>VXBT01008580.1:0-108239 GCA_013400235.1 Oriolus oriolus
CGGGGAAGGGGGTGGCTGTAGGGCACGGGCTGGAAATGGAGCCAGTTTCCCCGGCTCCCCTCGACAGCCCGCTCACGCCCGGGTTTAAAGTAGTTGTTTTTTAAACAGACAATGGACAAAAGGAAAGTAGCGATGGATGCCCGGGAGCTCCCTGTCCGCTGCGGGGCCGCGCGGCGCCGCGCAACTCTCCCGCACTTACCCACTTTCTGCCTTTGTTTTCGTTTGGGAAGGGGCCGAACGTGCCTCCCCACTACAGAAAAGGGCGATTTTTTTCATTTGCGAGAAGCTTTTTTTTTTTTTTTAATTTTTTTTTTTTTAAATTTCCCCTGCCACTTGGGCTTCCGCGGATGTTTGGCTTGGGGAATATCAGAATAACCTCGGTGCGATAAGTTTGTTTCTGTGTCGATGTTCGTCTCGATTTTTACTCTCATCAAAGCAGATCGCGGGCAGTGTTTATCCTGGAAGATGGCTTTCGGGAGAATGTGTTAGCTTTTTTTTTTTTCCCCCCTTTTCCTTTTTTTTCTTTTCTCATGTTATACGGGACTAGCGGAGGTACAAACAAGCAAGTTGAACAAAAAATGTTTCTGTTCGTTTCCTCACAGATCATCCATTCTAACGACGGCAAAAAAATCTTAATGACTATGACCTTAGCAGCATGGGTAGCTGATTTATCCCAATTATAAATCCCGTTAGTTTGCGGTAATGTGTGAGTATCAATATATAATTCATTAAAAAGCATGATCCGTAATTATTATTCTTTTTTTTTTTTTTTTGTAAAAGTTGAAATCCATCATTTTCCAATGAGAGTGCTGCATCTGTCGCTTGGAGTGTTTTTGTCTCGCTGTTGCACAACAGAGGCTCTCCAGTCTTTAACCTAAAATGGCAGCTTTAATTTGACTGGGGCCCATTCATTGACAATGATAATAAAAAGGCTGAAAGCTAAATGTAGCTGGATGCTTGGGGCACGTATGCAGAACACTTCCCTCTCCATTGCTGGGTGCTGCTAAGAGAGGAACTTCCAAGCTCTCTAGTTTCCACTGTGAAAGTTTCCAACACTTCTTTATTTCCTCATTAAAAAAATAAAAAGAAAAAAAAAATCACATTGCTCAGCATAGACCACATTTTAGATGTCTGGGTTGCTTACAAACTTAACGGTGAGGTGATAGAGCGAGCTCCTTTCAAGAGGTCTGCATTTACAGCAGCAGCAGAAAAATTCTAGCAATCCCTTTTAAAATAAGATGCAGTCTGGGGGAAAATTAACCATTTCTTTCTGAGGTTTGTAACAGGTGATCAGAACAATTACATTCCATATATTTTCCTATCTCCAGCCACTAAAAGTGGGGAGTGTTGCTTGTTTCTTCTTGTTGGGTATTGTAAATGTGCTCAGGGTTTTGCAGAGATCCTTTTGGTAGTGTACTGCTTTCCTCTAGGTTTCCACAGCTGCTTGGAAAAAGTAATTATTTTTGGTCTTAAACATAATTTGAAGTTTGAAACAGTTTTACAAAACGAAATTTCCACTACTAAAGTATTGGCGAATGCCATAGATTCACACATCTTGTCCTGCCTTTCTGTTACCCTGAGCTGCTTATTTTCAGTCTCTTGAGCTGTTTTTTAGTAAGAAATTTATAAAGATCATTATTAAAGCTGTTGCACAGGCTCTTAAAAGAGTATTAAATGCTTGTCATTGGAAGTTCAACTGAGTTACTGATTCACTGATACTAATTGGATAATCATATTTGACCAAATATCTTACTAAATATTTAACAATGCGATGACATTTCTGTTATTGCTTGTAAATCCTGGTTAGGTTATTTAAACAGTAGAAAATCCTCTTATTTGTAACCCAAAATTATTTTATTGCCTCTTCAGTAATGAAGGAAAGTTTCGATCATAGGATCACACAGTCCTTTTAGGACAATAATTTTAGGGATGTAGCGTTGTAGCAGTATCAGTAAAAATGAGGTATAGTGGAATACTCACTATTGCAATCAAAAGTCTGTACAGTGATGGGAGATTTCAGTTGTGACCAATTCCTTTTGGATTTGGTTAATGCACAAACCTGAAGAGTTGTGTCAAAGGAGCGCTGTAAAGGTTCCCCTGTCCATGTAGAGGGGTCAGTTAACCTGAGTGTAGTTTTTTTTCCACACGAGTCATTTGCTGTTTTGAGCTGAAAAGCTTTTGACGAACATTCGCAGTATTTCCCGTTAACACTCAGATAATATTGGGACTTTTATAAGACGTAAAACGCGTTGTTTGAGAGTCAAGGTGGAACAGGCCGATGGAGAAGCTGCAGGCAGCGTACTGAAGGAGGGGATGTGCTGCTCAGCCTGGGTTTGGCGTGGGTGGGTGGGTGTTGTAGTCGGCAGGCCTGTCCTGCCCTGGCACACAGGGAGGCTTCGTGCCAGGTCTGTGCCCCACGGACGGCAGCGCTGCGGGCAGGAGAACCTGCAGCACGAGGGTACAACAACACCTAAACAAAGACAACCCGGGCATGATTTTCTGTAAAGCTGGAAGGCCAGGGTAATAGGGACCTACTTCTCAGGTTTTCTCAGAGCTGCTGAAGTGTGGCAGTGAGGCTGTGTTTTGCCATGACCAAGGCATCCTGTGGCAGCTGGCTGTCCAGGGTTTGGTTTTGTTTGTAGCGTATGGTGTGATAGGTAGGGGTTGCTAAGTGGGAGGAGGTGGAAAAAAGTAACTAGAAAGAAAGAGGGTGGAAATAAATGCAGGTGTCTCCTTGAATCCTGTGCCTTACCTCTATCCCTTTTTTTCCCATTCATTTTTACATTAATTTTCAGACAGAAAGCCTTTAGAATGTGCCGGTCGGTATTTGCTCTTGTGAATCTGGTGTTATTCAAAGAAATTTGTGTGGCTAGCAAGGGTACAGACAACTTTGTGACAAGTGGTGTGTGTGTCTGAAGGTCTTCCTTCCCCTTGTTCCCTTAAATCCTTACTTCCAATCCCTTATGTATTTGTCTGCTGTGAACAAATCACTAACTGCTCAGATTTATGAGCTGGTTAACTGATGCCCGTAAGTAACATGGGTGATACTTTTATGTTACTTTAATGTTCCCTGTATACATGGGAAAACTTCAAATTTTAGTAAATAATTAAACTGTCTTTCTGACAAATGAGTCTTTTGTGCGTAGGTGAGGCTTTAGACTTCACTTTTCCAGCAGAAAAGTTATTGTATTAATGTAGCTTCATCATTTAGCTATCAATTTAGCTTCACCATTAAGATAGACGTTACTTCCATCATTTCTTGTAATTTATATTTCCATGAATAGCAGCTTGTTTGCACAAATACAAACTACTGGATTTTAATGGAAGAAAGTCTCAAATACTGTCTATGTTGTAGCAGTGATAAAAAGGCAAAGGGAAACTCCAACCATATTTTTTAAAACTCTTTCAGAGGAAGGAGTGAGGTACAAAATGCGGAAACATTCCATGTTTTTATTAGGTTTCTGACAAGATACTGAAACCTGATGGAAGTTTTCCTCCTGATTTCTTTCTGCCTGCACAGTCTGACTAACTTTCAGTGATTTCTATCTTACTTGAGATCAGCGGTCATGGAAATACCACATTGTAGTTGTGCACTAAAAATCTTTTTCTTGGAAAACGAGGTTGGAAGGCATGGTGCAGAAAATAAAAAGGAGGTTATGACCTAAAGGATGCATTCCAAGAGCCCAAATATGACAACAAAGCTCTTAAGGATATTCTTAAGTATATAAAAGCTGATTAGCTCTTAGCTTCCAACATTGTGACTTTTCAAAGATGTAAACATGCACCTAGAAGAAGCCAAGCCAAAATCCAAGGATCTTTGTGCTGCCACTTGGGCTCTTCTCTGAATGCTGCTCAGTAGTGGTTTCTAAACATCCTGGTTGTTTTGCTGCTCTTATGCTAAATGCATTCTCCTTTAAAAAAAGAAAAAAAAAAAGCAACAACTTAATTTAAGCATTTTCTTTTAAAAGTTGGAATTCAATAAAAGGGTGCTAATTATCAAATCAGTTGCTGTTTTAGTAGAACATTGTAACACATGACTTTGAAAGCTTATTGGCATATGGGAACTAACCAGAAGCCCTTGCTGGCATGATGTAGGGCTCGCTTTGCTCTGTAGTGACCTATATAGCTATTTTGGGTGTGGTTTTGCTTGGCTTTCATGGGAGCTGAGTCCAACCTTCCTCTGACATAGACAATTGCTGTGATGAGAGGGCCTTGAGGGGAATGGTGGGGAATAAATAACTTTGAGAATCAATTGTCTGGAAAAAGTCATTGCAGCCAAAATGTCTGCCCTCTTCCTAATGGTTCTGAGGGGAAAATAAAATTTCACATATATGGTCCTGATCCTAGAGGTTATTCTGTTCAGGTTTCATTTAAATATGACCTTGTGATTGGTGAGAGCAATGCAACAACTTACCTGCCTGGGAGTAGCTGGCATGTGGCAAATCCAATGCTGGATAGTTTTGGAAGCACTTAATTTTAATGTCCTTGAGCCACTTTTTAAGCTGTTCAGCTGAGCTTTCTGCTTGCTGCTAGAACTTCAACAGGTAGCTGGCTTTAAAATTTCTTGGTGATTTTGAAAGAAATTGACCTCCCCACAGTTATTTTCATTTCTATCTACAAAGTAAGTGTCACTTCTTAAAACGTTTTGTGGAGGTGTACGTCAGATGTACAAAGTATGATTCCTTCTGTGCAGCAGAGACAGTCCTGCTCTGAGAACTAAACATTTTATTTCTCATTCCTGCCCACCCTACTCCCCTCCCCCCAGCTTTCCCATGGATTTTTTTCCTCTTCAGATTGTGCCTTTCCTGTTGGGTTTTTAATCTTTTTTCCAATTCATACTGCTTTCTGTTTGCTTAGTGGAGTTGTGTTTTCTTGCCAGCCCTAGATAATTAGGATTTGTGGCAAAATAAACATGCATTTCAACTCCTAATAATGCTGCTTTCTACCCAAACCATGGAGGATGCCTAAGTTGGTGTGGGAAGAGCTGTCTGGCTGCACCAAATCTTGATGAAGTCTCATGTTAGCCCCTGGATGCTGTCATGGCAAGGGGATGGCTGGCAGCAGACATCCAGAGCAGGGGGCTGCTGCAGTGTGCTGGCAGCTTTCCAAAGGTTCTTCATGACCCTTTGGATATGAAAATCCTCTTGTTTCAAGTTTTGTTTTGATGAAAATGACATTCCCCCATCTTTTAGTAGTAGACACATGGAGCTGTAGTGGTTTTTCTTGCTCTGTGCACTGAATAGTTGTGAGTGGGGAGGGTCTAGTCCCATGACAATTTTGAAATGGACATAGCCATTGTGGGCTATCTCTTGCCAAGCAGAGAAATTTGGGGTGTGGGGAGCAGCTCCTGAGGGGATTGTGATATTTTTGAAAGAAATAGGGAAGCTTTGGAGACCAGGAACTATGTAACCAGTGGTAAAGCAGATCAGAACATGGAGCAAGGCCAAGGAATACTTTAATAAAGGCACTTTTGTCCTCGATCTTAAAATAGGAAGCCTGTGGATTTATTTACAGGGTAAACAGGATTTGTTAAGTGGGTAGTCACTAGGTGCAAAGGAATACTGGTCATTCTTTGGGAGAGAATTCAGGTGAAAACTTACTGGAGCTGAACTGAAAGCTGGAATTTTAGAAGTTTAGACATCAGTAACAGCACAAAACACAGAGAAAGTCTTCATCATAGAAAGCATTGAGGTAGGTAGTGCTGTTCTGGGAGAAATGTGAAACAAGCTCTTATATAATAGAAACTGAGACATTCAGTTCAAGTCTTTGGTATTAACTTGGATGAGCTAGTAAGTGGGAAGTCCGAGTTGATGACAACTTATGAGAAAATATTCTTTGCTTCAAAGAGGATCCATCATTGTAGCTGTTGAAATGCGAAGCTGAAATGCTACTTGGTAAAGTGTCTTGCAGGAAAGTGCATGCCAGTCTGTACTGTAGAGAATGGCAGTTTAGTATCTCTTCAAGTTGAAGATCAACAGCCAGAAAGGCAATACAATTGACATGGTTTTTAATGCTCAGTAGAAGGAGGACTGAGGGAAGGAGGGTAATGATGAGGCTAACAGATGTTCAAAAATCACTCTGATAAGGCTGAGATAAAACTGCGTGAAGGTGAGAGACTGGTAAATTTCAAGGATGCATCTTATAGTTGTTCAGGGTATAACGAATGTTTTCAAAACCTTACCTGTTCCTGGACAGGAGAGCCTATCTGAAGTCCAGAAATCAGGCTTCCCAAGTGTCCTGCCGCTTGAAGTTCTGTATTTGAATGTGTATTGTTTTCTAACATGGGATAAGAAATACTGAAACAGCCATAACTGCAGTTACTGGCTTGAAATGAGAGCTAAGAATATGATTTTTTTTTTTTTTNTCAACTATCTGGTATATATCTACACAAGTCCTGTGGATTTTTGAGAGTGTTCTCTGGTTTGTGCTACTTCTGGACTGAAGTAGCTGCTTGTTGGATTTGGTGGTTTTTTGCAAGGCAAAAAGCAGGCAGGTCATCTTCTCCAGTTCTTGGTTTGAGAGGTACCGGGACTGTGTTGCTAGTTCCTGGAAAGATCAGGCAGGCTTCACAGGGTGGTGTGGTTGTGTCAGGGTGGCTTAAAGGAAGTCCCTCTGACGTAGTAGCCGTTGCCTATGTGAGTTCAGAGATTCCTTTAAACTCTGATGAGGGGACTCTCACTAAGAGTATAATTCTTGCCTCGAGTTGTTTTAACTGTGAAGAATGAAACTGAGAGTTTATAGTGAGCAATTTAATATCTCTCTTGATTTAGGAAGGAATCATTCAGAAAGTGAGTTAAATAGGGATTTCTGGACTGCCTCAGGATGTAAGTCTGGGAGAGACCTGCTAAGTAATTCAGTTTATTTATCAGTACCATTGTGAGGTGTCTGCTGTGCTTTGCATTCACTCAGCTTTGTAAGTGGGGTACAGCCTCACTCGTCTTTAATCATCATTCTTTCACTGGGGGGAAGTGAATAAGCAGGCTTCAGCTTCACTTCCCCCCTCTTTCTGTATTGATCTCTACAAAGGTACATAGTCATTTTCATTTTTGGTTCTTTTTTTTTCGTACAGATGTAAGTGAAATGTGCTTCTTTAATTCTGTTGTAATCTTTACAGAGGTTACTGAAAAAAATTTGCCTCAGTTTCACCTACATTTCTCCCTTCTACAGTTCTGCAGTATTCCTCAGCCCATGCTGTCTTCCCTCACAGAAGTGCCTCTTAGTGAACATACTTTTATAGTTCAAACAGGGTTTGAACCTTGTGGCGGCCATGCAGAAGGAAGGGGTTGTTTCATAGAAATGGCACGGCTGTTGGAAGAATCACCTTTTTACAGGCAGCACTGGAACAAAAACATGTCTTACAACTTGGGTCCAATAATCATTGTACTAAGTAGTAGTCCTAGAAGTTGAGCATGCTGGATGTTGCACTGAAACTATTAAAAAAAAAAAAAAGAGAAATGGAAGGGGAGGTGTTTGTGCTTTTCACTTACTATGGCTAAAATTAGAGAAATGCTGTGGTTAAGGTGACTGAATTCTTGAATGGTGAGTTCTCAGGGAGGTAAGTTAAGGCCTCACACCCCCCTGCTGCCCCCTGCCCAAACCATGACTACTTAATTTTGTGAGGTTAAAAAAATAAAACCTTGGCTACAGAAAAGATGGCAGATGAATGCAACTGCTTCCATAGCTCTTCTCATAAGAAATTTCCCTAACATAGTGATTTAAAAGATTAATTTCCTTGATCTCTTTTTCTTCTTCAGCTTTCTCTGTTTCCTCTCTCAAAAGAAACCAGGATGCTTGCCTTTCTGCCTGACTCTCTGGATGGACAACCTTTGGCTTGTCACTGGTTTGCTTCCCTGCTGGGAAGGGTGACTTCCCTGCTGAGACTGTGGCATGACCAGTGGCATGACCAGTGGCATAACTGGACTGTGCAGTGTGGGGCTGGTTGGGCAATTCAGATTTTGGCTGTCTGAACTGGACTAGGAGGGGTTCTTAGAGGTGGATATTAGTGTCAGCTGAGATGCAGGCTGTGTGCCTGAACTTATGCCCTGGTGGGACTTCTGGGATCTGCTGCTTTCTTCCTTTGTGTGCCTGTGTGTCACATGGAGTTTGATGGTGTGTGCTGTGGCTGCCCAACATTTAAGATTTTTGGTAGGAAGCTGGTAGGGTCAGGAAGGCTGAAAATCCCTTCTCTAATTTGACAAGGTGTGATGATGGTGGTGTTTTGGGGCAGGGTGCTTTTTCTCTTCAGCATATACTGAAAGCAGCTGCTTCTGTGTGGAGGAGCCTCCAGGTAGGCAATGAACTTTGAATAGCAAGATCGATTCAATGTGGCCGTGGGAGTGATACATTTGATACACCTTGACTTCTCTCCTCTGGAGTGAAACAGTACATCCACAGCAGGCAGTCCATCACAGAAGGAGGCAGATTGATTCATGGACAGAAAGCACTGGGCAGAAAACCTGGGGACTAGGCATCTGTAGCACCTGCTTCCACCTTCTTGGCTTGACTGCCTCCCTCCCTCAAGGTACTTCCTCTTAGGCACATAAGCTGGCCCCTGGTAGGTTTGCTTTGGATACTGGTGACAAAAGTTCTTGCTCTTTTCTGCTTACCAGAAATACTTATTTCGCCATCATAATGTTTATTGAGATTGGTGGTCATGTTCCCAGAATTGTTTGGGGTTTGTTTTGGTTTTGGTTTTGTTTGGTTGGTTTGGGTTTTTTGTTTGTTTTTTAAATTAAAAAACAAACAAACAACCCCCCCAAAACCTAGGGTGAAATCTGCCAAGCTTTCTTTACCATCCTCTTCTAGAGTATCATTTTCTTGATTTTATGTTTTTAAGAATTTTTTTTCTTCTGGTGGAGTATTATACTTAAATCTGGGTAAGAGTAGGTATTACTATATATTTTTTTGTATGATAAGTTTATGTAGCTCTGAAGATAGCTGAAAGCTGTTGAATGCTGTCTTGTGGTCCATCTAATCATTTGTAAGTCAGGGTATGGTTTGTGAAATGCAGTGAGCCAATTTAACCAGACATTGTTCTGAAAGGAGAAGTTTCCTCTCTGCCTTTGTCCCTCTGCACCCTTCCTCACAACCGCATGGCTCTGCTACTTTTTTTTGGCAGCAGTGCTTGTCAGGTCCTTCTGTGAGCCACTTTAGTTCACCAAAATGGCAGAAAAATAACTCTGTAAAATGGAGAGCATTTTGCTGTTGTAATGAATCAAACTGGCTCATAAAAGGATCTGATGAACACCAGAGCTGGTACTAAGGACGAGGGGGGCCGCTGGCTTGGAGAGCAGCAAGCCCTTTTCATCTTTTCATTTTGGTGGCAGTGAGCAAGTGGATTGGATCAGTTGCCTGGGAACCTTCATGGGAGAAAGAGAAATAGAGTAATCATCTGTGAAGCAAAGGACACGAAAAGAAAAATGTGCTGGCCTGAGTTTAAATGGATATTAAAATTTGTTTATTCCAGTGATGCTATGGATTTCATGCTAGAAACAGTTTGTTAGAATTAATAATCCACTGCCCAGAAATCAGTTTTCCTCTTCAGGCAGGAAAACTAAAGCCTAAAAGATTTACTAATGTATAAATAACTTGTTTGCTCCTTCAAATGTGAAGTAGTTAATCTTTGAAACAATTTATTCACAAGAAAGGGGGAGAGGGGGTTGGTGGTGTTAGTGTTGTTTTGAGGTTTTTTTTGCGAGCTTGAAATCCTCCAATAGGTTCATCAGCTTTGAGTCAATTTGTCTGTCTTAAATTTTCTAAAGTCAGTGTTGTTTCAGTGTCATCAAGTTTCATCAGTCAGTAATTCAGTGGATTCTGTTATTCAGAGTTTTATCCCAACTATTTACATTTTCCTGCTGGTTTGAGATGGAATGAGAGGTTTGTCCTAGTTGGTGGCTGAGGCTGTTACTGCCTATCATAGTCTAAAGCTTTCTGATAGTGAAATGAATGCACTCCTACTTGTTAAAATTGGTGAAAAGAAGTACGTTGCAAGTCAAATAACCTGCTGCTTAGTCACTCCCGTAATACAGCGCTCTTGCTGCTCTCCAGAGAAATGGGCAGTTTGCACTGTGTAGCTCAGCAGAGGAATGAACACCCTACAAAAAGTCAGGGATTCTGACTGCAGCTTCTGCTCAATCCACCTGTCAGCGTGAGGTGACTCTTTCAGCATAGCAGCAACGTGGCATTAGAAGCTGCTTGCTTTCTGAAGAGCCCTGCCTTTTTTGTTTAGTTACTTGTGTATATTGCCTGCAGTGTGACAGAAAGAGGCTTCTTGGCAGGTGGAAGAGTGGAAGCTCATGCTTTCCTTCCTGTTTTTCTCAAGATTTGGGCAATTGTATGTGCATTACTAGAAGGTAAACTCTTGCCATAGTTACAAAAAACCCAAACCTTCATGCAGTGCACCATCCAGATTCCTTTCTTTGGGTTTTACATCTAAAAAAATTCCTTTTCAGGATCTATGGGGGTGGCAAGAGGTACAGGAGAGGGGATTTACAAATTCTATCTTATGGACATTGTAAGCTGCATTTGGTGAAAACTGTGAGGATGGTGGCCCTGACTAGCGTTGTGTGTGTTCAGAGTGAATATTGTAGTTACTAAAAGCAGCTTGTTTACATTAGGAATTGTATGTGCTAGCTCTAATGGGCTTTAGGAAGCCCAAAGCACAGCTGTAAAACATCTGTCTCTGGGACCAGATCTTGTCTGTCTGATGAGTTGTTGTCCTTCATTTCATGTTGAGATTTAGACAAGAAATAAAACTTTTTTTTTTTAATAGAAAAGTTCTTCAGCCGTCCTGCTTGAAGACTGGTTGTACTTGAAAGGCTATCATGCTGTTGTCTTGAACACAGAACTTAAAATAGTGACTCAGTATTGACTTAACTCCACTTCCTCTTTAATCCGATCATCTTGTTGCTATATGACCTTACAACACCTTAATTTAAAGGCTGCTTATTCCAGTGGATTAAATTTGGAGGTGTCTGGTGTGGTAGGCATTGCTACAGGAAGGGCTTAAAAGGAACTTAAGCGTTGCCTCAAAAAAAAAAAAACCAAACCCAAGGTGTTGGAATAGGAGCAGCGAGGGTATTTTTCCACTTTGGGATGCTTACTGTTGCTGGCATATGGACAAGGCTTGCTCTGAGAGAGGAGGAGAAATTTTGAGAACATAGTTCTGCTATACCATAAGAAAAAGTACATTCACTTCCAGTGACTGAATTTGATGCTCCTTGTCTTAATTACACATGGAAGTGTTAGAAGGCAAAACATCCGTTTAGTTCATGCATTTGAGTGCTTGGATGGCTTTTCTTCTTTTCAAGGCCAGTGACCTGAGCAGGTGGTTGGAAGCCAGGACCTGAAGTGCTAAACTGGTGTGCCAGGTTCATAGTGATGTGTTTTGTGTCTGCCATACTGGGATGTGTAATAGTTGCTGATTACCAAGCAGCACTAGGCAGAGGATCTTGGTTCTTTACCAAGTGTTAATTCTGTCTTGCTGCTGGTCTCGTGAAGTAGATAAATGCCATCCTTAAAAGGAGAGTTGGTCTGACATTCAGCACGTAAAAAAAAAAAATCTATCTTAAGTGTTTAGAGTCTGTATCTGAACAGCCTGCTATTTTTCAGAATTTGTCTTCTTCCTTTAAATATTTTTCTTAGGAGTAAATTCTAAACAATTGTATTTTGTGTATTGAGTTTAGGGACCATAAGCTTCCCCCTTGTCCTACAAGTTTCTTGAACAAACTCTGCCAAACAATCTGCCACAATATGTTGAGCTTTGGCTTAGCAGTACGGAGAGTTCAGAGTGTAGTCTCTGTGCTGTTTTATTAGCCATTTTGACTCACATTTTCTGTCATGTTTTTCTTCCATCTCAAGTCAGGTATTTAACCTGACTAGACTAAACTAAACTGAAGCCAAACAGATTATTTCTTGGGTGTGATCTGGGGGTTATGGTGAGTTTTACTGTACCTGTGAAAACTTGGATCATTTAGAGTCCTTGAAAATAAACCACCGGCATGTTCTGCCTTGTCTCTGACAGTGGTCTAGTAGAAAGTCTGTTCTGCATTGGGAATGTGCTGCTGCCTTCAAGCTTGGGCTGCACTCAGCATGGAATGGCAGCAGCACCTCCCATGGATTGGAGGAAGCAGGGGTAGGCTGGAAGGTGCAGAGAGACTGGATTCTTCCATTGCTTACAAAAGCCATCACCGTGCCTTCTGTATTTGCAGAGGGAAAATACTGTGCCCCCAGTTCAGGAGATGGGCATGGTCCCCTCTTTATAGGTAATAGAGAGGGTTTGTTTTCAGCAGCTAAGACGTTGCACAATGACTTGTGGATTGGAACCGAGGATTGAATTCAGCCTTCCAGTAATTCCTTTAAGTGCTTAACCTAAATATGTTGTAGTTATTTTAAGTACCTTTTTATAACAGTAGTAAAGCTTCAGGCCAGTGCTTTGAGCTGATATTATCTTTTACAGCTGCTGTTTAAATCAGGAAAAATACGAATATTTTAATTTTTTCACCACTTAGTGTTGTTTTTAAGTCTTTTTCCTTCATACATGAAAAGACTGTTTAAAAGTTCAGTATTCCCAAAACTTCAGTGTATAACACAACTTTGATTTGAGTTATTAAAACCACACTTTTCTGAGTCGTTAAAAAAATGAACTTAAAACCCACTGTAGGTACTGAGTACATCCAGAGATGTACTGTATGTGCCACAGTATTTAGTATTGTCAGTGTTTCTGGGTTTTTTTTTTTACTCCTTTAAGAGGTCACAATCAAATCATAAACTCCGTCTGAATTTTCTGTTGTTGGAATAGGGATAATCTTTTATACAGGATGGGTACAATTTCAGCAGAGTCTGATACAGCTTTGGGTGTCCTTGTCTCTCTCATGTTGCAGTCCTCTAAAGTGTTATAATCTCACTTTTGCATTCTTGAAGTACTGGTAACATGGACTGAAATACAGTATCTTCATGAAAGGAGGGTGAAATGTTATACTGGAAATGGTTTATTATTGAAGTAGCATAGTTGTCAATGCCTATTAAAACCATGTTGTGAATATCATCTTTCTTTTTTAGTACCAGAGGTCTGAATCCTATTTCATAGTGACCAAGGTGGAGGCTATCCAGAAACAGAGCAAGCCCCTTAGCCTCCACAGCTCTGCAGCTCAGAATTGTCTTGGAAAAAGTGATAGGTAATGCTTAATGAATTTTTCTTGCATGAATTCATCTAGTCTTCTCTTGGTCTGTGTAAACTCTTGGCTTCCATCGGGACTGTGGCAATGAGTTCTGTAGCTTAAGTACACATTGTATGAAGAACTGCTTCCTTTTATTTGTTTTATTTTGAACCTACCACCTGCTAGTTTTGTTTGATGTTCTCTAGTTTCCTTGTTAAAAGAGACAAAGAACAATGGTTCACTACGTACCTGTTCCATGCTGCTCCTGATTTTGTAAACTTTTTATTCTCTCCCTGGTTGGCCCTTCTTGAGGCTGGAGATTCTGAAAGGTATTCAAATGCCTGTCACCTCTTTCTGGTCCATCAGTAATTTTAATTTTGAAGTGGAGGTGAGAAGAGCAAACACTGTCAATGCAGCAAGGTATAAGCACCTCACAGACTTGTGTATCCCATTTCTTGTACAATTCTGTGTGGGATTTTTCCATCTCTTTTTTTCTTCAACATGCTTAGTGTTCTTTTTATTCTTCTGACAAATCTTGTTTTCCTAGATAATTTATTTTAGCTCCCAAATTGTGTCAGGGCTCAGTAAAATGTATATAAAACAGTCAGATTGTATTTTCTCCTGTGTGTTGTTATCTGTTTCCTTCCACTGAATCTCATCTGCAGTTTATTACACCTTCAGTGGGTGTGATGAGGGTCTGCTGCTTCCTGCATAGTTGATTTTAATTTTTAGCAAAATGAACTTGTTAATACTATTAGCAAACTCACTTCAAGGTTCACCTGTTTCTAGATCTTTTAGGTGCATGCTGTCAGTGCAAGTCTGGAAAGGGGTTCGTTTCCTGGTTTGAAGTGGTTATTTTCATCCATGTGAAGACTTTCCCTGCTTTGCTGTTGTAGCTTAGTTTCCTTAAGAACCATTGCTGGAGGACCTTTGTTCAGCAGCTGGCATGTGTTTTGGTCGTTCAAGTTAGCTCAGACTGTGGCCACTTACCAATTGCTTCAATTAAATCTCCTGTACTGGTAAGACAGGACTTTGCTGTGGGAAAGCATCAGTGTCACTTCTGTAGTCTGTACCCAAGTATGTGCCTGTGTTTCTTCTATCATCTTCTACTTGCCCTACTGGGACATGAGACTTGTTGGTCTGTAGCTCTTGGCAGGCTAAAGGTATGACCACCTTCCAAAACTGATGCACCACTGGCAACAAGGCAGTGTTGGAACCCGAGATACTATGTGGCATAGCGGACAGATAGGCTATTTTATCCTTCAGCTCCTCACAACTCCTGGTGAATGCGTCGGTGACTTGCTGATGTTTGCTTTGGTTTGACCAAAACTGCCTCTGAGGATTTGTGTGCCAAAAAAGATGAAAGCTTCCCTTAGCTTCTCCAATGACAGGAGATGCAGAAAACTTAAAATTTTTGTGTTCTTGGAGTAGTTCTTTCATATCTTGATTATATGTTAGTCCAGTGGATTCTCTAGCAGGCTTCATATACCTGGCATTTGTGAAAGGACCTTTTGTGACTTTGCCCCTCTAGAACCATATCTTTTGTTTGCAATTTTACTTGATAGTTCCTTTTGTCCAATTTATTCCCCTCTTCTTGAGAAATGTTCTTACTGATAGCTTCCCCAGTTTGAGGTTTAACTGTGATGCATTTTTTTTTCCTTGTGTCTCTGCATTGTCTGTTGTCTGTAAACATTTTATCCAACTGCCTTATTTTGCTTCTCTTCCTCATTTTAATGTTTTTTTCTCATTGAAAGTAAGCACTCCAACGATGCATTTTTGTTGTTTGCTGCTGTTTTAGGAATGCTAAGCTCAGATATATTTAATGGATTTCATTAGCAGTAGCCATGAGTCATGATATAGTTAAGTCAAATATCACAGGAACAAATCTGAATTGTAATATAATTTTGTGGATGTTTAAATAGTCCATGTTCTAGTTAAAATGTGGCAGTGTTGCCCTGTGTGCGTCACTGTAACTTCATATAAATAGTTTGATAAATACAGTTTAAATGCTTTTATACTGTGATTTCTTCTTGCCAGCAAACCAGTTACCTTACCAAGTTGTACAAGTGGGATGGAAATTTATTTTGAATGCCACTGATTTATTTAGGAGTGAGACAAAGTATGTGACTGTGTCCTTCAGTTATAATTCCCCATCAATTGTAAATTGAAGCATTTGTTCAAATATACTGTATAAAACAGCATTACAATCAAGCTGCAGTTATCATGGGAGCCATAACTTCTACTTTTCTTTTTCTTGGCTCTCTGTGTGAAAAACTGTACTGTAGTATATTATTTAATTGTTTAGTACTGAGGTCTCTCTGTTTTATCATAGTATGTGACATGCTACAGTACCACTCTGTATAAAAACCTTTGGTGCTTGAAGCAGTGGTGGAACAGTAAGAGTTTATTCATGTCTTCATGTATAGATGTGTGAGCACCATATTTAGAAGAACTTTTGTACAAATAATAACCACTTCGTACTGCAGGGTTTTTGAGAATTATGTTGCTTTGCTTAGCTGAGAATGACTTGGAAAATCATAAGTCTGTAAATCTGAAGTCACGGGCATCACTGTTACTTCTGGGTTTCATTTGAGAACTTGTATAAGGGAAGAGGCTCTCCTGAAAGTTTCTTGCTCTTTCAAAGTAGACTGTAACATGCACTCGCACAGTATTTCAGCATAAGCAACTGAAATTTGAGGAATTTTATACTAAAGTAATGGAAAAAATGTTGGCTGTATTAAGATCATGAAATATTTAAGAGCTCATGGTCATGAAAGTAGGCAAACTGGTTTTATAGAGAAGCAGCAGTTACATTTTCAAAATGGATGCTCTGAAGGGTGGCAAGCATGAGTTCATAAGATTTGGAAATAAACAGAATTTTAAAAGAGATCTTACAAAATTCATTTTTTCTTTAACAAGAATGCAGGTGTCATGAAAGGCTTGTGCCTATTTCAGTTGTTGAGGAGTCAGGATCCTGCTTTGCTAAGTTAATATTTAAGCTTTCTCATGAAACCTACTACAGCTTCTAGATAGCATGCCATATGTACAAAATAAACTCAGCAGTTGTTTTGTTTTCTACTTAAAAGTTAAATTGCAATCAATGTCTGTACATGTAAATTTGTTGAGGGTAAAAGGAAAAGGAAATACAGCATTTGTTTTAAGAAATACCTTAGAGGAATTTTAGGATGTGGTCATTTTTTGGTTTGACTAATACAAGCAAACCGCCTAGAAGAAAGAGGAGCAGTGGTTTTCTGTTTGCAAAGAAAAGGTTGGTAACATAATTTGAAGTAACAAGAATTGAAACTAATCCAGCCTAGACACAATTAACAGCAGAGCATTCTGGCATAGTAAATTCTCTTAGGTGGTGTTTAGTGAATGGGTGCTCTTGCCATTCATTTTTGTATCTCTTCCCTAACTAAGGCATTTTGAATTTCGCCTCCTAAGTAACTTTCATGAAGAATAGAGGAGAAATCCAGAATTTGTTTAAAAGCTGTGTAGTTGTGCATTAGTAGGATGTATCTCTGCTACTGGAAGATCACAAGCTATCAGTAATTTAGCACTGATGTTTAAATGGAATAGGTGCTTTTATAGGCTGATTTATTAGAGTATGTTGCTTATAGGCTTGTTGAAAAATGTAACTAGCAAGTTTGATGTGAAAAAATGGCATGAGGACACTTGGGGATTTTGTCACGGTTTATGAATAGCTGATAAGCAAAACGAGGTGCTGTAATGCTGTTGTTTTCTCTCTTAACCTCCTTGTCCCCTATCCTCCCCTACATATGGGATTTTGAAAGTGGTGCTGGAAAGGGGAAGTAGGTCTTAATCTAGTAGCATGAACAAAGCTATGGATTATAGGTTTTTTGCCCCTATTTGATCCTTCTCAAAGGCACATATCACTTGTGTTCCTTCCACCTGTAGCAATAAGGCAGTATCTTTTGGGGGCTTTTCAAAGGCCACCTTTCTGTTGACCAAATAAATTTTTCCGATAAGTCTGGTGTTGATGATTTAATGATCTTGTCAGTATTATCTTAATTTTAATCAAAAGGGTGTATGTGTTGATGAGTGGCATGAGATTAAATCATGTGCTTTGTTTTAGAGGACTGAACTAGATGATCTTTAAGGTCCCTTTCAACCCAAACTGTTCTATGATTCTGTGATCTGTGAAACAGTTATGCCTTAGCAGAACAGAGTCACAACGTAGGGTTTGTTGTAGGATAAAGTCAAAACTGACTCTTTGACAGAAAGTTATCAGTTTTCCTTGCTTTTTCAAAGGCTTGGATATACATTTGTCCTTCTGGTCTACCCTTAAGTTTAACTACAGTAGCAAACTCTTGGAAATTTTATGTGGAAATTACTTTAAAATGTTCATAAAGATGGATAATCCCACCATGGTTCTGATGCTTCCTTTCCCCCTTCTCCATATGATTATTGATCTGAATCAGACATTTGCCCATCACACGGCCACATGTTCCTATTAATGAGATAGATAAGGATAAGCAGTAGGAATTGAATTGTCTGTTTCTGCACGGTGAAGAATGATGATTTTTGTTTCCTCGAGTCTCCTTTTACCCATATATGTCTAGGAAAGAAATAGTCAAACTACTAGTTACATCTTTTAGCAGAGAAGTAGAATAATAATCTGGGCATTTAATGTATTGGGCATAAAAGAAAAATGATTATCTGAATATTCAGGTAGATGCTAATGTAATACAACGAAGCTGTATGTTTGGAGTAACTTCCCAGAAGCATGTAAGTGCAAGGAAAAGAAAAACGAGCATACCAGTATGGCCAGTTTGAGTGGGTAAGCAAGTTGGGGCCTTAAGGTGAAGGGCCTGGATAGTTTCAGAATATGTGGACAGGATTAATGGAGGCATGTTTAGAATTGGTAACACTGTTGACACCAGTGCTACAAACACTGCATTTTTATAGACTGGAGTCCCATCCATCATCTCTAGCCATTTCCAAAAATCAAGAGATCTGAATTCTCTTACCATACTCTGTCTTGTGATAAGTTTGATTAAATCCAGCTATTTTTCTAGTCATGGACCATCACTACCCCATGTGATTAGAAAGTTGCTGTGCATTAAGTAATGGAATCCATAATACATTTAAATACATGAACAACTGGCATTTTCTGTGTTAAACCTCCAAACTTCATATTAGGTTCTCTTGTGTCTTGTAATTTCTCTTTAAAATGTTTGTGGAATTAATACCTTGGATCTTCTGTGTAATTAACAGCATCCGTAAAAGTGATCTGTGAAGGAAAGATCATTGGTTGAGGTTTCGTTTTTTTTCTTTTGAGATTAACAAAATCTAAAGTAATATATGTTGTGAAACACAGTCCAAGTCAAGGTTTCTTTAACGTGAAATGCCATTCACTGGAATTAGACTGATTACATACTGAGGCTTCTGTTTTAAGATACAGGTATTTTCAACAGTGGAAGGTTAAAAATGGTATCTTGAAATATGCTTCTGTTATCTTGAAATATGTCTTGAGTCAGCAGCTAAGTCAAGTTCTGGTTTTGAAACCTGATAGGTCCCAGCCTCTGGTATTCCTTCAAATAAAACTGTCTTTTGCTTAGAGATTGGACATTTGGAGTTGGTCATAGATGTGAGCTTTGTGAAGTTGCAAAAGTGAGGCTCGGGTTACAGAGCCAGAAATCACTCTGTTAGAAGTTTAATTTGTTCGATCAAGAGATTTGGCATAGTCTAGAGTAGAAACCTGTTCTGCAGAGTAGCATTGACTTTCCCTAAATCCATGTGTATATTTCATTTTTTTCTGGCTAGATAACTGACTGCAGCAAAATGATTATGTGAGGTAAAGCTGAAAAATTACAAAAGAAATATTGCCCTCGTGCACTAATTTTTGTATATTAATTGCAGGTTATTCTTCATTTATGACCCTTAAAATCCATGTTTCCTGCTAGAGAACTAATAACTCTTTAGCAGATCAAACCTCTCTCTCTGATCTGTAATAAATACAGCCTATGTTGTAGATACTTGCTGTGAGCTTTGGAATCAGATTTCTCTCAGTCTATAAATTTTTAATTTTCTTATACTATTTGTTGAATATAATTATGAGTTGGTTGATGATCACTGCATAATTGCACTTGATAGACTGAGTGAGTCCACTGTATGTAACTTTTGGTAAAAGATCATCTATCTAGTGAAGCCAAATGATAAAGACACTGATAATTTATTTTGCTTTAGGAATAGTATTGCAGCTCAGTCATATCACACTTGGTATCCCTTTAAAGTGGCTTCTAAATTGTTGGAGAAGCATCCTGTGTGATAGCTCTTGTATTCAATGAGTTCATGGATGTTTCTGAAAGATTTATAGTGAAGTCCAAGGCATTTCAAGGCCAAGTATAGCAGTCTTGTCAGATGCAGCTTTACAGCCTAGTGACTTATAATGAGAGTAGAATGTAATTAGAAATTGTCCGTGTCTTTACCGAGTACTGATGAAAACTATGGCTCAAAGGTTAATTCAAATAATAATTAATATTGGTTTCTGTCAGAACAGGGTGGTAATGAAATCTCTGTCGTACAATGACTCTGATTTTAAGAAGAGGGTGCATGAGAAATAGAGGCTAGAGTTTACCTTTTCTGATTATATTCACTTATCTTACAATCAGCATGATGGCTTGATAAAGCATAATTTGAGAGCAATTTAAACATACTCAGAAATATTACAACCTACAGCGAAAATCATCTAATGTGTTGCGTCTGTTTATGGAGATAGATTTATGGCTAGATTGCTGAAGTAGATGGATTTACGACGAATGATCCTTAAGGACTGCACATGAACTTTTTGTTGTTGTTAATAACTGATCAATACCATGTGTTTGTGGAAAGTCTTCTTAATAAGATTTGCTAGCATGAGAAATGTGGGATGTTACATTGATGTTTGTTTAAATTGGACTAGTTTCAAGGAAAGCGATAGACCAGGTTTTGCTGGCAACCAAAACAAATTCTGTTCAGTTTCTTTTCCCAAGTTGAAATTTTCTATTGGAAAAAAATAAATGCTGTTAGCTTTGCTGAAGCTAAACCCATAATTTTTCAGTTGCCAGTAGTGAGTGAGCTACTAGACCTGTTATTTTGAGAGGCATTTCATGAACACTTTACTACCACCTGGTTTTCCTGTATCTGGTCTGATCCTGTCCTTAAAATTTGCCCACCAAAAAGCTTCTCCAGAAAGTTACAGCTGTAGCTTGGGTTTATGGATCAACATAGTGCTGCATAATGTGCCTTTCTCACACCTTGTATTCTGTCTGCTTGCCTTAAATGTTACTACATTGCCTCCCACAATTTTAAATTTGCTGTAATTTTAAGGCTGTTTGCTCTATTGCCAAAAAAGAACTCTAAATGCCTCTAAATTGAATCTGACAAAGATCAGGTATTTTCATTCTTATGCATGTGAAAGTGATCCCAAGACTGATTTTTTTCACTGATCTGGATAATGCTTTCCATACAAACTGCTTCAGCTTTTGGGAAGCAAAGAGAGTCCACAGTCAAGATCAGACTTCTCCAGAGCAGTGGCACCCAACAGGGAATGAGCTACATGGCGAGGGTGGGAGCTGAGAAAGGGGATGTGCATGTGTATGCTCGAGGGGTGTTTTAAACTGTGGGGATGAGAGATAATGAAGCACTATGTTGGTTTCTGGGAGCTGTTCCTGCTGTTCCTTCTTCTTTCTTCATACATTTTCTCAAAAGCCAGGATAAGAGAGTTCTGTGCTACACTGACTGTGCTATGCTGAAATTTCCACTAGATGAGGTAGAAAAAACCCCCTAAATTTTAATGGTAGCACTGAGAAAAGCTCACTGTGCAAATTAGATGCTTAAATTTCCTCTCCCTTACTATAAGCAAAGAAAGCGGCTTGGGAACTGAGCTGCTCTTAAGAGGTTGAGATGTGTGAATGTTGAAAACTCTAGTGAACAAACTTGACCAGGACACAGAGACATCTTATCTAAAATGATCTCCATGCAAATTTTTCAAAATTAGTAAAAGAAAAATCTAAGGGATGGCTGTGAAACGCTTCTTAGTGAATTCAAGTTGCATGTTTATGCTTAATGATTTAGTTCTTTAAGAGAATCATTGCCTGTGGAGCTGAGCTTGCATCTGCAGAAGGTCTGCTGAAATGGTAGCAGAAAAAAAAATCTTTCTAAATTTGAAATACTGTGACATTTACCAAAATGTAAACTTCTAATAAAAAAAAATGCTGTAACAAGACCTAAATGTGCTGAAATGTGTGCTAGTACTCAAAGGTGCTGAAGCACAAATGTGAATAGATAGAAATTTGAAGAGAGGTGCTTTGTTGAACATTCTAAAACCATATTTTTTGTTTGTTTCCATATACTCCTCCTAACATTCTGAGCCACATTAGGTCATTCTCCCAGTCCCTTTCCATGACAGATCTCTATGCTGATATGGAGGTGCCAATTGAGACCAGTATGTGGTTTAACTAGAGATGCATGCACTGGTGTAAATACGCCATCTCCAAATATCACTGAGGCTACATGGTGGGGAGGGGGGAAGGGAAAAGGAGGGTGGTCATTTCAGTTCATCTTTTTTAAAAGTGGAAGTGGCAAAGTTCTTGGGGTTAGGTCTGCTTGAAATATGCTCTAGATTGTCTTGCAGATTGCTTTCTCCAGCCACTCAAAATTTTTTGGGAAGGGAATCTTCCAGAGGATTGTATCTGTGCTGTGGAATAAACAGTTGTCGTGTGAAACTGATGTGAGCCTTAGTTTTACTCTGCCTCCACTAAAATACACTTTTACGGTAGTTTGTGCAGGATCAGCACAGAGGAGTACAAAGAGGGAGCTTTTCAGTACAAAGGCTGCCTGTTTGGCCTGCCCAAACCACCGTGAATGTGTTTAAAGGGGACTTTTATTACCATGGAAACTCTCAGACAGGAAGGAATTTGTCCTGCCATATCTAGAAAATAGTCTGTAATGGTCAGCTCTTGGAACAAAAGTGTTTCGAATAGTGGGGTATATTTAAAAATTCTTGTGGTGAATATGTTTTAAAACCCCCCTGAATATGAAAAATCCAATCTTATGCTAATGGACTTCTAGTATGGGGAGTTTGGAAAGACTGCAGACAACTATAATGTGAGCAAGAGAAGCATAATGAAAAATCTAAGAAAGTTTTACCTCTCTGTCCAGAAGGCTTCTGAGGTGTTGCATGGATGTCAATGAAATATTCTTCCTTTAAGTAGCATGTTTATCCATCACAGCCATTCACCGAGGGACTGTGCGTGTGCTTGGCTTGAACTGCTGAAGGCTGTCCTCTGAACACCATGGATTAATTGCTTTTGGAATGTCTTAACTAAAACCTGTTATTTGACTCTCTTGACAAATATCCTAAGTATTCACAAATGGCCTTTACTTTCCTAAATCACACCGAGATATAACATTTCTTGTCTAAAAGAAATTCTAATGCCAGATCCCAGAATATTTGCACATCCTTCACTGGAGTTATACATTGGTATGAAATAGCTCTTAAGTCAGCAGTCTTCCAGCCAGCAGCAGTAGCTAGAGGTAACTGCAAGGTTTTCCATGCTTTGTGTAGTCTTTGGTGTTGATTTGTGTGTTTCATCAGTTGAATGAAAAATATTTTTTCACTTATTTGACCAAATTAGAATTAATACATTTTTTTTCTGCAAATTATATCAGCAGACACTGTTTTCTCATATCTATCTGTACAGCAAATGTCTGGCTTGTTTTACTGCTGTGCTTTTCAGGTTATGTTGTTGAACCACCTGGCTGTGGCCTGAAGGCAGTTTGAATGCATGGTATTGTAATAAGCTGATCCAATGGGTTGTGATACTTGAAATCAGCCGTACCACTCTTGCTTCTTCCCTTGTGCTGTCATTGCTGTTCAGCTGCTCCTGTGGTGATGATCTTCTGATGGCAACTAATGGTTAGATCAGCTTACCTCTGGTGTCAGACTGCACCTGAACATTTTCTTAGAGTGTTTGGGCTAAAAGCATCATGCTTGTGGTTAGGAACAGGAATAACTAAGGAGGAAAAATTGTCATGAAAACTTTCCACTGCCCTGTCAATTTTGCAGTTGCTCACAGCTGCTGAAAATCAGTGTTCAAAGTCTAATTCTACGTGGCAGGCCAGGTAACGAACAGTTTTATATATCTGTATATATATAATGGAGTATTTCTGTGTGCCTTTTACAAGCACTGACTGACCTTGTTTGCGTTATCTGGGTTAACGCTGTAATCTCCTGCTCTAATATGAGGACTTCCGTCTTACAAGTTGATCAGTTTAGTTTCTTGTCTCCTGACTTGAGGAACCAAAAGGATTGCAGAAGGTAGTTCCAACCAGGATTAAAAGAAACAAATGAAGAAGAAAAAAAACCACCTCTCTCGTCTTGTTTATAATAAACTATCCCTGCTTAATGGCTCTGTTTCCCTCACAGGGCTTGGTCCGTTTCCCTCATCTGGGAACTGGGGTTAGGCTGCATTCCAAACTATGTCAGGGGATGGGCATCTTAATCGTGGACAGTCATTTGTCTTTCTAAAAGTATAGAAACCCCTGTTGGATGTATTTCCCTAATAGTTAACTAAGTTGAGAAAGAAAGGAAATACTGGTGACATCATGTATGACTTAATATGGTTATTAACTGCGCAGGTGTTGTAAAGCTGTGAATCTAAACTGTAGTGGAATAATTGTACCATATGGCAGGGCTTTTTTCTTCAATTCTTATTCTTCCTCATTTACCATATTTTTTTCCCCTCTTTAAAAATGTATCTCTGTGCCATTTTGGTTTTGTAATACCTCTTACTTAAAAAAAGAAAGAAAAAATGATCCCGCAGACCATGGCAGGTTTTTATATCAGTTCATTCACTGTTTCCCTACTCATTTCTCCAGTATGCATGTGTAGTTTTGTTTCCTTCCTCACTGCTCCAGTTCTAGGCTTTCTCCAGCTGGCAGTTCTTCATCTGCTGTGCTTTCCATGAAGAAGGCAAATGCCCAGCTTGCTCATTTCCACTATCTCTTGCACCCCTGAGGGGCTCACACCCAGTGCTTCCAGGCCTGTGTTGCACGGCTCAGTGTTGCTCTCCTGATGGGAAGTCTGGGAAGCACTAAATCTTCCGGCCACATACTGCTTCCTTCAACTTTCTCCCCAGCAGATCAGTGGGCTGAGTTTGCAGTAGGGCGTGATGGCTGCACACAGCTTTAGAGCTTGGGAGTGGGGATGGGCTTTCTGCCGCCACCCCCTCACCCACACAGACATTTCCCTGCTCTCCAGCTGCTCTGGTTTCCATCTGTTTCAGGGCCTTCTGGTGCGACTGTTTCCTCATCTGCTGAGCCGAGTAAAATGTTGAAGGACCAGACACTGCGCTGACCTGGGGAATTAAGGGGTTGTGGTTTTGGAGAAAATGGCTTGCATGCTTATTTGCCTTTTTTATCTGAAACTTGGCACGCAACACATGCACATCTAATATTCTGAAAAACTTTGTTAGGTGCATTTTCATTTCTTTGTAGCGAATGTGTTTGCTCATCTTAGTTGTATATGCGATGCTGTAGACCTGCCCGAGATGGCAGCTGCCCCCTGCCCTGGGAGGGTCACTGTGCTACTGTCTGGTGGGCTCAGAAATGTCCAGCAATGCTAAATGTTAACCTGCAACACACAGACAGAGAAATAGCTGAAGCCTTATTTGTGAAGACAAAAATATGCAACTAGTGAGAAGTAGGAGGGAGCCAAGAGAGGTGTTAAGAAACCTTGGAGTGGCCATCACTCTCTTGGCCCAGGAGCTGGGGAACTTTACCCTGTGAGGTGTTTCACTTTTGGCAGGCAGATGCCTGCTGCCCATCTTCAGACTGCTATTTTAGGCCGCTCTTGTCTTTAGCACTTCCAATTTGCAGTTGCTTAGATTATGCCTTTCACAGATCGCTGGGCGGTTGCTCTCTCTTGAGTGATACTGGTGAGTTACCCACATCAGCACAGAGAGAGTGGCGATGCAGGCCTGCAACAGAGTATTTTTGTAAAGCAAAACAGGTGAACAACAAAATGTCCATTTTATAAGTGAAGAATTGTAGCCACCTCTGATTCGCCTGTACACAGAAACCCTGCAAAACTCCACTAATTGTCCCTGCCAAAGTATATGAAACTGTCAGAGAACAGTCCCTTGCTAGTCAAATTGTCCTGGTGAATGAGTGTAGCTTCCCTTTTTCTGACTACTGCATCATCTTTTTGGAAGTAGTCATTCTTGGCTTCTAAAATCTGTTTAGACACTGTCAAATTGGTTTGGATTTCAAAATTATATGTGTAAATGAGAAGTGTAACTAGCACCCACTTTAGTAATTGAACGAAGCTTTTATTTCCAGAACCTGACTACTACTCAGTGTGTGGGAGAAGTGTGCTCTGACAACTTGGGCTGTTTTTTGAGGACTTCTGTGATCTCACTGAAGGGTTTTAATATTAATTCATCACTAGTGTTATGGTTATGTTTTGATGATAGTCACTTAGGAGATCGGTGTTAGGCAACTAGTTGGAAATTACTCTAAAGTGATTTTTTTTTTAAGTAGTTCATACATTCAACTTGAAATCCCAGAGCACATTAAAAGTGCTAATTCTCATTCTCCTGAAAGCAAGGTTTCTATTTCTCAAATTAGCCCCCCTCTGCCCCCACATCCTGGCTAATACAGTATATGTAACTTAACCACTGATTTCTAACTAGGGATCGTGCATTTATTAGTTTGATGTTGGCAGAAACTGATAATTGAAGAAATAAAATATTACAGAGTTGCTGATAGGAACAACTGTTTGCCTTTTGGGATGATAGATGTATTGCATTAACAGAAGTGTTAATGTACTTCTGGATGGTTTTCTGTGCAAGTGCAGCTGGCACACATCGTTCCATGCACAGTGAGAAGAGAAGCTGCATGCTCATGAGATGTGTTGCCTTCTTGAAATACATGGAGCAGATGAAACACTGACCAAGAAGGGGAGGACTTGGTGAGACAGGAGTGTTTTTACTGATGGATAACATTTGCACGACTCAGTCTCTCAGCTGTGCTCAGTTGTGAGCAATTACCATGTTAACAGCTTGGGAGCTCAGCTGAACAGTAAGAGTGTGTATGGAGAAGTCAGGGAAGAGGCTCTGCAATGTTTTGGAAAGAAACTTCCCCACCCTGTGTTCTGCACTTGGAGTATTACTAGGAAAGACACAATATCAGAGTCAAGGGGAATCCAGCTTGTGATTTCTGAAGTTTGGGTGCAAGAAACAGTGGAGTGAGTGTCTACAGATGGTTTAAGGAGTTTGGTTATTTGGTATTCTAGGCTGTCTGGCTATAAGGCTCTCAGATTAAGTAGCTACAGTATGGTGCAGCAGAAATAGGAAATTAATTTAAGCTGATGCATTAGCAGTTGTCTGGGTTTTAGTTCATTCAAAACTGCAGATGCCTAGGTCAAAAAAGTAGGGGAAACTAGCTGGATGGTCTCTGGCTCCAGTGAAATGTGAAGTTTGTGATAAATGCTGAAATCTTCAATCTAGTTCTCAAAACTGTAAAAAGATTTTAGTGTGTTCTATAGCACCATTTAATTTGTATCAGTTACCTTAAAAGGCAGTATGTCTCTGGTGAAATAAGATGGACACCACTTTTCCAATAAAGTATGAATGATTGGACTATGTTGCCATCACAGGTTTGAAATAGAGGCGCTCCATAGATTTCTATCTTGTACATGTTCCTTGCATCGCTGCTTTGTTGATGTATACTTTCTCCTTGCCTCTCAAATGAAACTCTGGTTTAAACTTGTTTTAGTTGGCTTCAGCTCTGCAGAAAAAGGCTTTTTTAGTACTCATCTGGACCTTACTGTAAATCTACTCCAGCTTTAATGCACACACTCAGTGTTTTAGAAGGTGTGAGAGAGAGTTCAGTTTTGTCCTTGTTGTGAAGAAGACATAGGGCATAGGTGTGAGACATGAAAAATTAGCTGTTGATCCTCAGGTAAAGCAGCATGTTATGGCCATAGCAACAATCTCAAATTCTCAGATTATCAACAAGGGCTATTTGTGGACCAGGCTGACACCATGGAGCTGACTCTCCTGGTTTAAATGAACTAAATTGAATTACATGTTTATTGCAGGCGGAAAAAGTGATTTTGCCTGTTTCTTTGTAGAGCATCTTGATGTTGTGAAAAATGTAATAATCCTTCCTGTATGCAATGCTGTTTACAATCTTGAGATCCCTAAAGAATAGGAGAATTTTTCCTTTTAAGCACACAGATGTTGAAGTGGTTTTGTTTGGGTTTTCTTGATAGTTTTTCTTTTTACCTAATGATTCAATTACTGATTACTGAAAAGGTTATAAATACATAGTAATTCTTGTTTCATAGCATCTTCCATTCATTCTAAAGAATCCATTTTATATGGAGGTGTCAGGAAGAGTTACTAGAATACATACACCACTTAGCATTTAGTATTACTTACACCTAACCTCTGCACTTAAAAATGCAGGTGCCTAAAAATGTAGGTATTGAACAATCAGAAAAATAAGTCTGATGACATTTATGATTTTGCATATAAGTATAGATACTTTCTTTTTAGATAAGAGACTGTCAATATTGTCAAGTCTAAAGCTTACAATTTGTTCAATAAAACCTTCATTTAGCCTGCCCCTGGAAAGTTAATTTATAAGTAGCCACAAATCAAACACAAATGCAGCCTTCTCCAGAGAAAAAAAAAGATGAACACAAAGAAGTCTTAATTTTAAATAAATACTTCTAGCTTTTGGTAGCAGCAGCTTTTGAGTATGATCACCATGCAGCCTGTTGTGTAACCCAAGGCTGCTATAAGAGGCATGGCTGGCTAGTGAGGAGTGCATGTGAAAGGGAAGGTGGCAGCTGGCCTACCTGGATGCTCAGGAGGCTGGAACTCCTGACAGTCCCGATGAGCAAATCTGGTTGACAGCTGTTGCTATTGCTACTGCCTTGTAGACATCTCAGTGAAGCCAGTTCCAGTATCTTTTGCTTGACTCTTCCCTTTTGGTTTTTGAGCTGTGCAGAATGTGTTGGGTGCTGTGGGGATACGATAAGTGCAGTTGGTGTTGGCATCCACTGCACTGGGAAGTGAGACCTGGCTTGGAGGGAAATGCAGGCAGAAGAGCTTGCTTTGCTTTGAAGCTGCAGTCTCATTTGAGGACATAACATGGACTTCTCTCAGAGCTCTAAACTTGCTTCTGTTTCAAGACTTAACTTTGGGATAACTGTTGCCTGAAAACACAGGTACTTGGATTTCAGGTACTGAGCAGGATAGGAAAGGGAGAATTATGCTCTTATGTGTTTCAGAATTTGGGATGATGCTTTGTGATCAGATACAGTAATTTAAAAGGTACTGTAAAATGTTGGTCAGGAAAGCTCATTGTGTACTGACAGCAGGCAGTTCATCCTCCCTTTCAAGTACTTTTATGTACTTTTACTTTCATAACTAGTTTTATGTAGTATATATGATTGGAGGGACAAGGAGCTAGATTTTATTGCTTTGCAAGCACAATTAACTAAACAGTTACCTGAGTCTCAGCTGTAGATCCAAATAATATTTGCTAATACAGTGTAAGTATTTAATCTGCCACTAATTCCTGTGACTTCTAAATCAATTGATCTCTAGCAGAGCCTCAGCCATGCTTTTACCTCAGCTGTGCACTTCATTGTTGGGTTCAGGTGATCTAAATCTATGCTATAATAATGCCATTTACTAATGCTTAAGTAAAACCTAGTACAATCTTTCAGTCTTTTGGTGCCATCTTAGTCCAGATGAGGCTTTTTTGGGGTTTTTTTGTATAGATAAAATAACTTTGGAAATGTTTAGCACTGGAAATTGAGTTCTTTGTACCTGTTCTAATTGTCCTCACTACACAGTTGATAAGCAAAGGAATACAGTTTTAGCTGTTTGAGTTTATTCATCTTTGACAAGTAGGTTTTTGACTCTTGGTAGAAAAAAGATTTTCCTAGTAGTGCTTCTACATTGCACTGTTGCATAGGTAACTCACTAGCCATTGTAGGTCTTGCTCTGAGAACTGGACTCTGAATAGTAGGTGAACTAGCTCTAAACTCGGCTGTTTACACCAATCTTATAGTAGCAGTCTACAAAACCAACTCGATTAGGAGTCCTCAATTCTCTTGTTCTGGGATCCTTGCTACTTAAATGGGTTTGCTTGGGGTTTTTTAATGAGCCATTTTATTGGTCATACTTTCACTTTTTCAGGTATTTACAAACACAAAAGAAAAAAAAATTGCTAGTTCAGCAAAGTTTGCAAACAAACTCTTCCAAAATTATCAAAATAAGCCTATTTCTTAGCTTGTAAAATAGTACTCTAATCTTTTAGGCAGCCTGCCCACTCCTTTAATTTTCTTGCTTTTCCTACTTAAAAAACCACAACAAAAAACCCACACACAAAATAACACAAAACACACAAAAACTCCCTGGCGCTTTACCCTAGATTTACCCTAACCTCACAGGTTTTTTGTGAGTAGAAATAAATTTTTGGGCTTGTTGAGGGGAGGGCAATGTGGGAAGTTTTGTTTTGTTTTGGGTTTGTTTGTTTGGGTTTTGGGAGGCTTTAGGGTTTTTTTAAAGTTTATTTTAACTTAAAAGGGCTTGGAAACTTGTAATTCTCTGTAGATGCTACAGTAAGATTGATAAGGTTAACAGGTAAATTTAAATAGACTGTGAATCATTAGGAACAGTGAAGATAGTGCTTTCTATTATAAAATTAAGCTTAGCCCTGCTTTTTGAGAGAAGGTAGAGAGTACCATGAAGTGTAACTGGTTTGCAAGTTCAGTTCTAGATGAGCAAAAATTCTCTTTCACATCTAATCTATGAATGCAGCACTGCTCTTGTAAGTTCATCATTTATCTCTGCAGAGCTTGTGGGGAATTGAAGGTAGCTCAAGAACTTTCCTGTTGGGTGTAAAAGATCGTGGTAGATGAATGTCAGCTGCTCCTGCTGGCTGCAGTAGTTTGAACGACTGTGGCTCTGCGTTCTGGGTCAGCAGTTTGCATGTCAAAGATAGTGACTTCCAAGTTCTTCAAAATCTTGATGAGAAGGGAGTGAAATTGCACAGTTCTAGAATTTTACATGACAAATATTCCCCTGGAAGGCTCTTTTTGTTCATTTGAACATATTCCATCCTGGAGTAATTTTAGAACTGCAGATTGATTAAGCAACATGCTTTCTTCTGTGTGAAGAAAAAACTGATGTCCCATTAAAGTTTTACACAAGAAAATTTGGTTTTCTTCCCTTTGAACCGGCTTTTATAGAGGAAAAACATTGAGCTCAGTCCTGCTTGGACAGGAGGGCCACACTGCACAAGGGTTGCATTCATCTGACAGTCCCCAGTGCAAATTTTTAATTTCTGGCATTATTGTTTATGCTATCCAGGCATCCTTTTTCCATGTCCGAGTGAACTTGAGCTTGGCAGTTTGCTTACTCTTAAGCATCTTAGTCTTATACATTAGAAGCTGTTGAGAGCTCTACACACTTTTCCCTTGGCATTGTCCACTGGGGAGAACAGCTTGGTATAGCTGTTTATGTTGTGGTTTGAGTAAGTGCTGATGATCACTGTGAGCCAGGCATTACGTTAAAAAAAAAAAACAAAACCACAAAAAATCAGACTTCATTAGTATGTGCAAGAGCCTGCTTCCATTGCACTGACCAAGAATAAACCCCTTTTTTTTGGCATATACTTCTTGGAAAAAAAAGCAGTAGAAGGTGCATATGTTAAAGCAAACCTCTCAAATTTAAGAAGTCCAATAAGTTATAGACTTAGAAGACTACAGAAGCAGTTATAGAAGATCATTTGGGTATCTGTCCTGTATCTCAGCTGTCCCCTGTATTCTGTGGGACATTACTGGACCCATTTGAGGGGCCAGGCACTAAATGAAGGTTTCTGAAATCTGTTTACTCTGTGTACTGCATTCTGGCCTGCAGTGTATTGTCTGTCTTCACAGCCTCCCTCCCCAACCCTTTTTATTTGTGGCCAATTTTAAGGTAGTGAAATAATGTAATACTTCTTTTAAATAGTCTATAGCATATTATAAAATTCATAATTAATTTGATGCTACAGGTCTTTTTTGTAACAAAGTTAAAGTCTGTAAAAAAAGAAGAAAATTTTAAATTTGTAAAATCCAGTGTTTGGGTCTTGGGATGATTTCTAAGGTCCCTTCCAACCCAAGCCATTTTCTGTGTGATTTCTTTTAAAATACATTAGGAAATGCTGATGTTATCTTTTTCTAAAAAAGATAATTTGCAATCCTTTCCTGGTGTAATATGTAATAATTTTTTTCTCTGCTGAAAGGGTCAAGACGGTGTGCTTAAGTGTATGAGGCAAAAAGGACCATCAATACTGGAAGCTGAGTGAGAGCTTAAGTTCAGATGTAGGATGATTCATCTTGCCACATGTAAAGAGTGTAAGGAGAACTACCATTTTGTTCCACAGTCCCGAAGTGCGTTCTCTTTGGTCATGCGAAAACTGGCTTTTCACTTTGGGTGCATAGGGTGTATTTATCTTCACAGAAATGAGTGTGGATATGTGGTTCCTGTACAAGCGCAGACTGCGATATACCAGTATTTATGAAGAACACATGTACAGGAAAATGACTCTTAAGTACAAGTCATAAATTGAAATGATTATAGAATATACGTGGACAAATATACCATGTGTGGTATCGGTAGACTGTAATTTCATCAAGTGGTTTTTCAGACTTCATAAACTATGAATGAAACATGATTGTATTGGCCTTGTAACAGGTAAAGTAAAATATAGGGTCTGGCTTCTTTAAAACGCTCATAATTCTATAGCTGGAAATAGCCTTTTGGGATACGATTAAGTCTTAAAACCTGCCCGTGATTAAAAAAAATACATTTCGGTGGAAATCACATGTTCAGAAACTCTGGGAAACATTTGAGTCTCCACCTCATGAATTTTTACAGTTCCCAACTTTCCGGGTGTAAACACCACGACCTGCTTTCGGCGAAAGGAGCCGGGAAAAGGCCCCGTGTTACTCAGAGCTTCGTCACCCCTCCGGTTATTTTGTTGTTTACAGCGGGGGTTTTTTTTCCGGTTTTTGTGATTCGGGCTTTGTTTACTTCGAGGGCCGTGCCCGGCCGGGCAGGCCCGGCCCGGCGCTGCCGTGCGGCGGCCATGCCGCCCTGCCCTGCCCTGCGCAAGCCCTCCCGCTCGCCGCGGCGACCTCTGCCCTTTTGTATCCTGTGACACTCAGCCTGTCTTTGTGCTCAAGTTTATCCATGATGGATACGTTTCCCTCCCAATCGCATATGCCGGGAGCCCGGCGGAGCGAGCAGATAAATTATTTTCAGCTGCAGGCCCGGGCTGGGGGAGGACGGCGGGAGGGTGCCGGGGCCCCTCCGCGCCTTAGCCCAGCAGGACGGGGCGCAGCCTCCCACTCCCCGGGGAATATGCAAGGGGATGACTCTCGGGCCTCTCAGATCCTTTTTAAATGCAAAAGAATGTAGGAAATTGCCAGATCAGTTGGTTAATCAGTGACAACTGCAGTAGGTGCACAAAAAAGCCCGGAGCCATCGGTTGCACGGGGTGTTTTTTCAGCGCCCCAGCAGGGTCGCTGCTGGCCCCACCTCTTGAATCCCCGGGCCGGTTTAGTGTCAGCTTGAGAAGGGAATGTAATTGCGGGGAGATTTCAGGGTGAGTGATGGCGACAATATAAGTCTTCTCCCTGACACCACCTCCCCGCTGGCCCTGCCAGGGCTTTGTGCTCGCCTGGCCATTGCACAGCGGCAGAGCGGTGAGCGCTCAGCCGAATGTCTCCAGCCCACCAAAACAAGGCAGCCATGCAGCCCATACAGTTTTTCTTATTTTTTTTATATTTGCTATACTGCTGCCTTGTCATGGTCAGACCTCATTAAGGGGCCGTGTTGAGCATGTTACTGCTCCCCTTTATGGAGTTATTCGCGAGGTTAACACCTCTGTCAAATGTTTTGAAGAGTATTCCTGAAATATTTTTGTGACCACAATTGTTTCTCTTACTTATCTAGGACTATTTTTAGATAAACCACCTCACATCTGTGTTTTAAACTTATGTTGGGAGAGAGGGTGGATGCAATGAAAAAGGCCTCTTAAAATTCCAGGTTACGTAACACTAAAACTCAAGTATTTCTAGATTAGGCTTGTCCCCTCTTCTCTCACCTCATGTTTGTAATGTACTTAAATGTAAAAAACGTTTCTTTTTTTGTTTATTCCTCTGCTTCCCTCATTAAAGGCCCCCAAATACATACTTCTAATAAACAGCTCTAAACTTTCCTCTTTTTCTTCTGATCCGGAAAGAAAAGACATGCTGAGACTTCTTCTGTAATATTATAGGTGCTGACTTAAAATTAGCAGTGCTCCCACCTTAGGGCGAAGATTTTTGCAGCCCAACTGGTATGGCGAATGCCTTCGTATGATGTAACAGCAAGGCTCAGTGGGTTTGCATCAGAGTCCTCCTAAATGACGCTGTTGTGGTCTCGTATCAGGGCTCCTGTGAACTTGAATGACGTAGGATATTGTTTCCAAATGTGTGGCACAGGCCAAACTCTGGGCTGGTCATTCCTGCATCAGCTGCTTGACAACAGCAAGCTGCCAAATATTCGAATGCTGTTGTGCCCCCAGTTGCCTCGGTACAAGCCTGTTTTTTGCCAACGTACATCATACATTAAGGAAATAAAATCCAGTCTGGCTTTTTCTGAATGATTTTATGAGAAATGTAGGATTTCATGGATTTTGCGGCAAAAAAATGTTATGGAGGAAAGGCACCTGAGATTTTCTCTGTGCTGCCCCTCCCCCCCCCGCTTTCTTAATTTACCAAGAGACATTGTCAGCCTTTAAGTTGCTACTGCAAATTCTTGTAAGGAGGTATTTCTGTGAAGAACTAACTGAATTTTACTAAGATAAATGTGAAACTAAACTTTTCAGAAATGCTTAAATCATATTTGCTGATGCTTCCTACTAAGGCAGAATATACCTGAAGTGCATCAGGTCATTCTTTTCATCTTTGCAAGTCCTGTCTCCCTTTCCTGGGACGAGGGGGAATGAGATTCCTACCATCCTTTGATGTCTGAACTATACGGACTTAATTTTTAACACAGCTGTGCTGTGTGAAGTGTATAGTAGGAAAGCATTCTAAGTGAATTAAAAAAAAAAAAAAGGTCTTCAGGCATTCAGGAAACCAAGTTTCTGTGGAAGCTGCAGTCAGAAATGATGTTGCAATCACTTTACAGGTCTGGTCTTATATTTTGGCTAATCTATATGCAGGAGGAACGTACCATGAGTGGTGTCTGTGACAGCAGTGAAAAGTAAGCATTAAGCACGTAGGAGACGAGGCATGCTTCCCACGGACACGGTCAGGCACTTGCATAACTGTCCTGGCATCAGCAGTGCTGTGCGCTCAGTAGGTGAATGAGGTGAAATGTAGAAGCCTCACCAGCCGTCTTGCCCAATTTGAATGTCTTGTCGTGACTTTTTCTATGTTGTCATGGTGTTACATGTGTTTATGAAGTTTTTGATGAGTGTTTTCCTTAACTTTGTGAGTAAAATAAGAATGTGACTTGCATTGCTGTCGTTTATGTCATGTCCTTCCATGCGGCAAATGCTTAAATTACTACCCCTAACAGCCAGCAGGAGCTTAGCAGTTTTGAAAAGCAGTTTAAATGTGCAATGTTTAAATGCAGATTTAGTAGCCTAATGTTTAATCCTACATTTTGAGGCTCTGGTCTCAAAATGACCTTTGGCATGGTGTTGTTTTTTTAGCATGAGAGGTCTTTTTAGCCTAGTTCTTCAAAATAGCATGGTATTTGTGGTGTTTATTGCATTGTATGTAAGGGCATGCTTCCATTATGTGAGTAGCTGGTTTGTTTGTGTCTGTCAAGTACTTCAGAGTTTTGTCAGCGGTATCAACTAATAGCTGTAAAAATGTAACTCTGCATGACGTGTCATTTCAAGCTTGGAGCAGTCAGTATTAGTTGCCTTCTCACCTTCTGTTTATTCAGTTTACTTGCTGCACAGCCAAATGCTGCTGAATTTCTTCTACAGAAGGGTTGATAGCTGAATCGAGGAACTTGTTGATTTACAAAATGTTCTTCTGAACGGCAGAATGTGAGGATGGTGTGGAGGGCATGGGCATCTGTGTGCTGCCCGTGCTGCTTCCTGGTTTTGACTGCCTGGATTTGCTGCTTTGGGAGCAAAACTAATGAAGTTCGGGTTTTTAGTGTCTGCAGCCCTAGATGAGTTATGTGTATGCAGCAGCCAGCTTAGTTCAACTCATAAAAGTGGGAAGATGCTGAAGACTACTTGAGTGCATGGAGCTTTGGAATATTAAGCTGGGCAATGGTTAACTACTACTTAAATTTGAGATCTAGCTGTTTAAGACTGGAATGTTGCAAACTGGAGTAAATGTAAGCTTTGTGTGTTGAGACAACAGGGTTGTTAAGCAATTGACCGTGTCCTGGTGGTTGGGATCACACCACTGCTTTGAACAGAAACAGGCTGTCTAGGCAACGAAATATATTCGTTGACTCTTTAGGTCAGTCTTCTTGGTGCAATCTTTCATGTTCAGGAACGGAAAAGTGATCGAATTTTATAGCAGAACCTGTATAGTTTAAGATGGCAATAAAAAAATTCACTGTCTTTTCATACATTCACACTTTTTTACAGCTATCCACCTTTCTAAGGGTTCAGATACTCTTCCCTTTGTACCTAAGAAATAATCACTGCTTATGTGTATGTTGGTTTTAAGTTGCAGGAATGTGGAGAAGAGGATGCACCACCCCTTGTTTTTAAACTATATAATAAAAAGAAAGACTGTAAGCTGAGTTTATCATGGTTAGTCTTGCTCTTAGTATGTCTGCATTCGCGGGAAAGTGAACAGTGGTGCTGAATTAGTATTTTAACTAGAATTATTGCTTGATGCAGGTTCTGCCTGTATTTGTGTGTTGGCTTTCTTTTATTTTGGAAGAAGCAGATGTGGTTGCAGCTTGAAATACGGCTGTGACTCTTGTGACTTGCTTAACTATCTAGAAGACATCTACCCTGTTAGAGTAGAAGGTTGAGAGGTTATTAGGTAATTCCAGTATTGACTGTTTCATTATCAAAACATTGGTTAATTTATTTTGATCAGGCTGTAGCTGCTACTGTCTTTCATGCTTCAACAGCTGCTGTTAGCCATATATCACATCAGAGGTGTGACTTTTACTGGGGAAAGTAGAATAAGGTTTGGCAAGAGCACAACTGGCTGTAAAGGGCTGTGGTCATTAAGTTTGAGGCTAGACTTAAATCTGAAGAAATACTCCTAAAATTTGAGGCATCTTCTTAACCGTGGTCTTACACTGTGTTTCAAACATAGTACCTTCAGCATCTGGAGCTCAAACATGAAGTGGATTCATGCCTCAGATAAAAATGCAGATCTAAAATCACGTAATGGCAAGCAGCATTTTCGCTCTTAATTTAGATGATGGATTTGTTTGTTTACAAACTGCATGGTAAACTTAAAGGTTACTTTTCTTTTGAAAAAGTATGTGCTCAGGAAGCCAGGCCGGTGCTAGGTTCCCTAGCACATCTACTGCATTGTAAGGGACAGTACTTAGCCCAAACCCGCAAATTGGTGTGCACTGAACAGAAATTATGTGTGTTTAGTAAAACAAAAGCCTTACCCTATTTTATTTTGGTTTTCTGGGTGTAGTAGCAGGTCTGTGAGCTGATGTTGACTGTTATCAGTGGCTGACTGGCCTGAATTTTATTGGAAGCTTGTCAGCTGAAAAACAGTAAACAAAGCAGATTCAAATGCATGCTTGATGCCTGTAACCTTGTTTCTGAAGATGTTCTTGTTAGCTTGTTGTAAAGTTTCATTAGTGCTTCAGGAGAGTAGAGCCTGCTTGTCTTAAAAAATGGTTCTTTTCGCAGGCATGATTTATATAATAAAATGAGTGGTAATTCTTACATGTTTGTAGCTGTGCAGCTGTTTCTAGCAGATGGATGAGATCCGCTACTCAGCTCCAGTTTGATATTGCCCAGATTACATTAGTGGCTGGGAGGTAACCGTACCTGTGTGCTCTGCTTTTTAGCATTTCCAGGCAAAGAGACTGTTCTGTTGGATGGAGACTCTCAGTGCACGCTGGTGTCCAGCTTTAACAGCTCCCGGTGGCAGCGTGCATCAGTAGTCGCAGTGCCACAAGTCCTTGAGCAGTCAAGAGATCTTCACTGTGACTGCGGTCTGCTCTGGAGCACTCTAATAGCAAAAGCTTCTTTTGGTGATGGAACTTCCTTCTCACCTTGTTGAAACTTCCTTATGGTGTGCTCTAATAAACTGAATGAGGTGGTAAATATTACAGATGGCTTCTGCCTAATAATGGAAATGAAATAAAACCAAATAGATATTAGAGATATGAAGATGGCTCATAGGAGTTTACCTCCAAGTGATTTAGGAAGTGTTAATATCCCAGCCAAGCACTAAAGAGATTTAAGAGTGTGGTTTTAAAGGTGACATTCAAATGCTATTTTAAGAGGAGTGATAAATGCTTGTGCCTTTCCTCTTGCCCTCTGCTTCATGCTGTAGAAGGTCCTCTTGACAGTGGCTACAAGAAGGGTAATAAATGTGCTGGTATTTTCTCCCTAGAACTTGTCTGGGACAAATCACCTTCAGTCAAACAGTCTGGCCTGGCATTTTGCATCCAAAGTGACTGAAAGCATCCCTCCTCCACAACAGAATGCAATATGTGAAAGCATAAACTTGTAAATCTTCTTTACTTTGGTTGCTGATTAAGGGAAAGTTGGTATCTGCAAGTACAGTTGCCACTAAATTGCAACCAGGATACAAAAATAGTTTTACTTCCTAAGTGTATGGGCTCCCTCGACTATTGTCTTAAAGTTTATTTTGCATGTAAGACATAGTGTTTAAAATTCTGATTTTAAGAAGAAAAGACAGCATTAGACTACCTTTGTTCATAAAAAGCAGATCCAAACAAATCTTTGGAGTTCTTGTGGGGAGAGGATGGGGGACACACTGCGGAATAGACCAGTCTTCCCTGTGGAAAACTTGAATGAGAACTTCCCTGAATCTGCTCTGTTACTGTGTTGTTGCTTTTTGCTTTTTATTTCCCAAGTCCAAATGTGTACCTTGTTAGGTTAGCTTTTTTGTTAAGTCTTTTTGCCATTACTAATTCTCTTGAGTGAATATTCAAGACTAAATTCTGGAGAGAACAAAACTTCAGTGTGGTCTTCCAAAGTGCTGTAGTTGCAGTAGTAGCATGATTACCTGAAGATGAGTAATGAACTCCAATGATACTGTTCCCTGTTACCATCATAAAGGAAATTAGGATAAGGATTGATAAATCTACCCTATCATGCAATTAAGCTTTTAAATTTGATTTTCTTACACAAATTAGGCACACAGTTTTGCTGAAATGGGAAGAAGCATCATGTCTTTCAGTTTACAAATTCATTAAATTAAGATAAATTGTGTGTTTAAAAAAAAAATTTCTTTCCTAAAGGCTAAGTCTTGGAATTTGGTCTGTTTTTAGTGGGTCACCTCTGTACGCATTTGAAAAATCTGTTGTGCGTATAACTAACTTTAGTTCATCGTAGGACCTGGTGCTTCTGCTTGCTCATCTGATTACGCAGCTCAAGGGAATAAGGTTAAGGACATGCTGTTGGTAACTAGAGCGTTTTCAGGGCTTTAGTTCAGCAGATGGGCTGCTCGGCTATATTACATCTGCCTACCTGCTGTGGCAGCTGCTGCTGCTGCGTGTTGTGTTCTTTTGTTCTGTTCAACCCAAGAAAGGAGCACTAGGAAGTGTAGTGAATGGATTAATTTAAGGTTAAGGCTAGTGTTTTGCTTGCTTCCTAACTCTCTATCATAATAAAGCTTTGGATAAAGCTAATGAATCCTTCGTAATGTGAAATAGATTTTTAAGATGTATTTCAGGGGGCTGAAACTAGCTAGCATCTAAAAAAACAGTCAAGTATGTTTTCTTTATGTTGCCTGATGTTATTTATTTCAATATCGTCTTCTCTTGTCTCCCCCTTCCTCTGCTTTTTCTAGGAGCAGTAACCAGACTTTGCCTGACACTGCGTGGTCCGAAAGAATTAAGGAAATATGGAATGACATGAAGGAGATTAGTTGAGGATTAAAGGCTTTGAGGACAAAACACCTCACCGAGGTGAAGCACAGACTAACATTCTGGTTGTAGCTCCGAGGAGCTGTGTGCTGAAAAAAGATGGCAGATCCAGGAATGATGAGTCTGTTTGGAGAAGATGGGAATATTTTCAGTGAAGGGTTGGAAGGTCTTGGAGAATGTGGATATCCTGAAAATACAGTGAATCCTATGGGTCAGCAAATGCCCATGGATCAAGGATTTCCCTCTTTACAGTCATCTCTTCATCATCCCCCTGCAAATCAAAATCAAGCCAAGTTGACCCATTTTGATCACTATAATCAATATGAACAGCAGAAAATGCACCTGATGGATCAGCCGAACAGGATGATAAGCAATGCCCCTGGGAATGGTATAGCGTCTCCTCATTCGCAGTATCACAACCCTCCAGTTCCTCAGGTTCCTCACAGCAGTGGTGCTGGTGGTCAGATGGGAGTCTATCCCGGCATGCAGAACGAAAGACATGGGCAGCCTTTCGTAGACAGTGGCTCCATGTGGGGACCACGGGCAGTTCAAGTGCCAGACCAGATAAGAGCACCATACCAGCAGCAACAGCAGCAGCAGCAGCCACAACCGACGCAGCCGCCACAGGCACCCTCCGGACCCCCTGGGCAGGGCCATCCTCAGCACATGCAGCAGATGGGAAACTACATGGCTCGTGGTGATTTTTCAATGCAACAGCACGGTCAGCCACAGCAGCAGAGGATGAACCAGTTTTCTCAAGGCCAAGAAGGCCTCAATCAGGGAAACCCTTTCATTGCCACCTCAGGACCTGGCCACTTGTCTCATGTGCCCCAGCAGAATCCCAGTATGGCACCTTCTTTGCGACACTCAGTCCAGCAATTTCACCACCATCCCCCCACTGCTCTCCATGGGGAATCAGTAGCCCACAGTCCCAGATTCTCCCCTAATCCTCCCCAGCAGGGTGCTGTTAGGCCGCAAACACTTAATTTTAGTTCTCGGAGCCAGACGGTACCCTCACCTACTATAAACAACTCAGGGCAGTATTCTCGATATCCTTACAGTAACCTTAATCAGGGATTAGTTAATAATACAGGGATGAATCAGAATTTAGGCCTTACAAATAACACTCCAATGAATCAATCTGTACCAAGATACCCAAATGCTGTCGGATTTCCATCAAACAGTGGTCAAGGACTAATGCACCAGCAGCCCATCCACCCTAGTGGCTCACTTAACCAAATGAACACGCAAACTATGCACCCTTCACAGCCTCAGGGAACTTATGCCTCTCCACCTCCCATGTCACCTATGAAAGCAATGAGTAATCCAGCAGGTACACCTCCTCCACAGGTTAGACCTGGTAGTGCTGGAATACCAATGGAAGTTGGCAGTTACCCAAATATACCCCATCCTCAGCCGTCACACCAGCCCCCTGGTGCCATGGGAATTGGACAAAGGAATATGGGCCCCAGAAACATGCAACAGAATCGTCCATTTATGGGTATGTCTTCAACACCACGGGAGATGGGTGGGCACATGAGACCAAATGGTTGTCCAGGTGTTGGCCTTGCAGATCCACAAGCAATACAAGAGCGACTAATATCTGGCCAGCAGCTTCCTAGTCAACAGCAGTCTTTTCAACAGCAAATGCCAACCTGTCCTCCCATGCAGCCTCATCCAGGGATACATCATCAGTCTTCACCACCCCCACATCCTCATCATCAGCCTTGGGCACAGCTTCACCAGTCACCACAAAACACACCACAAAAAGTGCCTGTCCTTCAGGTAAGCTGCTTCCAATTAGTAGAAAATGTTTTAAATTACTGTAAATGCCTTTCAGGATACACAAGAACTATGGTTTCGAAATAGTTGTGGCTGTTCAACTCCCTTGTTTGTTACTGGTTATGTGGCTTTTTTGGTGTACAGAGGCTGAAGGTAAAATGAGGTTCAGGTATCTATCTTTCTAATGTCCTTACAGTAATTTTTATAGGATAACGTTATGGATAGACTAAAATTTGATACAACAACAGAGCAAGCTGAATACCTACTAATTTTTTCATGTTGATTCCTTTGGGGAGAAAATGGAAAGCACATGTGAGAATTGTCATTTATACTATTAAATTTTTGTGTTTGCAACTTGGAGAGAGAAATGTGTGTTATAATGTGTTTGTTTTGGCCAAACCAAGGTCTTTTTTTTTTAAATCCTAAGGGAATGTTCTGTGGTTTTAAATTAAAGCTGAAATTCTTACATGTGAAAAAAATTTCTGGTGTGAACTTCCTTAGCACTAAGTAATGCAGCTGAGAAGCTATGGGGAAACAGTTTATGCAAGGAGAAGACAACAATGTGAATCAGTCTGAAATGAAATCTTCTGAGCCTTAAATGAAATGTTAAATAGAATTGAAGTTTCATTTTACTGAGGCTCTGATCTGCCAGGTTTTGATGGCTATGTATTGCTTCCACATGATTTTTCAATTAAAAGCTAAAAATGGTAAAACATCTTGATCCTCTGTAGATTAACAGGTTTGGCTACCTGCTAGTATGTTAAGCTTCAGCTGAAAAAGTGCTTTTTGGAATCTTTATGTTTGCCATTGTTTGCCTTTGACTCAGTCAGAATTCAAGAGCTTTTGGTAGCAGATGAATTAGTGGTCACGATATCAAAGGTTTACTAATTTTATTTTTTTTCCAATCAGTCAGTAATTAATGCCAAGTAGCTCTGCCCATAAATATTTGGAGACAATTGTTGGAATGCAGTCGTAATGATACGATGCTACAATACGCTCAATAAATCATAAAAACAGCTGTCCTAGGCAGTGTCCGGGGCCTGTGCGCAAAGCAGCTGCTCAGCAGTCCCCTCCACTGCTGCCTGCCGGCTGCTCCCATTCGCTGCTCCGCACAGCGTGAGCTGGCTCTGGGAATCAGATGTATGCGCTGCGGAGAGGCAGCTGACAAGGAGTGGTAGATGGAGCAGCTCAGCAGCTGGGACAGGCTTCCACATTCCCCGTGGAAGAGAGGAGGAGGGGGGGAGCCCTGCGAGGGAGATCAGGGACTAAGCTGGGCAAGGGGAAAAGTGCACTCTCTTTTTCTAAGGGAGGAGGAAGTTCTCTTGAAGAGGAACAAAGTGTATCTTCAAGAGCATCTTTCTCTTCCCTACCCACCTCAAAGCTGGTTTGAAATTTTAGATGCCTGTGTTGGCCCTTCCTCTCTCTGCATCCCCACACACAGACTTTGCTTGGAGAACCTAAATTACAGTTCTTGCACGCATGTGGAGTTGTGTGTTCCTTTCTGAGGCAGCAGCTCTTGCCAATGCCTCCTGTTACCAAGTGTGTGGGTAAGCGGGATGAAAAAGGAGAGAACTCAAGACTAAAGGAAAAAATGAAGAGAATGAGCAGGTATTTGGGAAGGGGGTAATGATAGCACAGAGAAATCAGTACAGAAAGGGTAGGAATGAGAAAAAGAAGTGCAAGACGTGTCTAGCAAAAAAAACTTGAAAGAAAATTGTATAAATGGTAATGTAAGACTTTTAAGAAAGTAAGGGAACAAAATCCAGTGTCACTGGGATTTTTCATAACCAGTGATGGTGGGGTTGTGGGAGGAAATACTTGAGGTGGACTATACCCTAAAGTGGTGGTGTTCTTCACCAGCATTAATTCCTTGTTTTCATCTGACCATCCAGTAAGCCTATTTTTGGCATCAAAAGGTGGTTTGGAAGAAGAAAGTTTACTTTTAAAATGTACAAGCTTGTTAAATGTTCTTGGGACATTTGTTTCCCTTTAATCAGTGAAGAGGTTAAACACAGACAGCTCAACCCTTAAATGAGCTATGCAACCTATTACAGACTGCCAAACTGTAGATGAATAGTTTGAAGAAAGGTAAGTGCTGAAACTAAATAATTAGAGGAAAACCACATGATAACTCCAGTTATTTGATTAAAATCAGTAATTCAGACAGTTGTAGCAAGCCAAGTAACTTGTCTGTTAGCTCACTTCTGTTAAGTTTTTATCTAGTAAAAGTTACTGTTAACGTACCTTCCCATTAAGTAATTAGTTTGAGCCCTGACTGTAGTAATGAAACTCTTAACAGGTAGGCGTTTCCCACTTGAAAACTGTTTGGATGAAATGAATATTGTTCAAATCAACGAAAACTTAACCTCTCCCCACCCCCTGGGGAAAAATGCAGATGTGTGAAACCCCTGCTCTTAAGCCTGAATACAGAGTTGGTAGCTCTCCTGTGTCGTGGTTTTCCTTTCATGTCAGTAGGCAGAAAACTGTTCACTGAAGAGCAGTTATTTAAATGACTGGTTTGTTTTTATTTGTATAAAATGAATCAACAAAATTAATATAGTCAGTGAAAATGGAAATCACTATGTACTTTAAAATCAACAGAAGTCATCTTAGTAATTATTTTTCAGTGATTTGAAGCTAGCCTTATCATGGGAAGGCTGTAATACTTGTGGTTAACCAAATTACTGTTTTGTTTTTAGATATGTTGGAAGGAAAGTGAAGTTCTTTTGCTTTTAAGTTGGAAGAAATTGCTCTGTTGATTCCAAGGCTTGTTATTTCTTTTTTTGTGTGCAAAACTGCAAATTATTTTGGCTGTGAGATGAAGCTGGTGATTGACAATTCATCTGGTTTTGATTAATAGCTGAAAACTGGGCATGGTTATTAGGACCATGTTAGCAGTGAGTTGCTGGCTTCAGTAGAGTTTGATAGATCCATGAGAACCACTGCAGTGTCGGGATGCTCAGTCAGTGTGCTTGGTTTGTCAGGCCCTCCTTTGAAACGCTCTTCACCAAAGCTTTCTGGAAGAGCTTGGTGGCCGTGGGGTGGGAAGGCTGGCTCTGCTGTGGCAGAGCAATCCACCGAGGGGAAAAGCAGAGAGCAGGAGTAGCTTGCTTGTTTTCACAGTGGGGGCATCTGTGTTGGGCTTGTGAGCTTGTGCTCTCCAAAATACTTGTAAATGATCTGGAGAAGAGTGAAAAGTTAGATGGCAAAATTTGCTGCTGCTGTTAATATACCAAAGCAGAGTGCCAAATGCAGATGTGGAGAAGAACCTAATACGAATGTAATAAAATAATTAGAAATATAATAGGAGAGTCAATTGTTTGGCCATTAAGTTGTGTGAGTCAAGACATGGCCAGGGGAGGCTTAGATTGGATATTAGGAAAATTTTCATCACTGAAAGGGTTATCAAGCATTGAAACAGGCTGCCCAGGGAAGGTATGAAGTTGCCATCCATGAAGATATTTAAAATATGTGTAGAAGTGGTGCCTAGGGACACGTGCACATGCTTAGGGACGTGGTTTAGCGGTGGACCTGACAGTGCTGGGTTTACAGTTGGATTTGGGGACCTTAAAGGTCATTTCCAACCTAAATGATTTTATGGTTCTGTGGTGCTTGGGCAATGAAATGGTGGGCAAAAACATCTTAGGAGCAGGCCTTGGTGTTAGATGGCTGTCTGAAAATGTGCTATAACAGTTAGAGAAAGAAATCAGTAGGAATTGTAGTGAAAGTAGTAGAGAGCAAACCAAATATCATTATTACCTATATGCATGATATGCTGGTGAGGTGAGTGCTGTGAAGTTCTGTGTCCCTTCCTCAGGCCTCAAAAAATACAGCAGCACTTGAAAAAGCACAGAGGGAGTGTTTTAGTGGGAGAAAGAAAGAGAGAGAGATGGTGAAAGCCTCTAAAATTGTGAGTGATACAGGTGCATGAAGAGGGTGAATGTGAAGTAAGGGTTGTTTGTCACCTGTTTCTGTCTCCTTGAATTCTTTTTAGGTATTCAGCAAGTTGTCAAGTGGTGAACTCAGAACTGCACATTAAGATGCTGATCTCTGAGACGTTGCACAGAAAAACGCATCATCATTTGATAAACATAAAGACACCACATTTGGCTCAGCAGATCTGTGCCATACATAAGTGACTGAGAATTTGTTACTGGGTTGCATCTACTGTGTGCATGTCTGGTTCTTGTCCTCTTCCACACACTTTATCAGAGGTGATACCAGGTTAGACAGGCCTTTGGAGGCCTAATGCTATGCAGTTGTTCTTACATATCATTATTTTCAGAGCATTTTGTTAGTGATAGAGGAAGTGTAGGAGTTTTCTTTGCCAAGAATAGGCTCTCCTGGGTGTGTTGTTACACACAACTTATTTACCCACAGCTACTGTGTGGGCTGAAGTTTCGAGTCCTGTTCATTAATCATGTTCCACAAATGTGATCTACATTATTTATAGTCAAACACAGGAGTATTTAAATGACAAACAGATATGGTGTAGCCTCCATGCCTGACTAAATGGGAGAGCTCAACAATGGGCACCAACAGTGTTGAAGGATGCTGGGTTGCAGTGTCCAGGTTCTGGTGGAGAAGGAACTCATTTTGTGTGTGTTACCAGTTCACTGCCAGGTTTATTCTGCTGGCCTTATTATCTATGGGCATGTGACTTTGCTTTAAATCATAACTCATAGCTGTGTTTGGTATGAACACATTCATTTGAAATTTCCTGCCCTCCCTTGCAGGGGAGGAGGCAGGGAAAGTCCTGCTGAGTCACCAGCTGGATCACCCCTTTCACAGGCCCTTCCTGCAATTTCAAACTCTGTGTTGCTGCCTCAGTTTAATTTATACTAGGACATACCTGAATGGAGAGGGATATTAATGAAAACTCCAATCAGCTATATTGGTTTGATGCAATATTCTAACCTGGCAGAAAGTAGAGGTTAAATCAGTTTCTGCTGGCACACTAAAATGAAATTGTCTTTCTCCTGGGTGTTTGTTTTGATGCCTAAAGGTAGTAAGAGGAGATTGACCCTTTACTGTCTTCACATGAACAATTATCTTTCAGTGTGTTTCCTGTAAGTTTATGTAGTAGCAAATGATGCCACTTTGAATAGTTAGGATTATTCCCATAAATAATATTCATAAGCAATTTCCCACATCTCCAGAGAGAACTGCTGGCTTTTTAATCCCTCAAATGTTTAACTTTTTTACTATTTTCCTGTTAAGTAGAACAAGTCCAATTTATTTAAAAAAAAAAACAACCTAGAAACACTATCAGCTACTTTTTGTTTTGATGCAGAGGCTATTTCACATGACTGTTAGCTTGTCTTTTGGGGTACTGTATATGCTGCATATTCAGCAAAGTCTTGTGGCTGCCTGCCTCCAGAAATTCTAGTTTCCTTTTTCAAGTATTCACAGACCAGCAAAGCAGTGTATGTTGGCAAGATTTTTGAAGCTGCTAGACTAAATGGAATTAAGAGCCCACTAATACTGAACTCTAATTAATTACAATTGTGTATTATTTTTATGTATAGATAAGCATGAGTGTGTGTGTATTTATATAAAATATATGTATAAAATTTAGTCAAAACAAGAAGTTGTGGATAGTAATGGAAGAGAAGAAGGGAAGAAAATCCACAGTATTCATATAAAAATAAAGGTTGATAGCAGTGGGTTTTTTTTCTTAAAAGTTTACAGGCTTCTGCTGTATTTTGTTAAGAGTCTGAAGAATTCTTGTATTTGAGCAATATAAGCAATGTAATTAACTATAATTTTCCAACAAAAAGAAAAGCAGACCGTAAAATCTGCCTTTGGTCAGAAGCGTTGAAGTTATTTCACCCCTGTGGGGTAGAATCGTCTGTTACACTGATAACTTGATCCATCTGTGAGCGGGTTCCCATGCAGGTCTCTCAAAGGATACAATAATTATTATGAAATACTGTGCCCAACAAAGTTCATATTCTAAAACTCCTCAGTTACATTCTAGTCTAATATCCAAAGGCTTATTTCTTCCTCACCCTTGAAAAGGCTGTGTGTGCTTTTGTAAATAAGGGCTTGCAGTGATTCTTCAGTGAATAGGCCTTTGGGCCAAAGATTTGCAGTTTTGAGGTGGTTTTGCTATGACCTTTTTGGTCTTTTTTGCTGTTGAGGAGGCACAAGCTTCTTCAAGAATACTTCTTCCCTCAGGTGCCATGATTTAAATGTGATGAAAATAATTTGTGCCATTAAATTATCTGCTCTGAAGTTTTGGGTAAAGCCAGTTTGTAGCATTAGCATAAAAACACAAGTCTGCATCAGCATAGTGATTTGTAGGTTCAAGAGTTACCCAACTTGTTCTTCAGCGTGGGCGTTTTGGGAGTTTCTATGATATGTTGGTGACCTGAATGTATTGTTCCCTGAAATCATTAGCATTTTCTGAAGAATCACCCAACTAGAAAAAAATTTAAATTTATGATGCTTGTTTAATACTTCAGTATTGTGTTCTTACCTGCTGGTGATGGTCACTTCCAGTGGAACTTGACAGTCATCTTAATTTCCCATGGTCGAAAGATGTTGTCCTACTTCATATTTATTTGAACAAATTTAAATCTGTTGTTTCAGAGAAGCTTTTTTTCACGATTGAAAGCTGATAGTCTAATAAAAACCTTCGTGTCTGTATCAACAGCAGCCTACAGACCTACAAGGATGGAAAAGCAGGGCAAATGAAAGGAAAATGCTTGATTTTTAAAAACAAATTTTAAAACAAATTCTTTAAATGCATTGGCAATCTTAATAAGGAACAAGTTGCAGGCAAAGTAATAATTTCCTACCTTTTTACAATGGATACTTCGCCTGGGATTCTGTCCTGCTCTTTCTCATGGAATTTGAGGCATCCGTTTATTTTAAGCTATCCTGCCCTTGCTTATATCTTGAATGCAAGTGTCACAAACTTGCATAAGTGTTCTCTTTTTTTTCCTCGGTGGAGTAAAATGACACTGTGGAGTGTCAATTCCCACTATGATGGGACACCATCACTTTGAAGTGTAATTTTTAACTTTTGTCTGTAGAAGTTGTTTTCTCCCTCAGTTCAATGAGCTTTTCACTTTTGAATTTTCAGATTTTGGTTCTTTTAATTGTATGATGATACATGTATTTTAGTGGTGATAATGTAGTCTGGACTTGGGAAAAAAAACCCCACTTGTTTATTTCTTTTTCTTTAGAGATATTATCTGTAAATATTTATAGACTTCTCAAGACAGTTGTAAAGTTTGGTAGCTAAAGAGCTAGGTTTGATGCCCTTGGATGGTTAAAGCATCTATTTGTACATCTATTCTTTTTAAATGTTCTCAAGTTTGCCAGTATGATTTAAAGATGGTGAAGATGCTTCTTGGGAGCTGGTAGAGCAGAGCCGGAAGTGTGGGCAGGAAGCAGTGATCAGGGAAGGGGCAGTGAGAGGCTGAGCTGATCTGACAGACCAGTGCTGAACAGTAGGAACAGAGAGGAAATGGCCAACGTCCGTGTTAAAATGGGGACAGAGAAGTTTAGGGAGTCACTCCAGCCCTCTCTCTGCTTGAGTCACCTGCCTCTTGAGCCCTTGCCAGAGGCAGCCATTTGGTGCAGTGCTGCCTGTTACTGCTCTTCACACTGCTTCGGGGTGTACCTTTGTGCCACCATGCTGTGGGCAAATAGCCCACTGACAGCTTCCCAGCATAGCTGTGTGAACTCAGGAACTCGCAATATCTAATCTGCTTTAAAAAAAAAAAANAAATAAAGGTGGCTATGGCCTGGGATACCGAACCTTTGCTGCTTCCTTGCGTCAGCCTGCCTGATCATTTGGTGAACGGCCTTATCTGGCCAGGTCATGTTCCTGACAGCTCTCCATTGTGTGACCACAAGATCACCCAGTTTGGTGGTGTAGGGGTGGGCATGTTTGCTGGGGCAGAATGGGGACTGCCTCTTCCTCTGGCAGTGAGTTTTCAGGCCCTTTAATACCCTTACACAGCGTGTGTTTTTGTAGCACTTGCCCTCACTAACCAGCCCTTGAGTCCTCCCTCAAACTTTGATAAATTAAAACTTCTGTTAGAAGTCTTAGAAAGCTTTGTCTTGTTTCATTGAATTAGTGACAGGCAACATTCCAACTTCTACTGACTTCCCTCTTACTCCACACAAATATTAATGACTGATTTGATTTCAGGAGGGTTTTCTTTTTTAGAACAGTGGGGCTGTTTTCCAGTGGAAGTATTTGCAACTATTTTGTTGCTGGAGAGGTGAAAGAACATCCCCTTTCTACCAAAGAGCTTGGCACAATTTCATTAGGTGTGTGTCATATTGAAGATGCTTCCAGTGTCAGTTTGTGAACTGTCTTCTTTGAGCACTGAAGGGGGATTTTTTATTTTTTTTTTTCCTCAGCATAGAGAATTGTTTAAAAGCATGGAAAGTTAGAAATAAAACTCAGATTAATTTTTTAGTCATCTTTATGAGGAAACAGAACTGGGAGACAGGATGACTTAAGTGATCTCATTGTGGGTTTGCTCTTTCCAGAGTTTATAAATCATTCTTTTTGATTTTACTGTACTTTACACATTACCTACTTAGTTAGAATTTTCTCTGTTCCTGGCAAGGTTGGTGTAGCCAACAATAGTGTTGCCTCTGTTTATGTAGAGGAACATAGAGATGATGGCCATAAATTTTGTTATTTATTCAAAACCAAAATTCATAAAACCCCCAATTTCAGTTCTTACTGGGGTATCTGTTACACTAAAATGTGCCACCTCCTTGCTCTCTGTCACTCTTTCTAGTATTGCTCTTGCTTAAGAGTGCAGCTCACGAAGACTGAGACGACTAGTCTTAACAGTTCAAAGCAGGAAATTCCACTTCTTGTGCAGGAATCTGGTACTTGTAGAGGTTAACGTGAGAGTAGTGCAGTTATACAAGATATGGAAGAAAAGAAGTGGATTTCTCTGATTTTTTTCACTGTTGGGCTGGGAGGAATCTTTATTCCTTTGCTGTTGTTGTTCCTCAATACCGAGGATCAGTATGCAACTCTTTCCTGTACTCTTCTTCAGTGATTTTACTGTGTTAGCCAAGCTTAGGAGACAGCAGCTCTTGTGTTATGCTGAGCAAGCATAAATATTAAGAACTTCTGGGAGTGGGTTCGTATGGCATGGGTTGCTGCTGTAGAAATTAAATGTTAAGAAATCACAGGCTGATAGAATGACTCGGACTGGAAGGGACCTTGAAGAGGATCTGGTTCCAACCACCCCACCGCAGGCAGAGATGCTGTAATGAGTTGACCCTGGGTGGGTGCCACCCACTAGATCAGGTTCCTCAGGTCCCCATCCAACCTGGCCTTGAATGTTTCTATGGGTGGGGCATTCACAAGTTCTCTGTGCAACCTGTTCAGTGCCTCTGTACTGTTTTGAAAGAATTTCTTCTTAACATCTAATCTAAATCCTCTCTTTTAGTTAAAAGCAATTCCCCCTTGCCCCGATCCTATCTGCATGTCTAAAAAGTTGCTCTCCCTTTTTTTCATAAGCCCACTTTAAGTACTGAAAGTCCACTGTCTTATCTAAAGTCATGACTTCTGAATCTTGGCAGGTTTCTATGGCATGTTGTTAACCTTTTAATTTTGGAAAATAGCAAGTATTTGTCTTAAGGAATGCAACACTTATTCCTCAGTATGCAAACCCAAATGTACCATTGATATATTACTGTAACGTTGTAGGGAGTGCCAAACATTTATTCAGGCTTCAACTTCCACTTTTGAAATATTGGTATTAAAATATAATTTTAATTTATTTTAAAGTATATATTTGTTTATATTTTCTTAAATAAAATCTCTTGCTATTTTAGTTGTTGAGGGAATTTTCATATTGTACAAGAGTTCCCAAAAGGAAGGTACACCCACTTACAGTAGACTTTTCTTACAACAGGCTGAATAATTTAATTGGTGGAATCAGAAAAAATCGGTCCATGTTAATTGTGTTAGTTAAATTGTGTTTTATTATGTTGTCTCTGTAACTCTCACAAACAAAAGAACATGACCAGAGTAGCTGAGACGTTAATAGTTACACAGATTTTTGGATGTCATTTTCCTGTTAGAGAAGAGAGGACTCACAACAAGCTTCATAACAAACTTCCTAATGTCTAGTAGTCAATATGAACTCTTGTTTTTTCCACTCTGCTTTTACATCTCCTTTCTCTCCAGATGGCCCTCCATCCACTTGCATTCTGGTACTTCATATCTTTTTTGGCCCTGCAAGACTCTGATAAGTGTGATAATACTGTAATTTTCCTTACATGTGAGCACTGAATGATATGAAGTCCTTAATTTTATTTTTGGAAGAAATCTTTCTGTACCAGCCAATTGTTGCTAAATATAGTGGGAGGCTTATAATACAGAGTGCATGTTTGAATTTAAAGTGACACCTTACCCTAAAACGTTGACATCACAGTTTACTTGTACAACTGTGTATGAAATAATGCAGTCATTAAAACTGGTCTAAAACTGTGGGCATTACAGTTGTTATTTGAATCTGTTTGGTAATGGGATCTTGCAGATGTCTACTGGGCAAGCATTGTCAGAGATGGACATAGGGACACACACCTGCAGTACTGGAATACTACTTGGTTTTAAGAGTTTCTCTCTGTGGAAATACTTCAGGAAAACTTGTTGAAAACCAAATAATGCTGTACCTAGGGTATTAGACTGGGGTTGGAGGAATTTTTTCTGACTGGCGCAGGTTGGTGGTTTGGTGTCAGTATTGTCAGTGTTCCTGTTGGGTGCGCTTGAGGTGCTCTGCAGCAGTGGCGAGTTCCTGCAGTTCCCTGCTGCTCTGTACAGCGAAGCCCAAAAACGTAACTCGGGAACTCTTATGGCAGTCTGGGGTAAGTTAGAAGTGTTGCTTTAGACACAGCTCTCCAGCTATAATATAATCTTACAATATAACCCCAAATCTAGATCTGATATTGCTGTGTGCATGTCTAAGATCTGCCTATAGGGATTTTTACATTTTACTATAGGTTGTATAAAGAATGTCTGGAGCAAGGATAGTGAAGATATTTGCACTGAAGATAAGGTGTTTCATAGGACAATGTTAATCAAAGAGGTTGGAGAACCTAAATTAGGAGTTACCTCAGTTTGTGCTGCTAAATGAGGTAGGTGTTTGTCCACAGAAAATGAAGTGTGGGATTATTGGTGCATTTTTTGGTTGTTGTTGTTGGTTTTGGGGTTGGTTTGTTTGTTTTGGGTTTTTGGAGGGGGGGTTGGGGGTTTTTTTTGTTGGTTTGGTTTTATATGTGTGTTTGATGGGGTTTTTTTGTTTGGGTTTTTTGGTTGGTTTTTTTTTGTTGTTGCTTTGTTTTCCATCCTCCCCTCCAGTTCTAATGACAGTTTCTGATTTAATTCTTGGTTTAGTTCAGTTACTAGAAGAGTTGGGGGAAGGCCTACCTGTGACGTGCCATAGCTAGCATATTCAAAAGGCTCTTTTCATTCGTTGCTGTGACTATAGAGTCTGAGAAGTATCTTTGACATAAATGGACCTTAGCAGCAGTGTAACTTCAATGGATTTTTAGCAAGACTGTGATTTCAAGGCCACTTTGTGATACTGAAGTTAAGAAAATACTGCAATGAAAAGGCCATATGGAGAACTGCTCTCTTCCCACCCCAAAAGGAAAATAGAGTTGATTACTGATGATCGGTTCTGGTTTTGTATCTCATGTATATCTGTTAAGATTTCTTTAAGTTGGTGTTTCCAAACCGTGGTCTGTTACACCTCTGAAGTCCCTGCAGACTACTTTTATGTGGCCTGGGAAAGTTGATTAAGGACAGTAGGTTTATATAATAAGCAACAATACGTGGGAAGTTTATAACGAGAGTTACATGTCCACTACTAGAAGCTTGCAGATTGTGACAACAGAAAGAAAAAAGGAGGAAGAGGGAAATTTGACGGAACCGAATTCTGTGGTGTAATGTAAATCTCACTTCCGATGAGATCTGCTCAGGCTGGTGTCTGAAATGACAGTGGTTGCATCTCAGTGTAAAGCAAAGTGCAGAGACCTCCTGTCCCAGAAGAGCATATTGTGACCAGTACTGCTCAATGACTTTGACAAGGAGATCAAGTGCCCCCTCAGCAAGTTTGCAACACCAGCCTGGGTGATGAGGTTGACGTGCCTGAGGTCCGGGATGCCATCCAGAGAGAGCTGGACAAGCTGGAGAAGTGGGTCTGTGTGAACCTCATGCGGTTCAGCAAGTCCAAGTGCAAGGTGCTGCACTTACATCAGGGTATCAATTACAGACTGGGGGTTGAAGGGATTGAGAGCAGCCCTGCCGAGAAGAACTTGGAGGTGCTGGTGGATGAACGACTGCACCTGACCTGCCAAAATGTGCTGGTAGCACAGAAAGCCAGTTCTATCCTGGGCTGCACCAAAAGCAGTGTGGCCAGCAGCTCAAGGGAGGTGATTCTGCCCTTCTGCTCTGTTCTTGTGAGACCCCACCTGGAGTGCTGCATCCAGCTCTGGGGTCCCCAGCACAGGGAAGACATAGATCTCTTGGAGTAAATTCAGAGAAGAACATGAAGATCAGCAGAGGTCTGGAACTCCTCTCCTATGAGGAAAGGCTGAGCGAGTTGGGGTTTTTCAGCCTGGAGAAGAGAAGGCTCTGAAGAGATGTTATTGCAGCCCTTCAGTACCTAAGTGGGGGCTTTAAGAAAGATGGGGAAAGATGGGTACAGACCTTTCAGCAGGTCTTGTTGTGATAGGACAAGAGGTAATGATTTTAAACTGAAAGGGGACTGGTCTAGATTAGACATAAGACAGATTTTTTTAAATGGTAAGGGTGATGAAGCAATGGAACAGGTTCCTCAGAAAGGTGGTAGATGCCCCATCCCTGGAAATGTTCAGTGTCAGGTTGGATAGGCAAACTGATTGAGTTGAAGATGTCCCTGCTTATTGCAGGGGGATTGGACTAGGTTGCCTTTAAAGTCTTTTCTGACCCAAGCCATTCTGTTATCTCTCCAGGAGGGAATTCTCTGTTGGCTCCTGATGGTGTATCCACACCTCACCTGAAAGTTATGGATTGTATACTGCCACCTTTTCTGGAAAGGCCACGGAAAGACCAAAGAGAACAAACACTAAAAACGTTGTGTTTGTTATGTGTTACATTTGCCTTTGGCTTTGAAGGGAACTGGGCATAGCTGAGCCTTTTCTGGAAGGCTGTAAATTTTGTAGTGGGAAGTGTCAGCATGAAACCACACTTACCTGAGTTTGACAGGTCAGTATTAGTAAGCCAGCTAGAAAAAGATGGCTTTAGCCTGTGATACGTACCCTCCATATCTGTTAACTTCTTCCATCAGATAACCTTTATGTAACTTGAATCAGTGGGAATTTGTTGGTGGGTCACACAAACACGATCACTGTTTCCATTTCAAAGGGTGGAACTGTGCAGATGGTAACACGCCTGGGGTTATGGAGGTGACCACAAACCTCCTCTGTCTTCCACCCCCACCATCCTGGGCGAGCTCCTCCACATCTGCCTGGTGCTCTGAGGGGTGCCTGCCTCAGAAACCCTGCCTCGAGAAGAGTTAGCACTGCTTGTTCATCAGCTCCTGCACACTTTCTCGAGTGTCAGCTTGACTTCTCCTGTGCATTAACATGTCCTCAAAAAAGAAAAAAAGCCTTTGAGTGTTGTCTTCTGTGTTGTTTTGTCTTCTAGTAGATCTAGAATATAACCTCTGCAGCTTCAGGATGTGACTTCCTGCATTTAAAGGGCTTTTACTGACTGTCTATTTGGATAATCAAAAATTCTCGTGCAGAACTGTGGGGACTGGTACATAAAAAGCATACTAGCAGTGCACGTGAAAATGCCTTCCTTACTTCAGTGCTAGAAAACCACCACCAGTTTATTTCTTGCGAATTCCAAATACAGAATTACTTAAATCTTGATCAGCACATTTTCCTTTTAACTCAAAAATGTTTTCTGTGAGCTGTAGGTGCTGGAAGAGGTAGATGCTTGTATTCATGAGTGAAGCAAAGAAAACATTGTAGGGGGGGAAATAAATATCTGAGAAAACTTGGGTTGTAAGTAGTTGAAATATGATCTGCAGATTATCTTGCTTTTTCAGTGATCAACTGTGTAAGACTTACTAGTAGGTGTAAAAGATAACTCTTGCTCCTTTCTGTCTCTTCTAAGTGTCTCTACATCAGTTTTTATCAAACTTAGCCCAAAACAAAGCAGTTCTGTAAACCACTCAATTGCCTCCATGGGTGAGGATAGAAGAAGGGGTTTTAGATTATTAATTAATTGGTCTGGAGAGCCCTCAAAGCAGGCCATGGACTTCTGGGCTGGGAGCTCTGGAGTAATTTCTACACAAAAGGTTACTCTTTTTCTGAGGGAAGAATTTGTTCTACCTTCATTTATCCTCGTTGACTCTGGTCTCTTGTATTAGAGATGTGTGTAGGAAGATGTTGAGGAAGAACAAGTTTTCCATTAGAAAGCATTAGAAAGAGGTGAAATTCTCTCGGGAGTCTTTTTAGTTGTAACATTCCTGTTGGCAGGTTAAGACACAGGCCCAGCAATTGGATACTGGCTGCCTCCTGCACTAACCCACTCCTTGCAAATATATCACTAATACTTAACTGATGTAGCTGCGTAAATGAACAAATGATGGATGACCAGAAATTTAATAAATTGCCTACTTCTACTTTTCTCAAGTTTCTGTTGTCTGGAGTACTTGAAAATGAAAATGACTTCTGCAATGTTTGGGGAAGATTGTCCAAACCAGGGAATAGAAAAGTTATTGCAAAAGAACAGTGGGACTGTGGCATCTTTATTTAATAAGCAGCCCTTTCTATTTTAAACAGCATTGTTGCATTTTATATGACAGTCATGATACAAAGATGATTAGTTGTCAGGAAAAAACTTATAAAAACAAACATTTGAAATCACAGAGGTTTTCTTTGGGGTGTCTAAGTAATCACATTCATAGCTGCAATGCCTCAAGGATGTGTGTGAAGTAAGGCTTATAAAACAGGTACTACTTCAGGGTTTTTTCTTACTGTTTTGGCCAGTGTAGTTATAAAAGCTGTTTGAGTAGCTAACTGCTTTTTTCAGGTTTGAATCTAGAACTTCTGTGACCAGGAGCTTGTTTTACGAGCCATATTAGTACAGATACTTTCTTCCCCTAGAAAATGAAACATAAATGTTTTTTCTGAGCGTATTTATCTCTTTTCTGAAGTAGTGTGTTCTGTGTTTGTCGTATTCCAAATTGCATTTGTTAAAATGCATTTATTTTTAATGTAAACAAAATTTTGGTGTTGATTTTTACTGTTCCCAGTCATTAGAAGCAAAGTACTTTTAAAGATTGTCTGGGCCATTGAGTTGAGCTTCCAGCTGTCACATGTGCCATCTTATGACCTGCTTTTCTAAACTTCATCAAACTTAAAGAGCACTTGGCTTTTGATTCCAATATTCCTGTTTTTTGAAATTCTTACCCAAATCAGATTAGTTTGAATGTTGGAACAGGCATCTGACTCTGTCCTAAATTTATTAGATGCTGGTTTTACACCGAATTTGCTCTGGTGTCAGTTGTACCCATCTTAATTATTTTCATTTCCTGTATTAGGATCTGTCAGTGTTTTGATAAATAGTAATCTATCTAAAGTAAGTTAAATTCCCTTTAGACTTCTCCTTGAAGATAATCCATACTCATGCCTGAGGTGTAATTGTTGTTGATGTGGATGATCAGAATTTTGTGCAATGTTGTAGTCTGACAGAAATACTTCCCAAGGTTTACTGGACGCAATCTTGAGAGGCACTTGAACATTTTAATTTTTCTTTCCTCATTGTACATCACGCCAGTTGCTTACAGACATCCTGTGATTTAAGTACAAACTATTTTGGTCTTTAGCTACACAGTCTTACCTTGTTTTATGTAAGTATAAATAAATTTAAAAAAAACCCCAGGGGTAATAGAATGGCACAAAAATTACAAGTCCTGAAGTATTTCAAGTTTGGAAATGCATATGAAATACTGATTAAATATGAGAGGGCTCTACACTGATGGGCTTAATTTCTGTATTAGTGTTTTGAAGTTGTGAGGTGTCCACAATTCTGAGCATCTCACTTAGAGCAAGGATGGTGAGTAAGCAAGAGCTGCTCTACTGCTGCCAGAGACATGCAGCTGTGTAATGCTTAAAGGACACCTTCCCTGGCAATAACATTTAAAAATACTAATTCTTCTTACTCATCCGCAATCCTCTTCCCACAGCTTGAGCTCAGGAGTATAATGGAACCTATTATGGGGAAAAGGTCTATGACTCAGCCATTGAGCCTTGCAAACTCTTGGCTTCTTTAATTGGCACCATTAAATCTTAAGTAGTTTTTCTCTCCTAGTGTATAGGTGTCATTGGTATAAAATGCTGAAGATATGTTGTGCCTTTTGCTCTCTGATTTCTGTGACTTGATCAACTGTAGGTGTTTAAAGGCTGGTTAATCAGACTTTTTTAGAATTACTGCTTAACTATTTAGGCGTGTGTTGAAAACAAACTGGAAGAAAGCCATTGCACAAATCATTACTTTCCAAGTTGTTTTCCTTTTCTATTTAGACACAGGAGAGGGAAAAGGAAAAATCTGCCTTTGCATTGTGTTTTATCTTCATAGAAGTTATTTGACCTGAAGACTGGATATCTCCTACGTGACAGGATGGGAGAAGTTAATTCTTGAGCATATAACCAGGGGAGAACTGGCCTGATGTACCTGATTATTTTTTTTCCCCCTGTTGCAGGCTGGTTTTGGTGTTGGTTTGGCGGGTTTTTGATTGCACTGGGTTTTTTTAAGATATTGGAAAGTGAACATGGAGACAGCTGTAGTTTGGGAAGGGGGTCAGACATCATTAGAAACAATTTGAACACTGAAAGCAAAATGTTTGAATACATATGTATATATTAGTAAATATATGTATATAAGGAACAATAGGAGCTTTTAACTCTTCTTTTGTTGTTTTCCCACATACTTAATATGGGACACTTAGAGCTTTTCAGTATTTATGTCGCTGTAAACATTAGTGCCTCTGAAAGAGGGGTGTGATGAGGGCAATGGAAAACTGTAATTGTTCCCATCTGCAGAGTCTGCCTTGTTTTATCTCCAGTTGGCAAGAAGGCTTTGGTTGTAACATTTGTATATACTTTTTGAAAGTAAGTATCAAGAACTAAGTAAGCGACAGAAAATGTTAAACTATGTTACTTAATGCACAAAATTTAAGTTATTGTGTTTACGGAATGATGGCAAACTGCAAAGCTGTAGTTAAAAAAAGATCTGAAGTAGATGCTACATGCTCCTCATGCCTATAAAATGGGACGTAATCGGTGTATGCAACCTTCTGTGATAGAAGTAGCTGTTTAATTACTTTGGTTTTATTATTTGAGGTATGGCCTGATAATTTGTTGACTGTATATTATCCAGTAAACCGGATAATGAATATCACCGAATCTCATGAAACAAGCAGACTCTTCCTACAAACAGAGTCTCTCTTCGTATATTTGTAAAGAATAGCTAAATGAGCTTTTAAAATGGCAGTTTCAATCATAAGACTGAAAAACTTCATCAACCACTACTTCATTCATCATCTAAACTCTCCTATAGTGTCAGGACAGAGGGATAGGGAGTTGCCTGGGGCAAGAGTGATAGTAATGGGATTTGGGGCTTCTTTGTCTATGTTACCCTGGGCTGTATTGCTCTAAAGCTGAAGGCAGTAGTTATCCAAGTAGGTGCTCTCTTGCAGTCATTGTTGAGTATTTTTCAAGGAGAAGGTCCATGGCAAGTCCTTTGCTGGAGACCCCTCTTGGTAAGAAATGAGTATGTAATTTAAAAGAAAAGGAAAAAACGCCAAACAAAGCTGAACAAAACAAAAGCCTAACTAGGAAAAAAAAATATCACAGTGAGTTGAGGCTGCTAGGAAAAAGTAACTTATCTTTCCTGATGTTCACTGCTTTCATCACTCCTCATAGTCTTTCCTTTTTCTGTGCTTAAGTTTCAAGGTACCATGAGTCTTGTCTCTAGGATAATATCATAGTCAATTAGATCTGATTTAATCTGGAAGACTCATCCATCCCATGAACTGCATAAGGCAGCAGATCTGGAGTAACTAGGGAAGAGTCGCCCTGTAGGTTAGATATATTATTGTAGAAAGTTAAGCAATAGGGCGTAAATTTTGTTTAGTAACAACAATTATTCTTTGGTTTTTGAGTATTTGAAATGCTTAAATAATTTAGACTGTCATTTAAAAAAATAAAAAGATGTTTATAATTTACAGTGTGTTTTCTTAGGGTTACAATGAACTTAAATAATCGTTTCAAGACAACATTGTATGTTTGCTATTTCACTTGCAGGCTGACTCATTGGTCAGTGTCTGAAGAAAGGTTCTGAATTTCTGCTGGACAAGAACAGTTTAATATTGGATACAAATGGGTTAGAAAAGTCATTCCAACTTATTTGGGATGTCTAATAGAAATGATAGTGTCAGTGGGATTTTAGAGTTTCTTTTTCTCTCATGATGTGGCACTTCTTTATGATTAAGAAAATAGCGTTTAGAATGTCAGAACATAAAGTTACAGTTTTAAATTATGAATCTCCTAGTACTAAGTGTGCTCACCTTTACTATGAGATTGAAACAGCAGCAATTAAACACGTTGGGATTTTGAGTAGACATAAACAATAGAGACAGCTAGATTGAGATACTGTGGATATAATCTTACGGTATCGGAAAACATTTACCAAATATAGTCTTTTGGGGGAAAATTCTGAGATGAGGCTCTTTTAATCAGAAGAAGCCAGCAAACGTAAAGATTGGAATCATTAAATAATGAGGAAAAAAAATTGGTTTAGAGTGGTTTAACTTTCTTTCTTTGGTGGTACATTAGTATTTTACAATATTAGAAGTCCATGTGATGGGAGGATTCTGTGTGTTTTTTAAAGTAAGTAGCAGAAAAGACTTGAGTACAAGTTGTAGTTTAAAAAAAGGGGCACCAGCTCAAGTAATGAATGAAAAGGATTTCATCTTTTGATTGTGGATACAGTACAACTTCACCTTGCAGAGGGGGAAGATGGCAAGGGAAGAAAAAGAGTTTTTTGTGTTATTTGTCTAGTGTGTCTGTTTCAGTCATCCAGATAAAATATTGTTGAATATTTGTCAGCTCCAAACTGAAACCAGAGTATACTATCTGTGCTGGTAGTGTTTCTTCTAATGCTTTAAGCTAATTTTTCTCAGTCTGGTACACTCTCATCTGCAAGATATCTTGCTAAAATTATAAAAATACCTTGTTGCAAACCATGGAAAAGTTCAGAGTGCTCTTTGATTTAATAGAAATACTTAAGGATGGTATTGTGGAAGTATCTTGGACCTTCAGTGGGACCTCCTTTCTATGGACAGGAGTGAAAACTCAGGAATTCTAGTCCTTTTTCACGTCTGTTGAAATCTTACACATCTAAAGTCATTGCCCTTTCCTTGAACTATTAGAACATGATGTAGATATTTATACCTTTGGGGAAAGCTTGTTCTTTTTTTGATGAGGGCGTGCAGATAGGGAAAAGTGATAAAGTTCTTAGTAAAGACTCTCTATGAATTGCATCCTCTTTTCACCAGCCTTTCACCAGTTTAGTGCATGTTTGTCATTAAACTGTGATTGGTGTATTTTTTATATGTGCAAGCTTCCTAAACATCAGTGTTTTAGCAAGTCTAGAAGCTGATGGTAGGGAACTTTTAAAACAAAAATGCTGGGCTTTTGTTTCCCTAGGTATATAAGGAAGGGGTTAGGAAAGTGATAGGGAAGTTATATCTATTCCTACTGTGTTGGAACAAGCACCATATGCTAATAAATGTAATGGCCTAAAAATACATTTGAAAGCATTTTGCTGCTGGTTGCTATATCTTACTGTTTTATGAATGTTTGAAGTCTTGCTCTTCAGTTGCTGCTCTCAGTCATGTCTGTGAGCGAGGGCTTGTTGGGCAGCTGCGATCCCCAGGCTGTCCCTGAGACATGGCTTTCTCAGAGGTGGGCTAGTCCCGTTGAAGACCCTTGCATTAGAGTGCCCTTGAAAGAGGGGAGTGAGAGGTTGCTCTGGAGCAGGTATGCATGGCAAAACAGAGAGTGAATTTCCTCAAGAAGGCTGAAAGGCCTAGCTGTGACTGGTGTCTTTCTAAAGCTTCCCAAGAGTGGAAAATAACCAAGCCCAAAAGAAAGGCCACCATGGTGTGCATATGCAAAGAGGGCACATAGTCGTGGACGTGAGGGTTGAGTTTGAGGACTTTCTGGCACTGGCATGTTGTAAAAAAATACAGAGGCATGTAGTGGTGCCAAGTAATTAGACTGGGGCAATATGCAGCTGTAGCCACATGGTGCCCATCTGCTCCTAGTGGATTTCCTTACAGTCTGTTGCAGTTTGGTTCTTTTGCAGTCTGCAACTTCCTCATGAAGGGAAGTGGAGGGAGGGGCACTCACTACTCCTCTGCTCCCTGATGGCCAATGAGAGGGCCTGAGGGAATGGTATGAAGCTGTGTCAGAAGAGATTTGCTTTGGATATTAGGAAAAAGTTTTTCTCCAAAGGTGGTTGGGCACCAAAATGGGCTTCCCAGAAGAGTGGTCACAGCCCCAAGCCTGACAGAGAAGCGTTTGGACATTTTTAGGGACATGGTGTGACTCTTGGGGTGTCCTGTGCAGGGCCAGGAGTTGGACTTCAGAGATCCTTGTGGGTCCCTTCCAACCCAGGATATGCTATGATTCTGTGATTCATTGTTAAAAAGCATTAGTATTGTCCTTATGAGTAATGGAGTGGAGCTCACAGGATCTACATCAGATAGGTGGACTTTTCTGTAATTTGTATTTACTTGATCCTTAAGTGCTGCAGAACAGGCGGGAGAAAAGTGTTTCCTAGCCTGCAAGTCTTCAGCTTAATCTGGTGAAAAAACCCACCCCAAACATGCTGCCTTTCTCTCTGTAGTTGTTCTCCTTTCCTTAGACTAAAGTAAACTTTTTAATTATAAATTACAAGAAGATGAAGTATACTTTTTCTGGATTTAGATAAAGAATACTTCATTAGAGGTTTGGCAAATCAAAAAGAAGTATTTCTTCTAACTTAACACATAAATCTTGTATTTTTAGTTTTTTGATACTATGTATCTCTCAAGTAAACATGCAATATAGTATCTTATTACCCTTCACCTTATATTTTTTACATTTATAGCCTATTAAATAAGTCTTCCTGTTAACTCTTGGGGGTTAGAAGGGGTAGGGGGAAAAAGTACCAGAATAGAAACACTCTTGCTGTTGTGGTGTGTAATGCTATTGCTGCTAGTATTACTTGCAGCAGTGAAAGCGCAGATGGAACTTTTTCAGTTGTCTGTGGTCAGAAGAACCAGCGTTTGTACCACGTATGCTGGTCTTTGATTTTCCTTGTAGTCATAAACCTGGTGCCGTTTGCTGCGTGTCACTGTGATTTACATTTGATAACAGAAAGGATTTGATACATTTGATAGGAGTAGATATGCTCTATTTAAGGTCCCTCTGAAAATAGTTCTCTGAGTGACTTTAGTCTTTTGTACAAAAAACTCCAAAGTTTTAGAGAACATTTATCACTTTTATTACTGTGGGCAGGCTCTAAGTGCTTAATATACCAAGTCAGCCAGGACTGTTTTGTTGCATTTTCTTTTTCTAGGTGGGGAACAGGGTGTTTAGTGGAAATCATCGTTTGTACCAGAGCATTGTAAACTAGAGTGATGGCAATACAATCTGATGTAGGAACGGGTTAACCTTCAGAGAGGACGAATCTCCATGCATTTGATGTTCAGTAGCTGAATGGAAGGAATTCTACTGGTGGAGGGAGGAGGCTGTGTGTACAGGGCAGTACAGTTTTGTCTCTCCCCTCAGGACCTTGGATTTCAAAGCATGGCTGTGAAATGTGCCCAACAGAAGGAGAATGTTTGCATTTGACTGTTTTGGAGGAACTGCTTTGCTTTCACAGTGAAGGATAAGGGCTGTGGGGAACGTGGAGGCAAGCCCATGAGCAGCAGCTCAGCCTGTATATATGCTAAAAGGTTAGGTTAGTCTTCTATAATGCTAATTTATTTAATAATAGCAGTTTAATTATTGCTGTTTTGGTTGAGTATGTGCAGATGTTTCCTCCCCTATATTCCCCCTTTTACTGGAGCAGTTGAAGTATTGTACAGATTCTCTGGAGACTCTTTCATCCTGACATGTTCTGACTTCACTTTGTGACTTCCCTATCTTGCCTGGAGATGAGCGGCCATTGCCTTGTCTTAGAGGGGGTGGAAAGGACTGTTGGTAAATCTCCTGGATATTCTCTAATCCAAGGAACTCTCTAGTAAGCGCTAGGTATCTCAATAGCTATGCCTGGGAATAACTTCACAGCCATAACTTCACAAAGAAAATACGCACATTCTTAAATACAGATGTTGCATGGCAGAATCAAAGAAACCGTTAAGGCTGGAAAACACCTTTGAGATCATGAAGTCTGACTGTCAACCCAGCACCACTGTGTTCATCATTAAACCTTGTCCTCAAGTGCCACATCCATGTGTGATTTGAACACTTCCAGGAATGGTGACTCTGCAGCTTCCTGGGCAGCCTGTTCCAATGCTTGGCAACCATTTCTGTGAAAAAGAAATTTCTAATATCCAATCTAAACCTTGCCTGGCACAACTTGAGGCCATTTCCTCTCATTCTGAAATCTGTTACCTGGGAGAAGAAACTGACACCCACCTCACTGCAACTTCCTTTCAGGTAGTTGTAGAGACTGATAAGGTCTCCCCAAGCCTCCTTTGCTTCAGACTAAACAACCCAAGCTTCCTCAGCCACTTCTCATAATATTTGTGCATCCCCTTCAGAAGGAAGGTGTTAAGGAAAAGATGCTTAGAGGCCTTTTGACAGTAGGACTCTCACTGGCCTGCTGGTCATTTTCTTACCTGTGGGCATAAACTCTGCCAAACTTCTGTGACAAAACACGTTGGCATGTTCTGGCATGTCTTCTGCTTGATAGTGCAGCACACACAAGGTGAAGTTTCCTTTTACTGTGGACATGCATGGAGGGCAGGCTTGAGGTGGACAGGCTGTCAACATGAGCAATGAGCTTTTACCAGTAGAATTCAGTGCTTAATTGTCCCACCCTTTCTATGTGTCTGTGCAGCTAGAGCTAGTAAAAACTTGCCAAAATCATAAGTCCTCAGTCTACATAGTGATGATGCAGAGTAGAGTCTGGCTGCTGTTGTGTAATATTTAGGACCTGCCCTGCCTGCATTAGGAGCAACCTTATACTGCTAAGTCAGTTTATACTGCAAAGTAATCTCTAGCAAAACAGTAGTAACAAAACGTTTGTCTTGCTGACCATCACATCACCAGTTACATACAATCCTTGTGGTAGCTATTGCAATGTCTTACATGTAGAGCCAATTTGGAGCATGCACACTTCATTACTGTAGGGGTGGCAGTTGTCTGAGATTGCCTGATCAGCGCTGATGTCAATTCTGATCGATGGACAGCAACCTAGGAACTCTCTTATGGGACAAGTTAGTTGTTTCTTGAGCTGTGAACGAACTGTCATCACTCATTGCACTGGCTGATATTCCATAGGCTTAGTAATGGGTCTCACTTTTTCTGTGAGCACAAAACACTACATATGATTACTGTAAAATTATAATGGGATGTTTGCTTTGTGGATGGCCACATTAGTATCATTTGTATTCTGTAATCTGTGTTTCTCCAGAGAGTACATGACCAGAAAATAAATAATTCTATTACTGTAGCTGTGCTGAGACTCAGTTAAGAAACTCTGTATTTTGCATAGCATGTTTTATTCCTCCAAATACTGTAATTGGGTGATATTTTCAGCTCCACCAAATCAGAAATTGCCGTAGTTTTACAGTGGTAGCAGAGGGCACTAAGATTGGTTTTAATCACTTCCTCTCCACTGTTAGGATCTGTTGGCATCAGAATTCTAGTTTTTTTGATTCAGAGTTTTTTCAAAAAACTTTGGATCAGCAAGTCATTGTACTGTTTTTAACAGGTTTCCAGTAGCAGTAACAGAGCAGGATGACTTAGAATAATCTTAGATTATTCTTTCTTCCCGTAAGACTTGATTAAGAAATAAAATGGTATTGCAGCAGCACTTTGCTAAAACATTAACTTTTTTCATGTACAGTAGTTTTGCCTTGCTAGGAAGGTATTAATAGAACTTCTGTTTTCTATATATTGTCATCTGTGTTCTTAAGAGGTATGTCAAGAAATTTAGATTCCTTTCAAGCCTGTTTTCAAAATAGACTTTCATTCTCATCTGGTGTGATGTCTTTCCCTTTATTGCAAGAGATCACTGACAGCGCTTGCTGGTTTATAAATCTCAGTTGTCACTTTGGAACTACAATTTTCTTGGGAGGGTTTCTGAATTACTGAGATACCAGTTGTTTCTAAACAGCATCATATTCCCCAAAATATTTTAAGTTTAGTACTAAGTATTTTCATGTAGTACAGTAAAAGAAGCATACATATCTTCAAGGTAGTAGTTTCACAGAAAAGGGAAGGGATCATCATTCATAATGAAGGAGAAGAAGCTGATTGGTAAAACATATTTTTGAAACAATTGCAGGTGTGAATGTATTCTTGAGGATGTTTCCGGACTTGACCTACTATAGAAAAAATACTGTACAGCTTTTGCTGAATGTAGGTACTGGCATTTGGCTGGAGTTTGGAGGTGGTGTTGATTCCTGTTTACTCTGGAGTTTTTACTGATATGTGAGCTCTGCATATGGACAATGTCAGGAAAGTATTTATGGAGGTCTAGAAAAGGTGAAGCATGCTTCGCATTGAGGGGGCACTAAGAGAGGCCTAATATTGAAAGTATTCATGAGACAAGTTGAGAATTGCAGGGACAAAGCAATGTATAGAGACATGACAGAAGCTTTCCAAATTAGTCAAGATGAGTAGTTCATTCTAAATAATCCAGAGGGAGGATGAATCCTATCATTAACATTTGAAAGGGAGAACCATGGAGCAGTTTGGTTATGTGATGGCTTTTAACACCTTTTGGACTGTGCTGTCAGGAAGGATACAAATTCAAAATGAGTGATCTCTGTGGCACTAGGTAGAGCTGCTGCTGGAAGCATGCTATATTGTCTGTCTTCTGTTTTAAAATAATTTGCACAGGTTGATGTTTTAACTTCTCCAGAGTGAACATGATAATTGAACAGGGTTGCAGTTGAGAATATTCTGTAATGATTTACCTAAAGTGAAATTATCCATTGTATGGAGATCATACCAAAGAGGTTTGTATTTTGAAGTCGGTGGGAACTGACTGAGCACTTGTTTTACTGTTAGACAACTTAGTGAACTGAAGTTCAAAAAAATTTAAATGAATTGTGCTTGTTGTAGATCTTTATTTAAATATGGAAAAGACCATGGAGTCTGGAAATAATACCCATGAGGGAAATGAAAGTGTAGTCCTGGTAAAAAGATTATTTTAAATTTTTTTTGTGTTTGGTGCTGATGTTTAAATTTCACAAAGTTAGCTGAGTCATGTCACATACTTTGCTGCTCTTGCTTCATACTTAAAGCTCGATATTGGCTCAAGTTGCTGCTCTGTTAGGGAAGTGACACTCAGCTGCTTTCAGTACGGTTGATTGTGGTTCAATTCTTGTTCAAGCAACAGAAAGACTCTCCTCCTTAACCTCCCTCCCTGCCACTCACCCTCACTGGATTCGTCCTACATCTTGTCCATCTTGCTACTTCAGATAACAGGCCTGGTTGGAGACAGCTCTCTGTGCTTTGGGCTGGGGAGAATGAGTTTATACTCTAAAAGTGTAAGCAGCTGTGAAACACAGGCAGATTAGTTTTAATTTTTCAAGTCATGCTGATACCTGTTTGGAAGCTCACAAAAAGGTTCAAATTCCAGAAGTTTTGCAGTCTAGAAACAGAAAATTCTATTTCTCTAACAGTGTTTTCATTTTTTATTTCCTTGGATGTTGTTGGCTCTTACTGACAATGCTGTGTAGCCTGTTGTGCCAGAAATTGTTTTAATGCTTCGCAGTTCTTGAAGAATCTCAGTTTTTCTCTAATAAGCTGTGGTCTTTAGGAGTGTCCTGCGTTGTGATATTGCATGTTAATAGCATTGATTAACGGTCGAGCAGTGAGAACTGATGAGAAAATGTCCATTGTAAAATTAAATGGAATTACTGAAGACTGTGCCATGCTGCTGGTTAGGGAGGTGACTAGCCCCAGTAGTCGCTGGTAGGAGTATTAATGTGAGCTCCAGGTTTTTTCTCATGATTAAAACAGGCCATCTGTTCTTTGTTAAATGTTTACAAAAACAGCTTTTCTCTAAAAGATTTAAAGAGATGTGGGTCTAGTAAACACACCAATATTTTTGAGCACCTTTTTCACCTTATTTCAAATAATACCAAAAATAATTCTGCTGCAGTATCAAATAGGATGAATACCTATTTGTGTTTAATCTCCACTGGTTTCTTTCCCATGGAAGATTGAATTCTGTACTAACATAATAAATTATGGCTTTGTTACTACTAAAAGCAGCAGGAGAAGCAATTTCTGTGAAGTATGCAGATGTATTTTTTCAATCTTTTGGTAAAAACTTGTAATATACATATTTTTAAAAATTCTATAAATGGAAAATGGAGTTCTTTGATTAGAAATTGTGACCCTGTAACTAGAGCTAATCCTTTCTAGATTTAAAGAAGTAGAACTGTTTGAAATAATTCCCTGTGGTAGCCTTAATCTAATATTTATAGTGAAAGCCTGTTGTTCTTCCTTTTCTCCTCACTTAAGAAAGAGCAGACAACTGGTTTGGGGTAAGAAAATGCATCTTTCAAGCTGCTTCCAATCTCTTCTCAGTAGATTTGTGCTGCTCCTACACAGCTTCACACTAGGGAGCAATGTGGGGTTGTCAGTTAGGGATAAACGGTTTTAGCATATTGCACAAGTACAGCCACAGACTTCGTAGAAAAAGTAAAAGTATTCACAGCTATTTCTTTGAAAGAATGCTACGATTTAGAAAATCACATATAAGTGAATTACAAAACGTGCCAAACTGCAAGAGCAGTGGCATGTGGCAAAAGTAATATATTTTCAAGTAATAGGAAATACAACCTACAAAGCCTAATTAGGGCAGAGTTATCTTTTTGTAGCTACAGTGTTCCAGGGATTGTGAATGATATGAACCAAAGTCATAGTATTTTTATGCTTGGTAATGCACATAACTTGATCCTTTAAATAAAAGGCAGTAATTTTGGGTTTTTATATATTTGTTTCAGGCATAATGTTTCAGTCTAATGTATAGTCTTCAGTTGTTTTAGAGCCTGAGAATGACTCTTGTGGATAAGGTTTCTGAAAAAAAAGTAAGAATGTGAAATTTCACAGGGTACTACAGCGTGGCAGCAATCGCTGCCATTCTCAGGGCCTTACCTTCTGGCCAGAAGGTACATTCAAACATTAAATTACATTAAACTGCAAATATCCATTACATTCAAACTGCAAATATCAAGTCACGAAGGGCTGACACTGCTGTTGTGGAGATTTGGAAGGCTTTGCTCTCAGATTTGCTTATGACTGCTGAAAGTTGTTGTTCAGACTTAAACAAACAAAAACGACCTACAAGTTGTGGCAGCAAGGCAACAAGGACTCTTTTTTTTGAATGCTAAAGCACATATGAAATGTAATGCTGATTTCAGTGACAGTCATAGCACTAATGAAGTTGCAATGTTGAAAATTTTGTAAAATTAAATATACATGGCATTACTGGATTTCTTGTGGTTTTTAGTATTTGTTGGCTAGGCTGTTTCATATGCATAAGAGGAAGAAAAATAAAACTACTGATTATGATCTGTTCTAGAAAGTTGTGCCTTATACATAAGCTTTTAGGTAATTGTAAAAGTCTCTCTTAATATAGCAAACAAATAATGTAGTGCCACATTCAAGGCAATTGCTCAATACAAAAATCTACAAATAATGGAAAGAAAACCCTGGAGTTCTTTTATGTTATGTGTTATATATAGCAGGTGAGCAGTATTTTAAAACAGGATTGAGGGGACAGCTCAGTGAAAAAATTGGTGAAACTTACACTTGAGCTTTCTGCAAAATGTAGGATGCATGAGATACAAAAGAGCAGATAATGCAGAAATATATTGACTATCTTACAAAAATATAGGTTAAAACTATTTCTCTGAAAACCCAGTGATAAGAAGTACTTACAGGTGATCTCAGAAATATTCCTGTATTTTCCTAACTAAAAGTAATGGTTAGTACAAGCACGTAACAGTCTGAGGTAGAGAGAAGACAGTTTTATTCTGCATCATATAACAAACCTGAGACACTCAGTTCAGTCAAACAAATTCAGAACCAATCAGGACATTTTAAAAGATCTCCATTTTCTGTAATGTGTAATTGGACTGCAGAACTCATTGTTAGCACTGAGTTTCTGGGACAGTGTTTTCTATACAGATACCCAGTTTTTGTGAACTTTCCAGCATGGAGATGTACGTGCCAGTGGTGACTACAGATTTCTAGAACAGGTGTTGATTCATACTTCAGGATGCCTAACATGAGATGGTCTTGAGGTGGGGCTGATTGATGCAGTGCTAATGCAATGAGTGCATCAGGTTTGCATTAGAGCTGGGTTTCCACTGCAACTTAGACCCTGTTGCACAAAAAAGGATCTTAATGAGCAGGTGGAGGACAGAAACTTGCAGAAATCATCCTGGAAGTTCTTGGTTAAGCCAAGGAGACCCAGACTGTCAGTCTGTCACTCAGGTGACACTTCCTTCTTGTCCTGTCTCTTCCATGCAGAACTGTAGTGTGTAGCATGTACCATTCAGCCCTCTCCCAGACAGCAGAAAAAGTTCTTGTCTTAACTCCCTGGCAGCCTTGCTCCTTTTGCTCCTGAGTATGTGAGTGTATTCAGTGCACAGTGGGTTTATGTTACTGTGAAAGAATGCCAGAAGTAGTTAGGACTGCACTGGTTCAGTTTGTTTACATTCATAAAATTATATTAATATGTTTAGAAATATACAAATGCATTCATTTTCTCATGTAATATCATCAAGAGTTTTGTTTCCTAAATCGTAAGTGCATTTCTATTTAGATCTAGGTGGCTGAAGTAGATATATCTGTGTATGCTCATCAGTTCTCCTTATGCTCAGGGATTGGTTTTGTAGTCATTCATTTGCACGCTTGTCACTTCTAAGTGAGTGCCATTTGAAAAAAAAGTGAAGAAAAGGAAATGTGAAGAACATTACAGTTACACTGGCACTGCTTTTCCTAGAACTAAAATTCTTATTTGTTATAAACTTTTCTTCTGCCCAGTTCAATGGATCAAACATCTCAAATGGCTATCCTTTGACACCATGTCTAACGGGGAGCTCATCTGCCTAGAATCATCCTGACATAATTTTTAGGGAACAGAAAAGGAGGAGAAACAGAGAGAGTAAGAGTGTGGGTAAAATGATCTGACCATATATGTGGGTGCAAGAAAGGCATCAGTACGGTGTCATGCTATTACTTTTCTTCTAGAAAAGCACTGTCATCCTGCATTTATAACCATGGGCAGGCAGGGAGAAGCAGGTCAGAGCTTTGTTATGCTGCAAAGTCATGGTAGAGCTTAGATACCTTTTCACTGCCGACTCATGGATCTTTGTGTAGAACAGAACCGTTAAGGTGAAAATAGTTGCCGATATATTTTAATCTAGGCATTTAACTTTCATGTAATTATACAGAGGTTTTCCTGTAGTTTATAAGTTTGGTGTAAACCTGATATGCCATAGAGACTTTGAAATAGGATGTTTATGCAGGTTCATAAGCACTTACTGTAGTTCTCTGTCCAGTCTGTAGCAGGAGCAAATCTGTTTCAAGTACAAGCTGGAAGCTGCGGATCTTGGACATAAAATGTAACGCTGTATTACATTTTCAAGTGGCTTAATCCTTCACTTGCTGATCAAAATACCTCCTGTCACACATGAACCAATATAAATTGCCTTGATTAATTTTTTAATCAATATAGCCTATGAATATACTTTTATTCTCCTTCGAATGTCTAGGAACAAACTCTAACCATTTTTTCCCCAAAGGACAAAATTCCCATGCAGCTGAATAATTTGTAACAAGTTAATCATTCTACTAACAACTATTTTGAAAAGTCTGAAACAACAATTGCTTTTATTTTGCATCTACGTGTTGAAGACTAAATATTTTCTGTATTTCCCCTTCCTACAAGCTTTAGAATAATTTTACCCCTTGTATCAAGAATCTCTGGTCATTTTGCAACTGTTCGGAGTGCAAAAAGCTTTATTCTTTACTGTTTTACTGCACAGTGTTTCAGATATGCTGACTCTTGTTGATAGGTTAATCTTGTGCTTAATATTTTCTCCCTCTGTTAAGAGGAGCAGAGTTTTAGAAATCAAAGTTGCAGATCTCCAATTTTTGTTTCTATTTATCTCTCTCAGCATTCTCCGTCGGAACCCTTTTTAGAGAAACCAGTGCCGGATATGACTCAGGTTAGTGGACCGAATACCCAGCTAGTGAAAAGCGATGATTATCTGCCGTCAATTGAGCCGCAGCCACAGCAAAAGAAAAAGAAAAAGAAAAACAATCACATTGCTGCAGAAGGTCCCAGTAAAGGTTTTGGTAAGGAAGACTTTCCTGGGGGACTTGACAGCCAGAATCTAAGCAGAAACTCAGTGGATTGCTCCCAAGAAGACAAGAAGAAAAAGAAAAAGCCCAAGGCAAAAAAAGAACCGAAGGATCCTAAAGAACCCAAGGAAAAGAAGGAACCCAAGACCCCCAAAGTCCCTAAGACCCCTAAAGAGCCAAAGGAAAAGAAAGCAAAAAATACCACGCCAAAACCGAAGACCAGCAAAAAGGCTAGGTAAGTCAGGAAACTTGTGTATGCAATGAGACAAAAACAGTGTGTTTGTGGGATTTCTAGAGCATCTGTGCTAAATGGCGTGGGTGGAGAGGAAATCTTGTTTTGTCGTTTGCCTTCTACCATCTACAACATCATGTTTTTGAGAAGCTTGGGCACACTTCTCTTGTTTGACTTTCCTGTTTATGGCTTCACAGTTATTTTAAGCAAGCTGGAAAGGCAGAAGGTTACTTTTTCCTTTCAAGGCAGAAAAGTTTCTGGATGTGTTAGATTTCAAAACTAACTCTTTCTTCTCTAATCTTCATCTGTCTTGTGTGTGGTTTTTGTGTTGAGAAATTAAATTGCTTTAACATTAATGTAGGTTTGACCAAATTCAGAGATGAAGGCTTAGAGTAAAATGGTTTGATGATGTTTTTCCCTAAATGAAGAAGTTATGTACTTCACATTGTTGTATGCTGTACAACCCTTACAGACACTTTTTTATACTAACACAACTCATGGGCTCTAAGTTCTGCTGTTAGAAAGGCATCTTTATATGGATATTGACGTGTCCTCACCATAGGGATTATATTCATTTTCCTGTTTCATGTAAAGACAATTTTCCTAGCAGAAAATCTTCATGGATAGACCAGATGTTTCAACCCTGTTTCTTAACTTTCCATTCAGCATCGTGTACCTTTATCAGGATAGGCTTAAAATGCTACAGAGTAGTACGAGAAAGAATAAACTGTCGTTACACATGAGTAAATATGTCACAGGTAATAACACAGATTCTTTCCTTGTCCCTCAAGTCCCTAAACACCGTGGTTATAAATGCCTACTTGGAAGAAAACTGAGACCAAAAGGACATTAAAGCTCAATACTTTTTTTCATTTGCAACTAGAATTTCTTACAACTGTTCTGAATTTGTTCCAAACATCTGAATCTGTTTTTCAAGATGTGGCTAGAGTTATAAAATATAACTTCCAGATGGAAGCACAGCCAGACTTAGTTAATCCAAATCAGTTTGCAAAATCCATTTGTATTAGGGTTTAAAAATTACAGTTAATGAATCAGCTTTGCATATATTCTACAAGACTATTTATGGGTTAGGTTTGATGCAGCTCTATAGCTAAATGAGGATGGACAGTAAGATGTTACTTGTTGCTTTAGCAAGACAGAGGAATTTCTATACTAGCAGAGATTATGTGTCCTGAAGAATTTATAAACACTGGCTTGTAAACTCAAGTGTTGCTGTGTACAGGTTATATTAACTGATCAGTAAATTACAGTTGATCAGCCTATCCCTACTGCAGCACTTACTTTGGCTGTGTACCATACTGTCCTAAGGATGGGGCTTACATACACAGCAGCAATTCACATCTTAGAAAATCTCTTAAATTATATACCACCCAGCATGTATTTTTGAAATGAAAATACTGTAACAGCTAAAATAGCCTTTTCATAGAATCACAGAATGGTGGGGTTGAAAGGGGCCCCTGGAGATCATGTAGTTCAACACCCCTGCTAAAGCAGGTTCACCTATCGCAAGTTGCACAGTGTCCATCCGGGCGAGTTTTTAATATCTCCAGGGAAGGAGACTCCACAGCCGCTGTGGGTAGCCTGTTCCAGTGCTCTGTCACCCTCAACATAAAGTTTTTCTTCTTAGACAGATGGAGCTTCCTGTGTTTCAGTTTGTACCCACTGTCCCACGTCCTGTCAGTGGGCACCTCTGAGCAGTGTCTGGCCCCATTGTCTTGATACCCATCCTTAAGATACTTGTATGCATTGATAAGATCTCTTCTCAGTCATCTCCAGGCTAAACAGGCCCAGCTTCCTCAGCCTTTCCTCTAAGGGGAGATGCTCCGGTTCCCTAGACTCACAGGTTTAAAGGCTGACCAGGCTACTTAATAAATGTTACTGTGCATTTCTCATATTTTTTGCTGCCAAAAAGTAAAAAAGCTTTTACTGCAGGACTTCTGAATTGACTACAATGAAGCCTTGTTTAATAGACCATGGTTACAAGGAGTCTGCCTCAAAAACACCCATGGGTGATGGTCTGGACATCAGAGCTCAGAGCTGGTCTGTCCTGTCCGCTCAATCCTAATACCTCTATGCCCATCTTCTCTAAATCTTGGGACATGCTGTGCAGATTAAAGGAGCAGTGTTTCCTCTGAAGGAACAAAATACTGTTTTCTTTGTTGTATTTGTAGGTGATTCTTTATGTTCTTTCCCATGCAATAACTCTTGTCCCTGGCTGGCTAGGTGACTTACAGTATTTTACTAAGTACTAAGCCCTGTTGTTTTACCTGTGAGAGAAACATGTTTGGAGCAACAGGAAGAGCATTCGATGTTCCTTATGCTTACTCAGCAGTGTGGAGAAAGTCCTATTTTTGCCATAACAGGCTTGTGTCTTGTTACCAAATGGTCTCTTGAAAACAAGGTTGTTCTCATTTTGTGGTCTTGTCAGCTTCAGTATCAAGCTTCTTTGAAGAACCCAGAGACTATGTGGGGATGCTATGCTGCCAAAGAATTTTAAATCAGTGAAAGAAATGTGCTTACTTTGGCAATATCACAGACTGGGGAACCTGTCCAGTGACAGATCACTGAATCAAGTTTTTAAATAAATCAACAGTCCAAATGTTTAATCATATAAGCCACAGTATTTCAGCAGCACTAACTCCGGAAAGGAAATATTACAGTAGCTGAGATGAGTGAGGTTAATGCAAGTTAATACAGATTATGGATGATTATGTAGAAGTAAAATATTTTGATAAAGTTAGTATCTAGCATGTCTTTACTGCTACTGCTTATGTTACTCAGTATTTTGCTTCTAAGCATTGAAAGGAGTAGTGTGGTTTAGAAATCTAAAAACACTGTGCGTAACTAATGGTCCTCATTCCTGAGTAAGATGATCAGCTTCAATAGAAGAGTTCTGCAGTCGTGTAAAATTAAGGTAAATAAAGTTAGGTATTTGTTGAACAGCAACATGTTTTGGATAGAGCATAATGAGTCCTTAATAGTTAAGTTTGACACAGGCTGTATTAGAGCATACACAGGGATGAAAAAATCTGATGTTTAATTATCTTAACCATTTTGTAATTTAATTTAGCTAATAACCCTGTTATTTTAGTTCCAATTTCAACTGAAAGTATAATCCTTTTATGTAACAAATAATAACAAAACCCCAGAAACTATCCTTCACATCTCTGTTACCTTTGGTGCAAGTTGAGACAAAATGAGCAGCCTGCCTCACTGAAATGCACCTTCATGTGAGGGACAAAGATTGGAAAATGGAAGAACCTGATTAATTTCATGGTGGTTTGAATTGTGTCATGGGCTCTCAAAAAGAAAGAAAACGCCCAAATAGGCTGCTAGTATGTTACACTGCATAGTGAAGGAAAGAGCACACATTAATATTGTACTATTACACTTTTAATGGATATAAGCCCAATCCTGCCAATACTGAAAGACAAATATAGTGGTGGCTAAAAAAAATAACATTGGCAAAACAAATCTCTTGTGGACCAAACAGTCAAGTTTGAAAGCAAACTGTAGGTAAACCTAGGATCACAAGGGAAGCGTTTTCATTAAATTGGGTGGGTGCTGAGTATTACGTGGGCTCTAAATGTTATGGAGCCAGCTTCAGGCACATGCAAAGCAGGCAGATTTTTCCAAAAGTAGACAGACAGGGAAAGGCAAGTAATACTACTGAACTGCAAAGTCATGGCTCAGATGTCTGTTCCTCCTGTGCCTGTCCCTGGAGGAGATGAGGACCACCTGTTTGAGGAGATCACGCTGCAGCACAGCTGATATCTCTCCTGCCACTTCCTATGAAACCCTAGAGAGTGGCCACCGATTATGGTGGCAGGAGCAGTAACTATTTGCAAGGGCCAAATGGCAGCTATTTGCAGGAGCTCTTGCCTCATCCCATCTCCTCAAAGCAGTGTGCTGTGCTTTGCCGTGCTGCTCATACCTGCTTCCTCCCCTCCCTGTGGCAGGGAAAACTCTTCAGGCTTCCCACACACTGAGCAGCAGCCTGGGACACAGTGCAGGGCGAATGGGTTGCTGCTCACAAGGGAAGTGCTAAACATGAACATAATTACAGTTTTTAGAGGGAGGTGGAGAAGGGCTTTTTGGCACACAGTTCGGCTGTTTGTTGTATCGGAAAGGGGATGGCTCTTGGCCACGGAAGTGGGAAGAGGCTGCTGCGTGGGGGAGCAGTGTGGACAGCAGGACGCAGCACCCAGGGGAGCTGGAGGACAGGAAGAGAGGTCCCGAGGCAGCGGTGGTAGTTTCCACTCCCAAGGTCAGATCATCCTGAGCAAGGCAGGAAGGGGCTGCCTTTGAGAGAGAACAGGAAATCATGCGAGATTTCCATGCATGTGCCCACTGAGGCTGTTCCTGTTCACACCTGTCCTCATCTCCCTTTTGAACCAGCCCAGCTGCCTGATATTTACCTTTGCTTGTGCTGCAGGGCAGGCCTTACAGGCTTCACTATTACCAAAGGTTTTTAGTAATTTGGCTGACTTTTCAGGCTGGAAAAAACCTATTGTTTTTCCTACTTTTGTGATACATAAAAACGGATTTAAAAAAACTTTTGATTACACTAGCAGCTTTAAAAAATAATTCTTTTCCTTGGGTAAGGCAGTACAGTATAAAGCTCACATCTCTGACATTTTGAGTAAGTCGGTTTATTTTTCAATTGTTTTTATGCTCCACGGTGAATGTGTAAAGTTTGTCTCAGCCAGGTTCCAATCATGAATCTGGTACAGGACAATGTTCCCAAATGGTAAAATAAAAATCAGTAATCCATCTGATTTATTTTAGATCATAGAATTATAGAAAGAAACATTGTCCAAGTCATGATAGTTGTAATAAATTATACTAATAAACAGATCTGTCAGTTACCCAGATCAGGTGAAGTAGTTGCTCAGTGTAAACGTATGGGCTAATTACTTCCCCTGTTAATCTTGCAAAGCATGTCATGATTTTGGGGTCATTTTTGAGTCAGATGGTTTTCCCCCTGTAAGTTTCTGGAGTTTCATCTAGCTCTTTTGGTGGCTGCTGGGATGACACAAAACACTTTGTCAGAGTTTGGATATCTTTCTCAAATTGTAAATCAGGCTCTCTTTTCAGTTGTCCTACTTACTGTTTTCATCTTCATCCTCTTCATGTTGTTTGCTTGTTTGATATCTGCAGGTTGTCTTCTTACTGATCCCCTTTGGTCAGTATGGTGTGCAGTCCTTGAGGTTAAGAGGATGAAACCAGAGAGTGATATTGGACAGCGAGATTGTAAAACATCTAACCTGAAATGTCTGTATTTATATCACTTGAACTGAGGGACGAGTTTAACTGACAGTTTTGAAATACTTTAATATTTTGTGTGTGGGAAATACTGCTTCAGTTTGTCCTAGATTTATAGTTCTTGTTTTGGGACTGGACACTTAGCTTGTCACTAGTGGGCCTTGGCTAAATTCTGCATTCATGCATGTGTGAAAACAAATGAGAGATATTTGTCTAAATATGTATGTTACAGTTTACCTTCCTTGTTGGCCAGACTTGGAAAGTACTAATCATGTGCACCCAGTGTTGAGCATTGACAGGGAGACCTAATGGCAGGGTCTCTGAGAACAATCTCTAAGTACCTGCCTGTTCTTCATGTGGAAAGGTAATTCTGTTCCAGGCTAATGCTGTTCCTGAATGGTCTGAGTATGATCTGCTGGAAAGTGCAAAGGCTGAGTCAAAAGTGGGTACATGTAATTGTCAGGAACAAATCACACTGGGTCTGTGCAAAGATGAAGAACAGTTGCTGACAGTGCAAGGAAGCTGATGTTCCTACTGGCCAGATTAAGCTCCTGAGTGTGTGATGCACTGGGAAGCAGTGTATCCCTGCGTTTAGAGGTTTTTTTTTTGGTTTTTTTTTCCCTTTCCTTCAAAGAAGTTGTAGCTGTGCATTTAAAAAGAGCAATTCTTTTGCTGAATTTAGAACTTAAAATTCCCGGTGGAGCTGCACACGGGCTTTGTTCTCCCCAAGTTGGTGGCTCTTTCATGTGTGTGTTTATAACTGGCCTGGAAAGGGAAGAGATTTGAAACAGTCCGAATCTTCGGCCGCGTCTCCGTTGCCGAGAGTGCCTGTGTACGCCGAGGTGCACGGCTCGGGGGTAGATATAGGTCATGAAGTACTCATGGCTCGGAGAGGGAAAGGTCTCTCAGAGGCCAGAAAGGAACCCGTGTCGGGGCGGACCTGCCCGCAGCGCCGGGCTCTTTGTCTGCGCCCGGCCGGCCGGGAGCGCAGCGCGGTCGGTGGGTCGGCGGGCCCTCGTTAGCGCTGCCCGGCCTTTCAGCAGGCTGGTGTTTTATCCCGCCTAGCCCACGCCATTCTTCCCGGCTTTAAGCCTGTTATTCACAGGCGGCCGTGCACCGGGGGCACGGCACGACGGCTGAGCTTTAATTGCGCGCCCCGCTCCGATTTACGGGGGTCAGGGGCGAAAGGCGCCGGGCTGTCAGCGCGCTTCACCTGGCGGCGATCTTCACCTTCCATTTAAACAAGTTCGAGAAATGTGTAAAGCGGGGTTTTTTGTTTGTTTTGTTTTGTTGCTGTTTGGCTTTTAGGTTTTAGTCGGTGTTTTTGGAAGCGGTTTCGCGGTGATTTGATAAAAGCCGGTGTGTGTGCGGTGGGGGGTTCCCGTGCCGCGGCCGCGCAGGTGCCGGGAGCGGGCGGGCGCTGATTGAGGGAAGCAGATGGCAGCGCTCGGTGGCCGCCGGCCAGCGGAGCAGGTGCTGGTCACGTGGTCGCGGGTTGCCGGGGCGACGCCAGCGCTCTCGGCGTGCGGATGAAAAGGCGAAGGGGGCCCCGCTTCAGCTGCGGCTTTTTGTGCCATTGGTGGCAGCCAGAGCGGAAACAAGCGCCGGCGGGGAGGGAGGGGAGCCCGCCGGGCACCGAGCGAGGGAGGGAGGGAGCGAGGGAGGGGAGGGAGGGACGCGCGCTGCCCGGCCCCGCCGCCTCTCGGGGCTCTCCCTCTGCCCGNTTTTGAGCTGTGTCGAGTCCTGTTAATTTCACAAGATCATGGGATTGTTAGGGTTGGAAGGCGCCTCTGGAGATCATCTCATGACCCTGCCAAGTCAGGGTCGCCTAGAGCAGGTGATCCAGGAAGGTGTCCAGGTGGATTTTGAATGTGTCCAGAGAGTGAGACTCCATGACCTCACTGTTCCAGTGCTCTGCCACCCTCATTGTAAGGAAGTTCTTCCTCGTGTTGAGGTGGAACTTCTGGGTTTTTTTGTTTCTGGCCATTGCTACTTGTCTTGTCAGCGTGCACCACTGAAAAGAGTCTGGCATCATCCTCTTGACACCTGCTATTGAGATATTTATCTGCATTAATGAATCACAGAATTGTTAAGGTTGGAAGTGGCCTCTGTAGATTATCTAGTCTCAGTCTTCTCTTTATACAGGCCGAGCTCCTGCAGCCTCTCCTCATAAGAGAGATGCTCCAGACTCCTAATCGTCATTGTGCCCCTCCTCTGTATCCTCTCCACTAGCTTCTTGTCTTTGTTTTACTGAGGAGTCCAGAACTGGACACAGTACTCCAGATATGGCCTCAACTAGGGCTGAGTAGAGACAATTTTGCAATAATACAAATCCATGTTCAAAACTCAGTAATTTTTTTTTTTTTTAACTTGGAAATCAGTGTTAGTTTAAGCATAGGCTGCAAGGAGAAAATAACGCCATAGCCAAGTTGTCACAGTCCTGAGGAGACATGTGACTGTATTGGGAAATTTTAAATTACAGCTCCAAAATACACTGTTGGTGCGCTAATGTGCTGATCAAAACGAACAAACTTAAACCTGATGTTTAGATGAGAAATTACAAATGTGAGGATCATGAAGAAAAAACAAACCCCAAGCAGTTTTCCAGCTATGGAATTAAAGTGATGAGAATACAGAAGCCATAGAAAAGTGTCTGATATAGCGCTTGGTGACCTGTGCTTGCCATGTGTCAGCTACCAGCACACAGCTCTGGTCTGCTGTCAGTCATCTCAGCACCTTCCCTTAGCAAGCCCCTCACATAATAGGTAATGGGCTGCTGGGGGTTGACCACAAACAACTAGTAAAAACCTGCCTCAGACTCAAAGGCTAAATGTGCTTAAAATACTAACTTCTACCATCGATTTCACTGCTATTTAAAAATTTCACCCCTGCAATGCTGCAGATCATCCCAGTGTGTGATTTGGTGATGGTGTATTTAAAGCTGGATTTTGATACATACATCTTCACTCATTTTGAAGCCTCTGAGTGCAGCTGGAGACATGCAGTCCCAGCTCTTCAACTGGTGAACATTTTCATGGGGCGGAAGGGAAGGAACAACCTCCAAAACATTTCTCTACTGTCAGTGGATATAGCTTTGTAGTATTGTGTAGATGCTGAAATACTAGCTGTGTGTTTTTTCCCCCTATACAAGCTGCAGTTGCATGCATTGAGGCTGTATGGGTGCCCTCAGCACTGACACTAAAGTGCATTTCCTGCTTGGAAATAGCAGGGATTGCAGAAGAAGATGAATTCAGTTTGTTTTGGTAATGCTTACTCTGGTTCTGCTTACCTGGTCTGCGCAGTTAATATAAGACAAGCACATGTGTAATCCTGTTTCGCTTCTCATGTGTCACGTTGTCCAAACACTGCTTTCAGAAAGTGCAGGTTCTGAAGAGAGCAGCTCTTCCTTTCCCATCTCATTTTTAGTTTCTTGTTCAGTACACATGGAGTGTCGCTGTCTAAGGTCTTGAAGGAAAGAAGCAAGTGTAATGATGGCCTATGCATCATTGATTTTGCAGTTACCTTGAAATACTTAAGAAAGGCAGTTGAAAATAACAAAGTCACTCATAACAAGCATCTCACAGATCAACTGTTTTGTTAAGCACCTCTTGCTTATATTTTTCTACAAATACTGATTAAAAATACCTCTGTTTTAGTAGCAAGAAGCAAGATTCAGAAGCCAGTGCTGCGAAGAAAAAGGTTAGCAAGGGAAAGGAAGGTTCTGAAAACTCAGATTTGGAAAAAACTCCACCACCGTCACCTCATCCTGAAGATGAAGATGATCCAGGGATTCAGGTAATGCTATTGTTGAAGTTCATTGTAGGCCTTGACAACTTAGAAGCATAAAACAATAGTTCTCATGATCTTTGTTACAGAGATACAGGTATTTGGATAATTTCTGTGTTGTTTACAGAGAAGGTGAGAAATGAAAATCACCATGGTGAATATTTTACAAAAACAAGTATTTTTCATCATAATTTTGCTTTACAGTCTTGTTACTTGCAGATGTGTACAGTGCTGCTGAGTTTTCACACATTCTCTTCGATTATTGTTGCAGTTATAATGCTGAATGTTCTGTTCTGTAGACTTAATGCACTATTACAAGGTCTAGCTTATAAGCTCGGTGTTTATTCTTGCACTGGCTTTGCAAACCTTCTGAAATCAAGAATGAGACATGACAAAGCAGAGTGTTGGAAATGTGCATGTCATACTTGTAGCTACACTGCTTTAGTGGATGAAGGGCTTTTTCTGCAGGACTACCAGTCATGGGCTCACATTGATTAATTACTCTTGACCACTGCACACCAATCACCATCTGTCCAGACTTCGTTTCATGTAAAGAAAATCTGGAAATAGAGTAGCATATATCACAAGTTTTCTGTGCTCTCTCATTAGACATTTTAAGAAGCGGTCAGCTCCTGGCTTGCTTCTGCTGGCAGTGGTTAGAGTGGGCACTAAAAATAAGAATCCCCTCATGAAGAGGTGGGGACAAATTGTGGTGGGGAAAATATGAGATACCTATGTAGTCATACCAGTGTACATTAAATCCACTGCATTTGTCCATCGCATGTCAGGTTGTGGGTGGGCCGCTTCTGGTTATGAGAGATGTTCAGACTGGTGATCAGTTGGGAATGGTCAAACTAGCCTGGTGAAGAATTTAGCAAACAGCTGTCCTACACAAGCATGGTTTATGCCTTTCCTCCCACTATTTTCAAGAAGAATGTAGTAAATAATGAAATGTGAGCAATCTAGTATATTCTGGTTAAAAACAAAAGAGGCAGCAGAAGAGTGTGTTCTTCCTGAGTCCTTCAAACTATGCATTCTGAATTAGAGAAGTTGAGTTACACCATGCAGATGTTAAAATGTTTGAAGAACTAAGTTTTCTGTCCTGTGCTGCCATTCTCTCTCAGCCTGATTAATAGCACTGGGAAAAGATGAAGAAACTTCAAAGCTGATGGGTTTTTTTGGGTTAATTTGTAGGTAATATTCCATTTAGAATTCAACATCTCTGCATGGTTTGCTTGTTTTCAGTCTAGTGGAACAAAAGCTTTCTCTTTGTCAAACACAATTGGACGATAAACATTACGTTTGATTTTATTTTTTTTTTGTAAGTAGAAGTGCTAGAGTACTTGCATCACTTTTTAATTAAATGTAACAAAGTATTTCAGGGAACTTTGTTCTCTTAGTACTTTCTCGTGCTGTTCATGCTATACTGCACGTGTACTTCTTTGCATGAACTTAGGAAATGGTTCCAACCATGTTTAGTAGGACAGCTAGAGTTAATAAACTTGTTATGCATTTCTCAACCAAGATTGATGTTACTTAGTTGTCTAAAACACTGTTGCATTCTTAGTGTTAAATCCTGAGCCTTCGGTAGTGATATTATGTAGTAGTGCACAGTGATGCATTGTTTTCTTTAAAGAGAAGTACTTGCCTTTTTGTGTTATCATGCAGATTTTTTATGTTCCATTATGAAGCCTGTTACTCACCTTTCTACCTATAGATCAGTTAATGAGTTAAAGGTAATCTGATGCAGGTAAACATATGCGTAGTTTCTGACAACAGTGCACAACAATTGCAAAACTGCCTATGAATGTAAGAGGAAACAGGAAGTTCATCAAGTAAAAAAAAATATCAAATAAAGGCTACCATTGTGTTTTAGGTATTCTTTCTGTTAGGGAAATGGAAGAAGAGATTTTTGGCACCAAAAGTAATGGCAAGACTTACCTACAGAATCAGAAGAAGATTGGTATTTTCCCATCAGTGATCATGTAAATCAAGATGCAAATTTGTCAAGTGTTATCTATTTTGAAGTATAAAAATATTGTTTTGTGGAAAGCCCCATAAGTTACTGTGTTAAAGGTAGAAGCCACATCACCATTGTTTAAAAGGGTGATGTAAGCTTAACCTTTGCTCAAAATTTTCATTTTCAGTTAAATAAATAATTTCTAATTTTGTAAAGTGCATCAGGTATTTATGCTTTAAAAAGCATGATTAGCTATCTAAAAGCAAATATTTGACTTTGTCTGCGTGTATTGAGAAAGTCGGGTGCATAAGTCTGTCAAACAAGCTACATAAGTATTTGCATGTACCAGTGAGGATGTGTGGTAGCTGAGAAAGATGTATAAAGAAGTGGTGTAAAATATATAAATAAGTAGTGTATCAAGTCATTAAGGTGGGGGTTTATTTAACAGTTGATATTCAACATAATTTTAATATGTACATTACTCCACTGAGATATTTGATGCTCAGTTGACAGTTTCCTTCAACAACATGTGCTTACAGCTTTTCAGATATATAACCTGATGCAGACTATCTGTGAAGTTGAATTTTATTGTTGTAAAAAACAATACCCAGCACGGAGTATCAAGTTGCAAATTCTGTCAAATGCAGAAATTTTACAGGTTGTTTTGTGCAGTTTTGCTGAAGCTGTCTCTCATCCTGATGGTGAGGGTATGGGAACACAGAAATCATGTTTGCAGTTTGGAGTGGTTCAAGTTGTCCATTCTCCTCTATTAGTTTGGGATCTTTTCCCATGCTGTGCTGCATGATGCCTTTCTGAACAGTGCTCGGTCAGTGAAGTGAGGAAATCGTATTTCATTGTGTTTCCCCTACAAGATAATCCCGGTACAACTGGGCGGATGGGGAGAGGAAGAAAGTGTGTTGTCACTGCTTAGCAACACAGTGAGCCATGCTGTGGAAAGGTGGTGTTTGGCTCCTGCACTGGCCATCTGTCAAAGTTTGTTAGAGATGTGAATGGAGAGGTGCAACTTCTTGGGTTTTAATTGCTCTGAGATATGCTTTCTAATTGTCTAACATAGTTGTAGTAATGTTAAAAAAAGTGAAAAAATGCCCCCCCTCTCTCCCCCTTTCCAACTTGGAAGAAGCATGAAGTTGATTTTTGTTTGTGGTTGGTTTTTTGTTTCATATTAGGTTTTTGTTGGTTTTTGCTTACAGAATTTAAGAACAGCTACCAGGCAGGAATTCAGAATAGTAGTGTCCTGAGTCCACTATTTCCACCAGGGTGCTGTAGAAATTATAGCATTTACTGCACACTAGTGTATTTGAGACACACAGAGAGGTCTTCTCAGTTATTCTGCTGCTTATCAGTTTTGTTTCTCATGAAAAGTATTAATGCTTTCTGTTCAGAAACGACGCTCCAGCAGGCAGGTGAAGAGGAAGCGTTATACCGAAGACCTGGAGTTCAAGATTTCAGATGAGGAGGCTGATGATGCTGATGCTGCTGGAAGAGACTCTCCTTCAAATACTTCTCAGTCAGAGCAACAGGTCAGATATGAATAGACTGGAAAGGTGGCTGTAACTGCAGCATTCAGTGATCAAATATGGGCCCTTTTCCTCAATGATATTTATACATGGTTGACACAGTGTGCCAGAAGACATTAGTTTTTACATTCTTAAAAAAATATATGAGAACCCATGGCTTTGTTTGCAAGCTGATAATACGCAGCTTGAAAATTCAGGCTGAGTTCTTTGAAATTAGCGGTCCCTAGCTAAAGGAAACCTCAACTGTACTGCTAGGAGTCTTGAATTTACTTCTGTGAATTCAGTGGTGTGGCTTCTGTGAGTTTAATAAACCACTCAAGCTTGTCCCCTGCTGCTAGGCACCATAAGAACTCCTTTATGAAATTACTGCCTTGTAGTACCCAGCAGGGTACACTTTATTCTCTGTGCAATGTAAATGATGGATAAAATGGTTTGAATAAGATGAGGGGTAATACTGTAGGAATGACTGTTGTAACAATCTCATTGTTTTGTAGTGCTTTTTCAAAGAACTACTTCATTTAACTGATGACCTATTGGAGAATATATATATGTTCTTTGGTATTTCATTTGGCAATTTATGAAATACTATATGTGATCTCCATTGTTAATTGTGTCTTATCAGGAGGAGAATTTGGATGGTTTGTCTCCTGTTGTAATAGTGAATTAATGTAATAGAGAATTGCAGGCCGTTTTGAGAGCGATCGTGTGGACACCTGCACAGCCAACTAGAGTTTCTGAACATCATCTGCTGTTTAGACTGCATGGTGCTGAAAGCATGTATTATTTTAGGAGAGGGAACTGCTCATGGTGTTACAGTTGTTTATCTGTGCATGTCAACTTTAACTGAGAGAGCTGGAGTTGCATTGGGTCTTAAAACTGGGTTCAAATGAGTATCCTTTGATCCTTTATTATGGTATTAAATCTCTTTGAATCCTCAAAGTTCTCATGCTAGGGGGAAAATGTCCACTTGGTATTAAGCTCCTGTTACAAAAAATTATTTTAAAGTTTTTCAAATAAAGGAAGTCTTTAACAAAGATGCACTCCCGTAACTCTTGTATCTTGTTTATGATGTAGGAATCTGCTGATGCTGAAGGTCCTGTTGTGGAGAAAATCATGAGTAGCCGTTTAGTCAAGAAAAAGGTAAAACAAATTCCCTTCCCCCCATATTTTTAAACAGACTGAGCATATTTCTGCTGAAGTCCTTACTGAGTTCTTAAAATACTTCAGATATTCCCAATTTAAAAACTGTTCTGTTGAATAGAGGAGGTTCCCTGAAAGGGTATTCAGATGGTATGCAACATGTTTTTCAATAGGCAATACACAAAACAGATTGTTTAATCTTTCACTCATTTCTTGCTTTTTTTGCATGAAAAATTTGATTTTTGCAAATATACATGCCTGGGTGAAATCTGTGGTGCTCTTCCCTTCAGAGTGATATTCCATAGGAGTTTGAGGAATGAGAGAACTCTCCTGTGTCCCAAATGTCTGCCTTTTCTAGTAAACAAAAACCCTTGCCTATGATTTTTCTATCTTTTGATGGTAGTTGTGCTTAGCAGCTGAAACAAATTTACAAGTGACCAGGTATGATACATACACAGGTGATGAATATCTTCCTTTTCACTATGCTAAGATGGTGAAAGAAACACTCAAGTTCAGTGTGGTTCCCTTATAATTCTGCCCTGGTTCCTAGTTAGGTTCTTCTTTTGCTTGCAGATTTTTCTAATCTGCTTCACAACTTGATTGGCCTTTGCACTTCCAAAGTATTAGAACTCTGAGAAGGAAGTAAAAAAGAACTCCAAAAAGGGCATGATTATATTTACAGACTCTTTTGCGGAGCTCATTCTCTGACTTGCACCACAGTTGGACAGAAAACTGTCTGACTTACACAGATACGACATCGTGTTGATCTTAGTTAACCAGAAACTCATCTTTTCCTCAGTGTTAATTTTCGAATTGGAGAAAGGAAAATTGCCTTTATTCATGGATTTTTTTATTCAGTGTTGTGGTGGTTTGGGGTTTGGTTTTGGGTTTTTGTTTGGTTTTCTTGGGCGGGGTGGGGTATGTGTGTTTTCAGTTTTATTACTACTGTCCTAACGTCATTAACAGTTTTGTAAACCTACATTTGTTCAATGTCATGAGTGCCTGTGATTTAATCTGACCTGTTTATGCATCTTACACAGCATAAAACTTCTAAGGCTTTTTTGAGTTTTTTTCTTTTTGTTGGTTTTTTTTTAAGTCTAGAGCTGTATTTTGTGTTTCAAACCATAGGCTTATTTTTCAGATAAACTTGAGGTAATATAAAGTGAGTATTTAGTTGTCCTGATGGTCTACTAGGCAGGAGAGGAGAATGTGGTTCTTTCATAAATGTCTTTACATGGGAAGCTGTTTTTCACCAATTATTCTTCCCTTCTTCCTCTCCCCTGCAAACAAAGGTGTGATTACTCATGGGGAGTGTGTATTTTGCTGCAGTTTGTGGGAAGTGGTTGGTCTGCTGCCTACATGTCTTTGATTGCAAGCTCTGCTGGAGGCAAGCTCTATTTTGAGCTTTTTCTTTAATGTTTTTTATGGATTGTATTTGCAGGTTTGAGGGGTGTCTCTTCTTTACCTGCTCTTCTCCCCAGCCCTCTTCTCCAAATTTCAAAAAAAAAAAAAAAAGGGATTTCAGGATGTTAATATTTAACATCTGAAGTATCCAACTGTGCTTTTATTAAAGGTCTTTTACACTCGTACTAACGTCATCAAAACCCTGGTTGTTAGATTACTAATCAAAGTAAAATTGCTGCGATCAGGACCAGTGCATAAAATAAACATGAGGAGAGGCTTCACTAGGAAACCTTTCAGTGGATTAGGTTGTAACAAAGATGTTGCATTCAAGTAAAGGACATTAGATAATGAATATGCTTTTGGAGCAGTATTCTTATCATAAAATCATGCTGGTTTTCTGAGAAATAGCCTTAGTTTAGTTCTGGAATTAGCAGATAGGATGCAGCACTGTACTTGCAGCCATTTTTGAAACATACAGAGTAAAAGGTAGAACTGAGTTCATGTTTGAAGTAAAAAAGACTGTTTTTCCCAGTTGTTCTTAACATGGAATGTTGAATTCCCTTGAATACTCTTTCTTCTTGCGGAAAGCATTAAGTACATGTATCACTCTCTTTCCAAACCTGCTGACTTTGTACGTTAAAATTTTTCATTCAGTCCCCTTTGAATTCCTGCTTCTTAACTTTGAAAAGGAACAGCTAGAACTGGTTATGCTATCCAGCACAAATAGCACATATTATGGAAAGACAGGGAGTTGTAGAACCTTGTGCCTGCATGTTATACATGTGAATGTCTCTTTTTGCCTACTAGTACATGTGAGAATTAGAACTAATTGAAATGTGTACAATACCTACATCTCTTCCTCAAACGGATCAGTTAACAGTTTAGTGCTGTGTATCAATTGAGCTAATTGGGGTTTTTTTCTGTTACTTTGCATCTGTTATTAATATGTTCTGTCTGCTGTTTTTCTGGTAGTTGATAGTTGCGGTGGTTTGGGATTTTCTCATGGTTTGTTTTTTTTTCTTAGTTTTTTTTTGGTTGGTTGGTTGTTTTTTTGGCTTTTTTTCCCCCCAAGCTTTTGTCTCTACACCTGAGTGGCTTACACAACTAACTTTTGCATTAGCAGTGTTACTGTACCATCTCTGCAGCAATGGCATGCAAGATTATGTGCTTTTAAGTATTTGCTTGAATGAAGAGGTCATTTATTTTTTCAGTTATCTGCAGAGACTGTGAATCAGATCCTGGTCGCACTGGGAAGTGATAATTTGAAGTGTCCTGCATTGCCCAAGTCTGCCATGTGTTATTTTAGGATGCCTGTGTAATCAGTTTGGGGAGAATTTTGCATAAATGTTCTATCTCACCTTTGTACCTGGTTAATGTAAAGGTACAGGTAGTGGGGGGTGCACAGTGACATCAGAGGCATAAGCTGCTGTCTCATATACCCTAAATTGATGCACTGTTAACCTCTGCTTGAGTGACAATTTTAATTCCATTAGATTTTTGAAGGAGGGCATAAGTGCTGAATGCCAGAATAAGATTTTAAAAATATTTTTTCTGAAATACTTTTTGCTTAGGTGAACCTTTGATGCACCTCATAGAACATCTAATAACATAGACCAGTTATTACCCATTAGACAACACAAAAGTGTGTTTTACTCATGAGAGTTACAGAATTTATCAAGATCTGCATTGTAAATTATTGTTATTAAGTTGGCAGCTGACAGAAAATATGTTTGACTGAAATGCTGTTGAAGGGAGTGAAGATGGTTAATATGAAACCTCTATGTAAAGGTGTTTAATGAAGTTGTCATTGTACTACTGTTGGATCTCAAAGCATTCTGGTTTAACACTAATCAAAGAGACTTGGCTGTAATACATTTTAGATAATAAAAGAAGTTAATGTCTTAAAATTAGGGTTGACTGCTTAAAGACTAATTTTGCCTCAGGGCAGTGAATAGGTTCAGATAATGTGATCTCCAGCTTCTTTTTTCAATGCAGTTTTGATCTCTAAATATTAATATCATCTTGTGAAAGACTCTTCTCAATTTTTTGTTTAAAAAAAAGTCTTGATGGTCTTCAGATTCCTTCCTTTGACAGTGTCTTTGTAAGTGTCACAGAAGTTTCTTCCCTGCCTTTAGGTTTAGAGGATAGTTTGGACAGCTTATCTTCTTTGACAGAAGATTCAAGAAGATCAAGAAGTAGCACCAGGAATCTTCTTCCATTTCTTTAGGGAGAAATAGGTAGAATCTGGTGTTGCTTCTTTCTCTAGGAAGGAACACAAGCAGACTGTACTGGAGTGATATAAATGCTGAACTGAAATTCCCTTGCTAGTCAGGAAGTAAAGGAATACTATGTGAATCAGGGACTAGGAATGCATGAACTTTACTGTGCTAGAATACAGTTTAATGCAGCTGCTACTGTTGTTCTTTAATTGCACTGCTATGGAGGTAACATCTAGCTAGCAACTAAAGATGACCATTCAAGTTTCAGAGTAGTCCCTCTTGTGTGTGTGTGTGTATATATATCTTTTAAAAATATATATAAATACAAAAAATCTTGATTTATACAGCAGTCAACAGTTTTGCCTGTTTAATGCTGCAAATACAGTATTTATTACAGATATTGTTGGCCCTGATGATATGTGTGAACCAGAAAATGCTCCTCTATTTAAAATTTTCCTAAAGTTGATTAGTAAAAACAAACCGTTAATGTTGTGACATAAACAGAATTCTAAATGTGTGCCTGGTATACTGTCCTTAGTTTGTCCTATGGCTGGGTTAAGGAGTAATTCAACAAAGTATTACATGCCATGTGTTATGCAATACTTTGGCACCAGGGATGAGTTAAGGGTAGCTCAACCCTTAGCACTGAATGCCCTTGGTTTTGCTGGTTTATATCGCAACTTTAACCTTGCTTTAAATGTAGTTTTTGGGTGTTAATTTAATTTGGCTGCTCTGTATGTGAGACATCTTGCCTGAGTGAATTTAATTGCACCATTGAGTAAAACTAAAGCCATGAACACTGATGCACTAAAAGTCTAGCGGAGGTATAAGGTTTAGTTTTATATGGCTTCTTGTTTGGAGTTATTAACTATATGGAGGAATAAACCCCCTTTAAAACTCTTTTTTAAAACATTACAAAACCCACAATGTAAAGTTGCCATGAGCCAGCCAAAAATAATACATATGGCATTCAGGAGTGCAGTTGTTAATTGGCTGCTGCCTGAGAAAATGGTACACTTGGCTTCTGCTTAACACTGTGGGTTTGGCAGAAAGCCAGATTTGGGGTGAGGTTGTGAATGAAGCTGCATGTGGTTAGGGAGGAGTTCAAATGATTCATGTCTTGGAAGTTGTAGTAAGCAGTGCAGTATGTACTTGGGTAAGCAGCTGGAGGAAACTCCTCACCCATGTCCTCCCCCACAAACCTTTACCTACACCTCCACTTGTGTCCCTATGTGGGGACTGTAGTCCATATCTCAGATAGTTTTAAAATCATGTACTAAATTGGGCCATTTAGAGATTTAATTCATGTTTCAACATTTCTTTTCTTTTAGATGGAGAACGGAGAGGAAGTAGAAATAGAGGAATTCTATGTAAAGTACAAAAACTTGTAAGTAAAGTTACAGGTTTGATTGCTATCCTTAAGTTCACATAACTTCCAAATAGCTTTCAAAATTGGTTTTGTAAATGATACAACTTATTATTGAACTTTAAACTTATATCTAATACTTAATCCAAAACAGGGAAATACCTTGCATTGGTGGTACAGGGTTTGACAGTGTTGTCTTAATTTGTTCTCTCCAGAATTAAACCCATAGATAAAATTGCCCTGCTGTTAAATACTTTAGGGCTCATTATGCATGCAGGCTCATGAGCACATATGTGTGTAGCAGTGTAGGTCTAACTGCAACCGTGGAGTCACGTGTGTGCAAAATAACCCTTGATGTTGTTTCAAAAACAAGATTTATGTTGAACAAAATGTCTAAGACAACAACCAAATGAGATGGCTTTCAATATTCCAGCAGATCATTACCCCTCCATGACAGGAATGTAATCGTGGTGAGAGCAGCATGTTGTTTCACTTCTGGACTCATTTTTGTACCTTTTGCACTATATTGTTTATTGTATAATGTTTAATTGCTTAATTATGCTTTGTTTAGTTCTATTACATAGACATATAATTTTTGTGTTAACTGTTGTGTCTTAGCACTAGAACTTTTGACAGACTAAATTTATGGAGTGGGACGAGTCACTTTGGCAGAGATGCTGTTCCTTATTCTGTGTTGTTACTGAGGAACTGCATTTACCAGGGGTTTTCTTTTCTCTCTGTCAGAAAGACTCAAGCAATTTTGAGTTACAATGTGCTGTTCTCACAAAAAAAAAATTATATAGGATGTTAGTACTTAAAATATTTGCATCTTTTCATTAACTTATAAAAATCCTACTCTTTGCTAGAATATGATGCTAAATAGTGAATTTATCATTAGTATCTTGTATAGTAATTATGTTTTAAGTATGTCAGATAAAAATTTTCCTGGCTTTGTGCCAAACTAAGTATAGAGTGTATGTATTGAAATTTTGAGTGGGAGTTGTTTCTATTTCCTGACGAGTTTCTCTATTAGTAAGTATACTTACTTTGAGTAAAGACGATTGGTTGATAATCTGTATGATAAAGAAGATAGTGTCCAGTTTTCCAAGCATAGCACTACAATGTGCTGGAAAGATCTAGTTATACTAGTGGAATACATAAGGAGTGCAATGGAAGGAGAGTTTGAGTAAGATTTTTCTGTTTCATCTTCTAGTTCTTACCTTCACTGTCAGTGGGCATCTGTGGAAGAGCTGGACAAAGACAAGAGAATTCAGCAGAAGATTAAGCGGTTTAAGGCAAAACAGGGCCAGAATAAATTCCTTTCCGAAGTATGATTTTTTTGTTTCTTTCTTTCTTTTGGGTGTTGAAGGAATATTCTTATGAATTCTTGTTCTGTATACAAGCAGAACATCGTGAATATGTGTGATATACCAGTAGCACTTGTTCAGATATAAAGTGTAACCATTCTGGATGCAAATCTTGCAAGTTTATGAAAGTCAAGTGATCTATCCTGACTGTATACTTTTTCCTATAGTTTTTGGGTTTTTTTTTCCTTTAAGTGAGTGGCTAGTTATTAGCCATGTAAGCCTGACTGAATCAGTACCATGTCTTTTTTCTCGGGAGCTGATTATGCCAGAAGAAATGCATGCCATTTTTCTGTGTTATGGACTGCTGCTCACTAGGGATTCTAAGCTTTTTATCATCAATTTAATTTCACTTAGAGCCATAAGCAGTAATGTGGCAGGGGTCCTGTCAATAAAAGACCAGATCTGCTGATTTGTGTCTCTGAAAGATTACCTTTTAGAAAAATGCTGTCTTCTAAGAAAAAAAAAAATTGTGTTCATGGCTACTGTATGTATTTATTTATATTTATTTTTACTATATCATTCAAGCGGGAATAAAAACCTGTTGCAAATTGAAAACTTTGATCTGTTCTAAGTGAAGATACCTGGAACTGTTTCAGTTTTGTTTTTTTAATCTGTTTCCAAGTGGGTCACAAGTTATTGTAACTACTTGGAGTTGGTCCTTGTTTTAGAAAAAGCTTTTAAAATATGCAGTCTTTAATATAAGACAACCTTTTGGCTCTCTCTTCTGTTGGAGTGGACCTTAAAACTATAAATGAAATGCAATGCTTTAGTATGCAAGAGAATCCTGTAAGTTGTTTAAGCCATAAGAACAAATCTAAAAAATGGTGATTTTTGGAGAAACTCTGTCTGCATGCATTGTGTTTTCTCTATTTTTGAAATAATAGTCTTTGAATCTTGCTTATGAAGCAGTTAGACAATTCCTGTAGTTATAATAATCCAAAGGCACTTAGTGTACAAGGCTCTAATTTCTTTATTGCAAGCTGTAGTTTTCAAGAATGCTAAATGCATTGCATGCCATAAGCCTTTTCGATTGCTCATTAGTGAATTGTAATTTCACACTTCATTTAAAATATTCTTAAACATTCTCTCACAGTAAAAGGTTTCACACAGTAATTAAGAGGCCCAGTTAACAAAGTCTGAGAAGTCTGATTCCCTCACGGGGAATGATCTTGCTGAATTGTAGCATTTCAATTAACATGTTGAAGTTTGCCAAATATAAATTCTGTGTCACCGTGACCCAAAATATTATTGCCTGGTGAAATATATAATCATTTTCCCTCTCAGGAAGGGCTAATAGAGATATCTTTTATATTTTTGCCTCTCTCCTTGAACAGATTGATGATGAGCTTTTTAATCCAGATTATGTGGAAGTTGATCGAATCATGGATTTTTCACGTAGCACAGATGATAATGGAGAGGTAAACAAAACTTTTAGTGCATCTCTAGTCATATACACATGGTGTTTAGAATTTATTGTTTAGAAATATATTAATTAGAATATATTAAATACTTACAGAAACTACCACAGTATATGTGTGTAGAAAATAGGAACATGTTTGAGAAAACATTGGTTGATGTAGCAGTTTCCCTTAAATAAAGGGGGTTAAGTAAGAATTCCAAACTTCTTACAAGTTACCTGTATTTAAAAAAACGCACAAAATAACCAACCAAAAAGTAGCAACAACCAAGAAGTGGTATTTAATGCTGCAGAAATATGATGTCCATGCATGTAATACAGAATTTAAATGAAAATTGCAAGAAAGAGTCTTAGCTAAATGTCATAATGGTTTAGACATTGTTTAGACTACCTGCTACAGAAGAAGTCCCGAACTCACTGTTTCTTCATTTTTAATGACTTGTTCTGTGAAAAAGATTATTTTGTCTTCCAGGAGATTCCTTTTTGGTCCTGGGAGAATAGAAAGCTTCACTGGCAGCGTCACTGTTTCTGTGTTGGCTCTGTCAGTGAATGGTGGTGGTTGATTTGTCTGTTGTGAAGTTTCTGATGACGCTGATAAGAGAAAACAGCTGATTTTGAAATATGTAATAAAGCATAGAAATTGTAAGGGTTGAAAAATTAATATTATTTTGCTTCTTAATTTTAGTCTAACCTTAGTGATTTCAAATGTAGTATTGTGCTCGTTTCGGTGGCCTGCATTCTCCAGGTTCTCATCTTACTTTGCTAGGTCATCACGGTGTCAGCCTGCTGTTTGCTTATCCTTTTGGCTGAGTCAGACATTCAGGTCTGATCAAGCTTTTTGAACTTTATCTAGCCTGCAGATCTCCTGTAAAAACGGTTACACTTTTATTCTTTCTGTATTGTGATGTAATGTAATTTTTGTCTTAACAAAGCCTGTAACGCATTATCTGGTGAAGTGGTGTTCGCTTCCTTATGAAGACAGCACTTGGGAGCTCAAGCAAGACATCGACCAAGCCAAGATTGAAGAATTTGAGAAACTGATGTCTAGGGAGCCAGAAATGGAGCGTGTGGTAAGAATTGGCTCTATATAGAGGATTTTATTTGAAAATAGTAAAGTAATGTGGTCTTTTAGAAACCACTAATGGGATTTGCTGTATTTGAAACAGGAGCGACCTCCTGCCGATGACTGGAAGAAATCGGAGAGTTCCAGGGAGTATAAAAACAATAACAAACTCAGGGAATACCAGTTGGAGGGAGTAAACTGGCTTCTTTTCAATTGGTACAACACGTACGTAAAACATTGCTTACTACTGAATCCTGCTTTGGAAAAGCTTTTATAGCAAAAAAATAGCTTGAAATAGCAACCTTTTAAAGTGACCTACTAAAGTGAGATTTTAGAATAATTTACATGGCTCATTTTTTGCAGCAAGAGTCGTATACAAACTAATTTGAGGTGGAACATGAGTATGTCTGACAGATTTTTGTGGCAAGTGCTTTGGGTTCAAGCATGCCCCTGCTGCCCCTTCCTCCCCCTTGTGAACTTGAGAGGTACATGGAAGGGATATATCCATGCTGACTGTATCACAAATCATAACATTTACTTAAAATGCGAAAATGTTATGATGCCTTTTCATTCTAGAAGTATCTGGTTTATTCGTGTTATCGCCTTACTGATTTTCTATGTTTTTAGTTGAGAGTAAATCATTCAGGCTGTTTTTATTATCATTTTCAGACGAAACTGCATTTTAGCAGATGAAATGGGGTTGGGAAAGACTATCCAGTCCATTACGTTTCTCTATGAGATATATTTGAAAGGAATCCACGGTCCTTTCTTGGTTATTGCACCATTGTCCACAATTCCCAACTGGGAAAGGGAGTTCCGCACCTGGACAGAGTTGAATGTGGTTGTGTATCATGGGAGTCAAGCGAGTCGGCGGACCATTCAGTTGTATGAAATGTATTTCAAAGATCCACAGGTAAAAGCTCTTCATGACTTTTCTTTTTCTCTCTTTTTGTATATGCTTTACAGTTGTTTATTAATTTAAGCATCAATTAGTTTTTCAGTACTGCTATATTAGGTTTCAGTTAGAAATACAGATACATGTATTAAGAATGCTTTTGAATAGTGGCCAGTATATCTCTGGAAATAAAGGGGCATCAAGAGATGGTGCAATTTTTGTTTCGAGTTTCGTTCTTTCATGCAAGGTTTTTGTTATTTTGCGTTTCTGAGGAGACCTGGCAGAAGAGATTCTTAATGGAGAAACTCCTTTAAGTGGAACTAAGCTTAAAAATCAATCTTTGCCTACCATTCCAGGAAAGACCTGCTTGCAGAAATTAAACTTGTCAATGCTTGTTTATCAAATTTTGTAAGTCAGATATATTTTGAATCTGTGTTACTGTGCTTAGGTTGAATAGTTGTGATGAAGAAAACCAGAATAGACTAGGGGTAGAAACCGAAAATTATTTGGAAAACAGAAGGTAAGAAGAGCAACAGCTCTCTACTCCTAAGTGCATGGCTTTTCCCAGAGTAAACAGAATTGGAGGAAAATAAAATGTGCATATATTGAATGTTCTTGCAAAACAATAAAATCTTCCTCATGTAAGAGAGAAAAAAAGTAGAAGTTCAACCTGTGGAGTACTATTTTCAACTGAGCTTAAAAAAGTGATAGTGGTGAATTCATATATTTAGGTTTTCTTTAAAGTGTTTCATTTTACACCACTGAACATTTTGATTAATAAACTAGAAGGATATAAAATCAATATGGCACACATTAAGTGGATTTAAAACTGGCTAGCTGATATTTCTTGATGTAATTGTTAATGAGAAATGATTTGCATTTCCAGCATAGTTCTTCAGGGATTGGTTCATGTCCATGAGCTGTATAACTTAGCAATGACCTGAAAGAAAACATAAAATCATTACTGAGGAAGTTTTCAAATGACACGAAGATGTGGAGAGTGGTAAATGATTAAGACAGTTCATAGATACAGAGAAAGCTGTATTACTTAATAAATTGGATCCAATCTAGCAATACTCAGAATAGCTAAATTTAGGGCTATCTGTGGACAAGGAATGAAGATGATTCTTACTATAGGGGGAGCTCAGCTCTGGGAGGGCTGCAAGACAAAAGCAGATCCTTTTGTGTCATGGCACGTGACCAGTTAAACATGAGTTCATACTATGACACAGTGGTTAAAAGGGCTAGTGTAGTCCAAGTGTGTAGGAGGAAACAAATCTTTAATATAAAGATGAGAGAAGTTACAGCATTCTTCTGTGTGTTGGTGATGTGATGGGTAGTCCAGTTCTGCTTAGTTCTCACTTCATGTCCTCAAAGAGTGTTGAAAAACCAGAGTCTTAGAGCAAAGCTATGAGAGTGGTTGCAAGATAGAAAATATGGTTTTACAGGTAAAAAACTGATTAAAACCTGTTTTGAAGGTGATGACTGTGGCACAACTTAATGTGCCATTAGGGCAAACAGGAATAGAACTATGTACTTAAATATAGTAGAGAAACACATAGTAATTTCTACTAGTTAGGAGTTACAGCTGTTTGGTCTAGAAAATAAGTGTCTTCTCAGAAATTTATCAAAGAAACTTTCAAATTAAAATTGTATGTGTGTTTTTGAAGAGTTATTTGAATAACAGTTGCTACATTGAGGTCTAGTGGCCCAGAGAAGTTGTGTATGTCCCAGTCCACAGCAGGAGAGTTGGAACTAGATGATCTTTAAGGTCCCAGTCCAGGCCATTCTATTAATCTCTAATATTTTTCTAATCTCTAATATTCTTTATGATAATTATCACATTTAGCTTCTTACCTAGATGTATAATACACAAATGAAGTGGGGTTGAAATCAGTTTTTCTGGTTTTAAAATATTTTTTTAGCAGAGATTGATATTTTATATAATTAAAAAAATCAGGTTTTCACAAATACTGTCTCTTCTGAATTGTTCCCTGTGTTAAAAATCATATCTGTTTGCTATTCAAGTGGTGCTCGTTCTCAGCATGTTCTTCCCCTTAGGATACAGCCGTTACTTAGCATGAAACCTGAAGGAACCTCATCTGAAAAATCCCACTTACTGTGGAGATTCTTAGTGTTATTTTGGCAGTGTTATTTCACTGATGTAAAGGCAACTAAAAGCATCTACAGCAAGATGCAGCAGAAAGTTTTGTTCCCCCATTGCTATATGCTTAACTCCCTTCTTGCAATGAGTGTGGCAGTCATTTGACCCCATAGCGAGTAATGACAAAGCACTCATGGCCCAGAAAAATGAATAATTTTCTGCTGGCTTTGCTCCCTGCACTAGCTTAAGAGGAGAATCAGACAATTACTACATTTAGGGATAACAGAGAAATGGAGAACTCATCCTTTTGGTGGCAGCTTGCTTAGATGTGTCGCAAAATCACCTTCTGTGTTCCGTTCTTTTTAAGACTGTCAGCTGTGAAACGCACGGTAGAAACCAAATTACAGGGAAAAAATCTCTTCATGTTCTGAAAAAAAGTCCACATATAGTGTCCACTCTGGCATTCTCCAAACTACCATCTCTCGGCGTATGATGGGAGACAAAAAGAGAGATAAGGAAGTCATGATTTTAGCAGCATCATTTCTAGTTCCCTTGCCAAACGTATCAACCCAGACATCAGGGATCTTTGGCTTTTTAGGTCTTAATATGAAAAGAGGCCTCTCAACCTGAGCCGTTTCTCAACTGAACATTGAGAAAGTCTTGAGTGCCTTTTGAAGGGCAGTAACAAGAGACAACATGCATAAGAAGCACCTACCCCATCTGCAGTAGTGTGATTTTTCAGAGTCAACACCAGTTACCAGAGCCAAGTTGTTGTGAAATGCTAGAGAGTAGTCAATAACAAAATAAGTTTCTGCAGTGGTGTGACTTCAACAGTAAGGACATGGTGTTTTCAGAGACCTTATGCTTGTGAGGTTCACATACAGAAGTCTGTTCTGGTGTTCTTGAGCAATATAACTGAAAGGTCTTCCTAGGCACCCTTCCCTGGTTGGCATATCAAATAAAACCATGTGCTTTTCTGTATTGTCCCACTTCTGAAAAGGAGTTCTGCTTTAAGATTACAAAAACTCTATATGCCAAATATAGCTAATGACAGAGTCTTGGAAAACAGTTGACTTGGTTTGTGATGGAAATTTACTTGGCTCATGAAAAGGTTACAGCATTTCAGTTTGCTGGCTTTCCAAGTTGCCCACTTAGTGTATCTTCATCTGCTGTTTGTTAAGTAACAGCTTTTTTTGCCCCTAACAAGATAAATATTTCTGGACTATGCCACAAGAAAGCATTGTTGAGCAGGTCATTACTCTCTCTGAAATGTTCTTGATGTGAGTAGGCAGATTTAATGCTGAGTTCAGGATATCAGGTTTTCAATCATTTCGTTGAGTCAGTAGCCAGTTCTGATCCCCACGGTTTGGAGAGGATTATATGCAGGTCACTTATAAAAGGATTCAGTCTTGCACAGGTCTAAAGGAAGAAGTGGTCACCTTATTGTAAAATACGTGTTTCTTTTGAAATGTGTTCAATATACAACCCATGACAGAGTCCTTTGAAAACGTGGAATGGCTTTGAACTTGTGTAATGCCCATCCTTAGAGAGACAGTTTTTCTGCGCAGACCCAGTGACACTGGAGACACCACATTACATTTTTCTTTGAACAGCATTGGGAAGAAGCATAGCATAATGTCAGAAAGATGTTCATTTCATGGTCCTGAATAAAGTTTGTTAAGGGTTTATTTTTAAACTGTCTTTATATCGGTGCTGAAAATAAGACTGAACTAATGAACCAGCGAATATGGTGTCAGACATCAAGGTAATTGTCCTGTAGAACTTTGCTTAACACAGACTTACAAAAATATTATAAATTTGTATGTGGAGATACACATGCTCCATTTAAAAGTTCAGATATTTGCTTCTATCAAAGCTGTTCACTTAGAGCTGTTGTAGATTCCCCATTCCTGGAAGTGTTCAAGGCCAGATGGAGCAGAGCTTTGAGCAACCTGGTCCAGTGGAAGGTGTCCCTGCTCATGGCAGGGATGTTGGAACTAGGTGGTCTTCAAGGACCCTTCCAACCCAAGCATTCTATGAATTGTAGGTGATTTGAATCCTGAGAGTCTACCAGGAAAAAAAACCAAACTAGTAACAGTGAGCACAATATTCAAATAGTCATAAAAAGGAAGCCTTAATGCACTTTTGCTGTATTTGGGTTGTTTGGGAGGACCTTCATGTAACTTCAATTCAGAAGTAAAAAGAGAATTGTCTTGACAAAGTCTGAAAACCTTATTTCAATATTGCAGCAATACATTAATGCCTCAAGGCATTAGTATAATCCATATGAATTACAACTGAAATACTTGTATAACTTCTTTGTAATCAATGTGCAGTGATTCTGTGGGCCTATTTACAGGATTAAAAACAGCTATCATGAAGCCAGTAGCAAACTTACAGAATTTTATTCCCCTGTTCAGTCAGCAATAATGACTTAATTTGCTTTAAATGTCTTGTCCATTGTACTGTTTTGTATTTTTAAACAATACGATTTGAAGATGAAAAAAATTGCTTCCTTTCTTTGCCAGGGAGTTTACTTTAATATTTGCTGTTCTTTTTAGGGTCGTGTGATAAAGGGGTCCTACAAGTTTCATGCCATTATCACAACATTTGAAATGATCTTGACTGACTGCCCGGAGCTGCGTAACATTCCATGGCGTTGCGTGGTCATTGATGAGGCCCACAGGCTGAAAAACAGGAACTGCAAGCTTTTGGAAGGACTCAAGATGATGGACCTGGTCAGTGTGAACATCTCTTATCTCTGAGTCTTCTGTATTTTTATTACTTCTGATTTACGGTTTCATCAAAAAATGAAATAAAAAGTTTTTTTCCCAAGTAAATCATCAAGTGTTAAGAAGAATGAGGGAAGGCAGATGAGAAGGTCTGTAAAATACCTTGAAGCATATGTATACCTTCAGTTTTGGAGTGCTGATATTTAATAAGGGGTTTTTTTGTTGATTTAGACATAGAATTATGTGGCTTCTCCTAAGAGATTCATGATAAATTTATTCTTTCCTTTCTCTCCCTTCATGTGGCTTAATCCATAGTCACTTCTTCACACAGACATTTATTTAAAAGTATAATGTGTTCAGGGGGCCAAATTTGTCCATGAGAGTTGAACTGCTCTGCATTAATATCAGCCCTAATGTTAATCTGTTGTGTGGCCATAAGGATGTTCTTTCACATTGACTAAGGAAGGGCAAGTGAGTTGGTTTCTGATGGTTACATAAACATGTATTATGTTATGTGTACAAACTAGGCCTATTGAACTCATAGAGAAAAATAAGATAATGTAAACATATTTGCCATTTAAAGACACAATAATTACTTCTTTTTGGGCAGAATATTCTTTAAAAATGTGAGAATAATGCAGTCATGCTGAGCTAATACCTGTAACTCGGTTTGTAAAAATGCTGTGTACCATTTGTTTTTCTTACTATGGTTGTTAGTAGAGGAGAGGTGAGCTTACAGTCTTATAGACTATAGATAGAGATATGGGACTTCTCTCATAAGTTCTTATTACACTGCTAAATTTATGTTTGGCTCTGGGCTAGTTGCTGAACCTGTCTGGACTCTCTCTAAAGCAATACGCAACTTTTGTCTCTGCCACTCTCATGCTCTCTAGCATGTAGTAGGAAAGCAGAACTCTGCTTCAGGTTTCCTGTTAGATCCTGTGTTGGTCTCGTGCCCTGAGGAGATCAGTGCACTGAGGTCAACTTGGAGGTGTGGTAAATGAGTGAATTTTTACTGGAAATGGTGGGATAAGTTCAACTGTTATTTTGCCATTTAAAGTTCATTGTACTTGTGAAAGGGATGGGACATGGTGGACCAGTAAAATTTCTTCTTGTATCTTGGAGGACTTTTGAAGCTGCTTAAGTAGTGAAGTGTTTTTCTGGGCTATCACTGAAGGAACACCAGAGTACCAGTTAGAAATGTCTTGAGAAGAGTTTTATGTAAGTAGCTGGGGGAGGGGAGAGGAAGCAAAGGTGAGACAGACATATGGTGACAAGGCAAAAGAATTCTGTGTATTTTTCCATTGAAAATTACAGTGATGGATTCCTAGGGAATTATTTCTTCACCTTTCAGGAGCATAAAGTGCTGCTTACTGGAACCCCTTTGCAAAATACAGTAGAAGAGCTGTTTAGCTTGCTTCACTTCTTGGAACCAGGTCGCTTTCCTTCAGAAACCACATTCATGCAAGAATTTGGGGATCTTAAAACTGAAGAGCAGGTAAACTTACCTTGCATACTTACTTTTCTATCTAGGTATTATGAATTTATCCATTTTATTGTATCTGAACTTCATTACTTGTTTTTTCAAATAATACCTATTTGCTTCCTGGAAAACCACGGTGGGTTCATCCCTCCTTTTGTTTTTTTAATTTCATTCAGTTGACGGTTTTTTTGCTTTTTGGCCAAAAGTAATTTTGCCTTATTGCTGTTCTGTGTTGTGGTTTTTTTTTTTTTTTTTTGGTCTTTTGTCCATTGGTCATGCAGAAACAGGAAAAAAATCCCTTTGTTAAAATGTAGTGTTTAAAAATAGAAGTGGGGTGTCTTGTAATGGTTTCTGGATGAAAATACTTCTAAGAGAATTAACTTGTCTGTTGACATTCTTTCTTGAGCATCAGAGTGAAGGGATTGTCCTTGTAACTTCTGTGGAATTAACATCTGAGAGTTTTCTCAATTACTTAAGTGCAAACAGGAACATACTTGAAACCCAGTTTAGCAAGAGGTAAATAGAGGGAGATTTTTTTTATTCAGAAACAGATTTCTCAGGCTGTCCAATAGAAGAAATGTATAAATCAATACAAAATGAAAGACCCTAGGAGCAACATGTTTTATATCTAAAATGTAAAATGATTCTTTTTATGTATCAAAATGTTTTAAAAGGCCAAACCACGTTAATATTAGGAGTTAACTGAAGCATGGCATCTTAATTTGGCCCTTTGCATCCTATGATAACTGCATGCATTTTTGTATGTAACTTTGTTGGCTTTGTCTGAAAATTCATTTTATGATATCTTAACTTTTGACTGCTTGGATTTGTTGACTTTCTTTGAGAACAACTATTTCATACATAATAGATTAAATTACAAAATTGCTCTTCCTCTAGCCCCTGGCCTCCTGGCAAAATCATGGGATATGTTTCCATAGGTTATGCAGGCTATTGCATGTCAGTCAGAATGGACACTGACCTGACTGAAAGTGAGCCAGCTCTGATGCAGAAGCCATGTAGTCCTGTTAGTGTAGTGTTTGAGCTGGAGCTAATATATCCTAACTATCAACATAGCTTTTGTCTGGCCAGCTCAAAATGACTGTAGCTTTTGAAGCCATACACGGAACTATTACTAAAATAATGCCATTGGCCATGATCAGAATTAGAGCCTGGATTGCTTGGTCCAACGAGTTCAGAAGAATTTCCTTATCTGTTGATGGTCAGATATTTTGGAATTGAGTTTGTCTTTCAAGTGGTGGGACGGGTTATGTGTTAATGACTCGGGGCTTCTCCTCCATTCCTTGCAATCCTATTCCATGTATATTCTCAGTTGTTCATTCCTTCATGCTAATTACCTTTTGTGTTCTGAAGTTGCTTTATTACTAAGGGAATGATGTAAATTCAGGAGAAAGTGTCTTTTGTTCTTGTTTCTGCTGTGTGGCTCTGCATCAGGAGATGACCAATTTCAGGGTGAATTATTAGCTCTTGAGCACTGAGATGGTTTGTACTTTGAGACACAGCCTAAAACAACCTAAATGCCAAGTGTTTTGGGTTTTTTTACATGGAATATGTTTGAGCTTCTCATGTAAGGGACTTTACAAAAATTTTGTAAAACTTAGCCTTTTTTGAAAAAAACCTGACATTTTCTTCTTTGCCCCTCCCACCCTTTAGGATGTCTTAAAGAATATGCCACAAAACCTAGAGACACTAAAAATTATTAGTGTCATAAAAATTGACAGAAATACGATGTTTTCATTTTCAGACCAGTCCTAAATAGTTTTCTACTTCAGTGGATGTCAAAACTGGAGAAATAAGAAAATAATTAGAAGCAGATACTTTAAGTGGGAAAGTAGCAATAAATACTGATTAGTAATTAGAAGTGAACTGCAAAAGTTATCTTAAAGTGTCAGATTTGCTTATTTAACAAAGGGTTAGCTCTGCATGATTTGTGTGTAGTACAGTCCTTGTCTAGAAGAATAGTTCTGAGTGAGGTCTATTTAATAACAGACATCACTAAACAGAAGGGCTACACACCAAAAATAGACTTTAGAAGTGTGCATGTCACTGAGTTAACAAGGAGAGCCTGCTGCTGAGTCACTGAGGAAAGATTTTTTACGAATGCCCTCTACTTGGCATCAGAGGTAGAAAACAAGGATTTTAAAATTAAGGAAATTAAAAAATGAGTATTTGATTCTTAGCAGTTTTAATTCAGTTATTTTATTAAACATCTGTTTTCCAGGTGCAAAAACTGCAAGCTATTTTGAAGCCGATGATGCTGAGACGTCTCAAGGAGGATGTAGAAAAGAACTTGGCCCCCAAAGAGGAAACCATCATTGAAGTTGAGCTGACAAATATTCAGAAGAAATACTACCGTGCTATTCTTGAAAAGAATTTCACATTTCTTTCCAAGGGTGGAGGTCAGGCAAATGTACCTAATCTTTTAAACACTATGATGGAACTAAGAAAATGCTGCAATCATCCATACCTTATTAATGGTAGGCTGCCTACTTTTCTCCTCATTTGAAAAGTGCTTGTAAAGATGTTCACTAGGTATAAATTCTATTTTTTTTGTTTATTCATTTATTTTAAGCAGAAAAGTGAGATAACCTTTTAGGTTCTCGTAGGTGTGGATATCTGCTAGCTAGGACAGCACTGGTTTTGCAGGCATCTGTGCTGCTTTTTCCCAAGGCTTCCTGACAGATTTAGCCCTGACTGAGTTAATGTTGGTATTATAAAGTTTTCTTTTCTATTATTTGTGACAAACAAGACTTCAGTTATCAGGTAGGTTGTTGGATGCTGGCATGAATATGGCAATTTTTTCTTCAGTTATAGTTAGCTGCTACTTACTTTCTTGCCATAGAACATCATAAGGTAGTAACTTAAAATTTCTGAATAAAATTTGCAGGGTAAGAAATCATGATCAAGCCTGCTTTTCTAGTCACATGTTGTCCGTTGATTTTCTTAATTCAACTACTAAGAGAAAGATCAGGATGTCATATTAGACTTTATTGACTTTTTCACTGGGATGGTTTTGGTTTCAGATCAGGATTCTCTTTGGCAAGTAGTATGGAATCATAGAATATCTTAAGTTGAAAGGGACCCATAGGGGTTATTGAGTCCAACTCCCTGCTCCTCACAGAACTACCTGAAATGAAATCACATGACTTAGAGACCAGATGGTCCTTGAACTCTGACTTGTGGTGCCATAACCACTTCCCTGGGGAGGCTGTTCCAGTGACCAACCCTATGATGCAGCAGCCAGCTGTAGCTGTCTGAAGTATGCTAAACTTGTATGTGTTGGTCAGTTCTTCCCTTCGAGGATGTAACACAAGTCTCCATACAGGGTTGCATTCTACCAGTTTCTTGTTTCCCAGCTCCTATTTCTTACTAAATGTGATTTATGGCTGGTTTATGCTGGTTATAGGCTTCATGATGAAAGACTGTTTTGTTCAAGAGCCATATGTGATTTCAGGTTTTTTATTGTATAACTTCCATATTGCAGTACTTAAGTTCTTTTCCTTGACATTTTTTTGTTTAAATGGGGGGGTGTGGGGGGGAAATACTTAAACCAATTCATGAAATTACATCTAATTATATTTCATGCACAAGTAATTATTCCAAAGACATGATATAGGCTTACTCCAAAGTACTTCAACTCATCCACGTGGCTATTCAGTTTCTAAACTCATATGACATATAGTAAAGTAGATGGTTCTGGTGCAGGGTTTGTTGGGTTTTTTACTTGATTCTTGGGCTTAAGTTAATCCATTATATAAGTGAGTTTATCAGAATAGTTTAGGATGTTCAGGTTATGAGTGTCTGAATTGATGCTTCTTAGCTTTCAGCTAGTTTTTAACCTTGCTATTGTTTTTCCTTACTTCATGTTTGTTAAAAGGAAAAAACTGAATATTTTGCTGCTACTTTGTTTTGTCAAATAGAGTTTGTGAGTAGTGCTTGTAGTGTTGCCTACAGCAGTGATTTTTTTTTCCCTCAGAAGTCTTTTATCATTTCATATAATTTAGAGACTTCTAAATAAACACCTGAACTTTAGAAAACATTAAATATTTTTTGATGACTGTATCTTAATAAAGGGAGGTGGGTTTGTCTCTTGAATGCATTTGCCTTTATAACACTTTTGTGATTTTTTTGAACCTTTGGACTTGCTTGGTATCATTCCGCAACACGGCAGGTGAGTTGAGCCTTCAGCTTTAGGGGAAAAAGAAATCCTGATGTGTTCGTGTGGAGATGGAACTAAACAAATACATCCTTTGTAGTTCTAGGACAGAAGAAATACTCCTACATCCTGTAGTTGTCTGAGGCTGAGGTTCTGTTTTGTTGATTGATATTTAACAACTTTGTGGCTAGCGTAATGGCACAGGTTTACTTTATTTCTGCTAAGAGTTTTTGCAGTGCTAGTACTTATCCTTGCATACTGTTCTCCTGATGAATGATTCATTGCAGTAGCAAGTTCTGTTCTCTAGGCTTAACTGCTTTTATAACAGTGTCTCTGAATCCTTCTCATTTTCTTCCAAGTGTGTGGGATTTGTGACCAAGCAGTAGTGCACATGTATTTGAATGTGTTTTGTTTTGTGTAAGAGTTGCAAGCAGGTCTTCTATATAACCTTCAGTTAAGGCTATATGATGAAAATAGTATGGTGGGAGTTGAACGTAAAGTGGGGTTTTTGTTTCTTTCTTGATTGATAGATGTGTTCTGTGGTCTGCTGAGACTGGGAGTAGACTTCTAGAGGTAGTTACTGCATGTTGGGTATTCTTCAGCCAACTCGGGTAAAGCACTGTCTGTCATTTTTCTTAGGGCTGGACTCCTCGTTTTCTCCATAGCAACCCTTCTCAAGTATTTATACATCATTCCTCCCTCTGTCTCCAAGAACCAGCAGTGGGGAATGCCTCTATACTTACACATCCTAGTGCTGAACACCAGAAAGGCTCCTTACTCTGTTTGTTGTGCCCTCTTGAGCCCTGGAAGCCTCTCCTAACAAAGAGTAGAAGTGGGGGCTTCCCTGACTGATCAACCACACATTCAAATACCTTCCTTTCATCCTCTGCTAAAAATCAGCTAGAATAGCAAGTAATTTTACAGACCTGCAAGTACTGCATCGAGTAACTTTTGGGTAACCGGCTGCTCAATGTACATGATGTAATTGCAATTGAAGTAGGAACTGAAAAACCAGGATGGTCTTTTACAGGATTTAGCTAGGACTGAGTTATTGAAAGAACAGATTTTTGGAGTTACCTGTCGTGGATTTGGGTCCTGCTGATACCAAGCTCTGATACTGTAAATTCACCATTCATTAGACCAGGTTGTGGGTTTGTTGTGGTATGGTTTGCTTTTGCAGATGCTGTTCTTGGATATTAGTTTGCTTCATAGTAGTGAAACTTAAATTTGGATATCGCAGTTATTGCAGTTGAGTAAGAAATAATTGATGTAACTTGGAAAGAATACTGAAATTAGTGTATATGAACTGCTTGACAGCCTGCTGTATCCTGGAATTGCCAGAGTTCAGTACAGAATTGGAGATTTACTGCCCAAAATTCTACCTTTTTTACAAAGATTGGAGGTGATATGATTGAAAGGAACTTTGAGTGTCTGCTTACACTGATTTCATATGGGCTTGCTTTTCTTATCTGCAAACCATTAGGATGAGCAGTGCTTGGAGCAGGGAATCCGGATCAGGAAAATCCAGGGACGTAAAACTATCTTGAAATGCAGTCACATCTTGAGTCCATCAGGTTCTGTAAAAGCGAGTAGTGCGAGTGCACAGAGCAGCACGAGCTGTCAGGCAGCCTGCTCCGGGTGGAATCTGGTTCAGGCACCGCATTACAGCAGGCACTGAACCAGCAATCACACAGGGAGGGTGCATTTCCGTGTTTGTTTACAGGCATCTACTTAGAGCTGGGATTTGAGAGAGATGCTCAGCAGAAGCCTGGCAGTAAGCTGTTCTTCCCCCTCCCCCAACCTTTCCATCTTTCCTTGTGCTATTCAAAAGCAGTATTGAGGCTGAATATTAGACAAACTAGAAATATTTTAGAAACTACAGTTTGTTAAAAAAAAAAAAAAAAAGCAGAGGCAAAAAATGATGGCGCCAAAAAAGGGTTTATTTGGAGGTGAAATAAGCTTAAAACAAAGATTCTTAACACATTACATGCCAAGAATAGCAATCTGATAGTTCTTGGAATTTTCCACTGTTTGTAGAAGTGACATGAAAATGGAGTAAAAGCATAGAAGAGGTTGAAGAGAAAACTTGAACTTGTTCTGTAGTTTTCCGATAGTGAGCAGAACAAGGAAATAGTTGCTGCTGTGTATATCATTCATAGGCAAAGGAGTGGCAAGAAAGAACTTTTGGGTAATGCTGGAAAGAATAAATACAATGGATAGCTTCATCAAACTGAACAAAAAAAAATACATTCAGTGAGAAAAAACTAAATAAAAGGTGAAATAATTTCATAGCTGCTTCCCCCCCCCCCCACTATGTTTTTTATTTG
>VXBT01008580.1:108259-212472 GCA_013400235.1 Oriolus oriolus
AGGGTAAATAATTTCATAGCTTCTTCCCCCCCCCCCCCATTAGTTTTTTAATTGTTTGGATTTTGGTTTTATAATTAATAATGAAAGGAGCAGGTTCAGTTCATGTGGATGTTTAAGGCTGATTTTAGAGGCACAGACATTAAATGTTACTTGTATCCCTTGCATTTTCCTGTAGAAACAAGACATTTTTTTTCTTTCATGTTGCATTTTTAAAAGGACAAAAATTCCATTTTATCAGTTGAAATATGTTTAATTTTTTCATCTTTTTCATTTTTTGTCATTGAATTGTGTGCATCAATAGTTCTATGAATTTATTTAGGAAAGAGCTTAGCGTTGTTCAAAAGAGGAAAAAAAAGAATGAATTCTCAGTGTTATTTTTTATTTATGCTGTATTTGTGTGTATGTTTGCTTTAAATTTAAGCTTAATATTTTTATAAATGTTTATTTTTTTTATAAATGTTTATTCACATAGTGCTTAAAACATTCCTGCAGTTTCTATAGGGTATTGAAGGCGAGCTCATTGTTTATTAATAAAACCCTTTGCAGTGTTCATGTATTGCTGTCCAATCTTTGCAGGTGCTGAAGAGAAAATTTTGGAAGAGTTTAAAGAAACACACAATGCCGACTCTCCAGATTTTCAGCTCCAGGCAATGATCCAGGCTGCTGGCAAGCTAGTACTGATTGACAAGCTGCTGCCAAAACTGAAGGCTGGTGGCCACAGGGTGCTTATCTTTTCCCAGATGGTGCGCTGCTTGGACATACTGGAAGACTACCTCATTCAAAGACGGTGAGAGCAACAATATAATACAATTATAAATAAACTGTGCCTTCCTCAGTGACCACCACAGTTAACCTGTGAGTAATCCATGTAGAAAGGGAAGAAATTAAAACAGTATTTTCTACAGTGATCTGACTAAGGGAAAGAGCAAACCTGGAGGTTGCAAGTACTGAGATTTTTCTTTTGGGTGAATACAAAATGACCTCATATGGAGAGCTTTAAACCTCTCAGTTAAATGTTTTGGTGGGTCTAGAGTTTTTTAGTTTAGGCCTAAATTTTTACTGAATTCCTTGGAGTGAAAGTCTGTTCTTTACTAAAGAAAGAGACAAAGTAGTATGTCTTTACTGATGAAGTTAGTTAGTCTCTTAGCTTGTTGTAGTTCTTCTGACCCCATAGTAGCATATTTGTCTTTGTTGTTTTTAATTGCATCTTCTTCTAAAGAAGCAATACCATGGCAGTAAAGCAATCCCTATTAATGCATCTATTTTTCAGGTACCCATACGAACGAATTGATGGTCGAGTGAGAGGCAACTTGCGTCAGGCAGCTATTGACAGGTTTTCCAGACCTGATTCTGATAGGTTTGTTTTCCTGCTGTGTACAAGGGCAGGAGGTTTGGGCATTAATCTTACTGCTGCTGATACCTGCATCATTTTTGATTCAGACTGGAACCCCCAAAATGACCTCCAGGTAATACGACAAGAGATGATTTTATTGAAAATTTTTCTTTGCCTTTTTACTGTGAAATTTTCTTCACCTACAAGAGAAATTATCTGTTATCCCTCTCTTGAAAGCATAAACAATATCATTTCTATTGAAAAAAAAACTTTAAAAATTCCCTGTAGTGATTATTTCAAATTTTTTTTTCTTCCATTTGTAACCTGTAACTGAATATTTGTCTTTGTTTCTTCAGGCTCAAGCACGATGTCACAGAATAGGGCAGAGCAAATCAGTGAAAATTTACAGATTGATAACAAGGAATTCTTATGAAAGGGAAATGTTCGACAAAGCTAGCTTGAAGCTGGGCCTTGATAAGGCTGTGCTACAATCTATGAGTGGAAGAGAAAATGCCACAAATGGGGTAAGGATTAGTTTTTTAAGGTGCATTATCAACAAATGCTATGAACGTGTTTGCTTTGCATTTTAGCTGGAGAACAGTTGTTTTCAGATGGAGTGTGGCTGGTATTTTAAAGTCGGGTTAATTAAGGTCATTGGCTACATGAACTGGCTCAGCCTATCTAATGGCTCACTTATTGCCAAAAGGGGGCAGGTGGAGTCATGTTCCCTCAATCCTGATCCATTCTCATCATTCCACCCTTTACATTATTGGCACTTTATGGAGTTCTTCTAGTTAGCTTTTGCTGGTGTAGCGTTTTTGCTTTGGGACTTTTTTTTGCTTTAGCTTTTTTGTCAGGTTAGTAAGTTAAATCTGCTCCCAGGAGAAGTTTAGCAGTCATCAGAGCTAAAGGGATTCAGTGACAATGAATTATTAAGTCGTTTAAACCACTCACATAACTTCACCCTGAGAGTTTTGTTGTTTGTATTCTTCTTTAAAAGGTGACTTCAGCATGAATTTTTAATTGACCACCACCACATTATCATAGAGTTTCAGTTCTTAAAATGCCAAATAAGTGGACAATCCATCTTGATTGTGCTGTCCAGTGAACACACTGGCTGGTGTCAAAAAACCCCCAAAACCATTACCCCTCTTATGTGTTACAGGTGCAACAGCTTTCTAAAAAAGAAATAGAAGATCTTCTTCGAAAGGGGGCGTATGGTGCGCTGATGGATGAGGAAGACGAAGGGTCTAAGTTTTGTGAAGAGGATATTGATCAGATTCTCTTAAGGCGAACACACACAATTACCATCGAATCTGAGGGAAAAGGCTCAACATTTGCAAAGGTGTGCATTGACATTCAGAGGAAAAGGAATAAAATGTGACCAGAATAGGTGGAAGTATATTAAATTGCCTTCTGTGTCAATTTATTTTTCAGTGTACTTATCTTAGGTATTTTTCTTGAAAATGTTGGGAATCTGTATTTCCAGTATTGGTAGTTTCCAGGTTTGACTTTTCTCTTTCTTGACACTACCTCTTCCTGAGTCCTAAGTATTGTATTTGCTAGTGAAAAATAGGTACTGTTCATAGCATGCAGTTAAGAAACCAATCCATGTATTTTTACTTTTACTAGGCTAGTTTTGTTGCATCTGGGAACAGGACAGACATTTCTTTGGATGACCCTAATTTCTGGCAGAAGTGGGCAAAGAAAGCCGAGCTGGATATCGATGCTCTAAATGGAAGGGTAAGAGCTTTATGACTGTTTCTTGTGCAATTAAATTGAAGATTCCCCCCCTGCCCTAAATTTATACATTTTCCCTTTCATTTTAGAACAACCTAGTTATTGATACACCAAGAGTAAGGAAGCAAACCAGACTCTACAGTGCAGTCAAAGAGGATGAACTGATGGAGTTTTCAGACCTAGAAAGCGATTCTGAAGAAAAGCCTAGCACAAAGCCCCGTAGGCCTCAGGACAAATCTCAAGGTTATGCAAGAAGTGAATGTTTCAGGGTGGAGAAGAACTTGTTGGTTTATGGGTAAGATATGCAAATAAAATATACTAATTATGGCTAAAGATCTGAAAATAAATTATATATAGTAAATAACTCATCCTTCTCTTGGACACATTTACATAATATCATACTGTATAATGCTTATACATGCCAGATTTTTTTTTGGTTGCTATATATATAAATTGCTTATATATGTGTTATTTAGTTTAAAGTATCTGAGTGTCTCACAGATGGCTATGAGCTCACTGGTAAGATAAGTAGTTTTGTGATGACAGAATATTTGTTTCTGGTTTCTCAGTGTAAAGAATTCTTGAGTTAATGAGTTTTAACCTCTCTTTTCTAAGTGCTGAAGAGAGTAATAGTGTATTTGTAAAGAACAAAATGGTTTTGAAATCAACAGTCAATCTAGACTTTTTCAACATAGATTCTGGTATTTTGGCACCACTTAAAAACAGATATTTGATACTTGACATTTTTCCCATTGCGTGTGCCAATTTGAATTCTATCTCTTTACAAGCAGGTAGCTATATTTGACTTCTAACACAGTGGCCTTCAGAATGACTGTATTTATTTTAGAAATTAGTGTACAACAGTTGCTAATAATAGGTTTCTGGATCAAAATAGGAATGGTTCCCCAAATTCCATGATTGTAGGAATTGGTTGAGTTTCCTATTTGTAGCTTACTGGGACCTTTAGAGTTAAACATACGTACTTTATTAATTTGAGTGTAGTTCAATTGCAGCTTTACGAGCAGTGAACTTATTGCCTGCTCTGTAAAATAAACATTCTTAACTCTTTGGTTCTGGAGGTTGGATTCCCTGATGTAACCTACAAATGCAAAATGCATTAGTGCTAACACAGGAGGTCCCAACTTGCTTGATACCAGGAGTTCAATTGAAAGTCACAAATTAAAATACCAGTACCCTGGCTGTTGTATTGAACGTATTTTTCTTATAGCTGGGGTCGGTGGACTGACATCCTCTCACATGGGCGCTATAAACGTCAGCTAACAGAGCAAGATGTGGAAACCATCTGCCGGACTATCCTGGTGTATTGTCTTAATCATTACAAAGGGGATGAAAATATCAAAAGTTTCATCTGGGATCTGATCACTCCAACTGCAGATGGGCAAACTCGAGCTTTGGTTAATCATTCCGGTATGTCTACCACAATCAAATAATGATGCGAGTAAATAGGGAAGAATTGCTTCAGTTGTGCTATGTATTTGGTTTAGACTATAGCCATTCTGACATGTCGTAGGATCTTGTCAGATTTTATGAGTAAGGTGGGCTTTGACTTGGTCCGTACTTAAAGGGGAAGTCTCCCTCAGACACTTTGTAGAATGCAGTGCTCTTTCCCTTAAATCAGTTTTAAACAAATATTCCAGCATAATTTTTTGCTGGCACCTACTGCTGGAGTTAATCTCTTTTAAATTGCCATAAATCAGAAAGCTTGTTTCCTTACGGCCATTTAGATTCATGAGAGTTTTTACAAGAAATATTTATATAACACCATTTTCTGGCTAGCACTCTGAATTTTTGAAATCTTCACACCTAAATTTGCATGAAAGTTTTGGTTGATTTTGTTACTTGCAATTTTCTGTACTGAGTTATGTTGCTGTTCAGTTTTTGGTGGTTGTGTTGCCCACAAAGTAATGAATACAGCAGTGACACTTAGCTTTACACGTATGGTTGCAATGTGGTTTGGGGTCAGAGTTTTTCCTATTCAGATTGTGTAAGAAATATTGGGGTTTTTATCTAGGTCTGTCTGCACCAGTGCCCAGAGGGAGGAAAGGGAAGAAAGTAAAAGCCCAGAGTTCACAGCCAATGCTGCAAGATGCTGATTGGCTCACAACCTGTAATCCAGATGTGTTATTTCAAGAAGACAGCTATAGGAAACATCTCAAACATCACTGTAATAAGTAAGTACTAATAAATGTTTCATTTAGAGGTTTGGGATTCTTTTTAACTACATGCTTTTGAAAAGTCCACAACTTCATTTGGATATATTTAATAGAGCATAGGGCCATTAATAGGATGTAAAGGCCATTATTACTTTTTAATTTGGGGATAATCATCTTAACAGATATCTGGATACTTCTGTAAGCTCTTTATGACAGATCAGCACAGTTCTGAAGAAAATTATTCTCTACTTATTAAGTAAGAATGGAATCAGATGAGGTTATTTTTTTACAATAGAAAATAAAGACTATATTCCTATGCTATTTCACTTGACAGTTGGCTATCTCTAAACAAAAGCTGTTTGTTTCATACCTTCTTGTGGGGTCCCTCAGGCTGGTATTTAAAGTTCCGTAGATGTTAAACTCATATATCCACTTTTTAGTTTCGTGAGTTTCACGTAGTAGTTCACCTATATGTGGGTGTATCTTTTCTCTTCATTTTTTCTCTCCCTTTCTCCCTTGCTCTCCACATCATGCCAGAATATTTATTCTTTCTCCTTTGAGATGAAATTTCTCACCAAACTCTTTTACCTGAATTGATTTGTCCTGATTTGCTTTTTGAAATTCTAAACATGTTACTAAACCAAAAGCCTTTGGGGATAAAGATGATTGTATATAATGTTTTATTGTTGTATGAATGTCTCTTAAGAGCCTTTCTTACATATTTTCTGGCTTTTGTTTTGTAATATCTTATTTTTGTGTCAGCTTTCTTTGATGCCTTCTGAGTTTTGCTTACTATATTCTCCGTTACAGACACTGAACCTTGTCCCAAATATACCTTGGTTTAGCGTTGGGGATGTGGTTGATTGCTTTTGGGATTTTGGGGTGTTAGGTTTTGTTTTTAAACTTCTACTCTCCATTGTATATATATCATACAGTTGTAATGCAGTGTTACTGAGAGGTCATCATTACTTTTGTGGTTTGAGTATGCACTGTGTCTCATTAATAGTGTTTAGTGGAAAGAAATTATTGATTTGAAAAGTACCTGTGGGCTGTCAATAGGGGGTGTGATGTGAAGGAGGAAAGGCATTTAAGGGGTTTATTAGCTCATTTCCAGATGCTAACCAAGCTTAATTTTTAGCTGATGACAACAGATACTCATAGAATTACGTTAGTGTGTACACTTCCAAATAAACTGCTTTCTGATTTTTCCGAACTGTTACTCAGGTCTGTTATTACATTTCACTTGCTCTTAAAGTAATACAATTTTCCTGTAATATTGCTTTAATCTCTCAGGTAACGTGTCTTCATTACTTGCTATATCAGTTTGCAGATCCCACTTAAATTCATTTTTTAAATACTGCTTCTTTAATAATACAATAGAACAATTACAAGGACTGGGAAGACTGGTAAATGTGCAAGTATGTTTTCAGTCGCTATCTTTTTCCTTCACTTCCCAGATTCACCACGACTAAATGAATTGTAGAAGCCACATGTTTTTAGCACAGGTAAAATCAAAGAGGTGGAGCCAGTTAATAATCTCAGTAATTTCCTTCAAAAGGTACCAGTAGAAATTGGCTTTGTAAGAATTGGTGTCCTCTCCTTAAGTACCATGTATGCTGGTTTAATGCATAGGACTCCTGAAAGGTGCAAAGAGCCTCTGGTTTTTGGTTTATCTTGGGTTTTATTTCGTGCTTCTCTTTGGCTTGATGTAACAGCTGTTATTGCTTAATACTAAGATGATAGAGACCCTCAACAGCTTATTTACATAGCCACACAGGGAGCAGGGACACCTTACTGGTCCCAGTTACTGTGCATACAGAAAGAAGCATGTCTGACATGTTTTGAATTGCAGACATGACCTTCATTCAAATCCCTGCTCTTCCGAGGTTTGATTGAATAACACGAGTGAAACCGGGTCTTGCTCCAGTTGCATCTGATCTCTAACAAGGAGCCCTCAAAACTGGTGGTGGTCTAAATTTTTCATGCAAGTGGGTGATCAGATTACTGCTTCCCTGGTCACCCTTGCTGTTCCAGGAGCAGCAGTAATTCAACAGTTGCTGTGATGGATTTGGATACAGTGAGAGGGCGGGCTGAGTAATCTCCATTTTAGCTGGTACTGGTTTTACTTCATGAACTAGGCAGCAGGGGGTGCCCTGAATTGGGTAAACATAGGAGAGCAGGATTATTTTCAGGTAGATACTTTTTCTACAGAAATGACCTCTTTTCTAGTCTCCTTGAAAATCCAGTCTGCCATTCTCTCTCCTGCCAGCTTCGAGTGTGACCACAACACCTGACAGTGCTTCCAAAAACGACTGCGGTATTGCAGAAATGGGGAAAAATAAACTTGGCAATGAAGATTTTTCACTTCCTTGTAACAGTTAGGTTGTGCATAGGTAAAATTAAATAGCAGTTTAAACTATAAAGAGTAAAAACAGTTAATATCTCCCAAGGGAAATGGGGGATTATTTTTCCCCCCCATTCTCAGAAACAAAAAGTTGTATAATCTGAAAAACCTGACATTCCATATTGAGGGTTTATTGTAAGGTAGTAAAACCAGATTTTATATCTCGTTTATTCCTACAACTTCTGATGTGCTTCCAAAAATGGTATTAAGGCAGCAGCTGAGGAAATTTTATGAGATAATGAAGCAGAACAGTTACTGAAAGCCATCTGCTCAGTTGTTTACAAACTTGCTTCAATACTTCAGAGGCAGTGGTAGAGTACGTGTCTAAACTTCACAAGCTGCACTAGGTAGAACTAAATGAAATGCGCCGGGGCCGGGCTGAGCTGGGTCCCTCTCTGTGCAGTGTAAGCAGTTGCCAGGCAGGCCTGTTGGAAGCCAGCAGAAAGCACCACACAGAGGTGATTATGTGCCACCATCTGTCATGCTTCAAGCCTACCATACAGCATGGCTAATCAGCCTTGGCAGGATGATGGATGAACAGCAGCAGCTGCCAAAAGCCACTGTTGGCAAACAGTCCTGAAGTTAAGAACTTTTTCCCCCCTCTGCCTTCCTCTCCAGGGTCCTGCTGCGTGTCCGCATGCTCTACTATCTACGACAAGAAGTTATAGGGGACCAAGCAGACAAGATCTTAGAGGGTGCTGACTCAAGGTTAGTGCAAGTGCAGGTTTATTTTTTGCTTTCTGACACTGGCTTTTGTAAAGTACACGTACTATAATAATGCAGCATTTAGAGGTGGTCACAGTTTATCTCTTAAATGTCTATTCTCCAGCAGCCTTACTATTTTATCAAGTGCAGTGGGTAATTTTCTTGAGGGAGGAAACGATGTGGGAAATGACAGAAGTGGATTTGCAGTTCTGCTAATATTGAGGGATTATTCTATCTCAATTTAAAAAATTAAAAAAATACTAAGACCTTAAATGAATCATATTTTGATAACCATTTGACTCCCAAAATAGCCTAATGTTGGGGGGGGGGGTTGTTTGTTGTGGGGTTTTTGGTTGATTAATTATTTTTTGTTGTTTGTTTGTTTGACTATCCTAGTTATTTTTTAGGGTATTTCAATTTCTGTGTTGGGTTTTGGGGTGGTTTTCCACCTCAAAATTTATATTTACAGAACAGTATAAACCACTTGGGGGGTTTGGGGTTGGTTTTTTTTTTATTTGTTTGTTTGGTTTTTTTTAATCTTTGTCCAATAATACCTTTGAGAATGTATATACTGCTGTCTTGACAGTGAAGTAGATGTATGGATACCTGAGCCATTCCATGCCGAAGTTCCTGCAGACTGGTGGGATAAGGAGGCAGATAAATCCCTTTTAATTGGAGTATTTAAACACGGTAAGTGATGTCTCACTCTCAACAAAACTCAGTTGTAAAGCTTTCAGTGTGTAGGACTGTTCAGTCATAATATTAACAAGTATTGTTCCAAAGAACTGTTGGCTTGTATCTCCCTTTTTTCTTGCCTGCATTAAAAACCTAATATGAGCTGTAAATATCAGATGCTGTTTTTAAATGTTTGTAGAACATTTGAGAAGAAAACATTACTTTCTTGGCTGTAAATAAAACAAAGCCATATTTGTTTAAATAATAGCCAAATAGTAAGATAGATCTCCATAAACTTTGCTTCCAGCACTGCTTCACTTGCTAACTCTGCCAACCAGTGTCAAAGTGGACGGTGGGCTTAACCTCTGCTATTAATCTGTACAAGTGCCTCCTGGGCTTTGTTCCAAGCAATATTTCACAAATGTCAGTGTTGAGAACTCCCGGCTCCCTTGAGTGGGATGCAGCCTTGTTAACTTTGAAAGGCTGGGGATGCAGAGCTGGCATGATATATACAGTGAGCGATTCCTGATTATAATCCCAATTCTCTGGAGGTCGCAGAGGTATTCTCAGCAGCCCAGCCTGACTAAAGGGGAGAATGATGGCTTATAAAACCTTTCATGATTACAGTTTGGCTTGAGGCTCTACAGCAGTTAGGAGCAGTGTGTTGTAGTACAAATCCTAATTGAATTGTGCTGTTCTGCCTATGTACAGCAGCTCTGTGTTGTGGGCTCAGCTGAGGCAAGTCTAGTCTAAAAATCATTTTCCTGCAGTGCACTGTTGGGATCTGCCATTTTCCATCTAGTCAACTTGGGCAGTAAAAAAGCAAACAGCAGTTTGAAAACCATAGAGGGAACAGTGTCATCTTACTGACATGCATCATCCTAAACCTAATAAGACAGGTTCGTTGGCCTTACGTATAACTCATGTATACAGCATTTTTGCAGCCTATATTGAGGGTTCCAGCAGGGCTGGAGCTATAGAAAATACATGTGTGTGTGTGAGTGATTCTGTTCGCGTCTGCGTGTTTCCACTGGCGAGTATTGAATGTCAAGAGCCACTGTGAAAGTCATATAGGAAACTTAAAGAAGTTTTTCACTTGTGAAAGGTTTTTACTTTACTTTATAATGACATGAAATTTAATGCTTTCTTCACTATCTTATATGTCTTAATGTTGTTGATGGGAAAATGTAAATTCCAACAGCACAGAAACCAACATAAACAATTTTTTTGCATGAATTAAATGTTTCCTGCATGGTTGACAGCTCCTTTGTTTTATTTAAAAATAAATCAATGAATCCAGAAAATTGTACTTCTGCTACCTAGACCTGTTCTATTCACAGCTGGTCATAGCTTTTAAAAAAGCATTTGTCTCCCACTCTGCACACAGGTTATGAGAAGTACAATTCTATGAGAGCTGATCCAGCACTGTGCTTTCTGGAACGGGTTGGCATGCCTGATGCAAAGGCCATAGCTGCTGAACAGAGAGGGACAGACATGTTAGCAGATGGCGGTGATGGGTAAGGAGGACATGAAAAAATTAATAAAGTTTATCACCATTGTATATGTTGGCATGGGTTCATATGTCATATTATACTTACATGTTGCCTGAGGATATGAAGTGATCATATGATGTACGAAGTACATGGAATTGTTTACACAGTTGAGCATGAAATAGAAATGTGTAACTTGGTACAACATACTGACGGCTTTTGTAGCTTTTTTTGCTTTTGTCCAGAAAATCAGCCCCTTCTCAAAACCAGTATTTTTCTTGAAAATATTTTTTAAAATATTTTATAGGGGTGAATTTGACAGAGAGGATGAAGATCCAGAATATAAGCCAACTAGAACTCCTTTCAAGGATGAAATTGATGTAAGAACTCCCAATTTTCTGTAATTACAAATATATACAATTATAATTGGTTCTCCATATTTATTTTAATGTGTGTTTTTTAAGTTTGAGAGCTACCAGATAAACACACCTTACAAAGAGTGTTTGCTGCTGTGTTTGAGAGATGACATATTTTTCTCCTCAAATCATGACATGTGGTCAAAACTGAAAACTAAAATAACTTCTGTCTTCTCCCCAAGGAATTCGCAAACTCACCTCCAGAAGACAAAGAGGAGTCCATAGAATTACACCCAAGTAAGACTATAGCAAAGAAATTAAAAAGGCAAAAAGGGATTGTTTAGTGAAAGGTGGACTGTTTATATTACCATATAAGGGGATAGGAGGTGTTTTGGGACAATACCACAGTAAGTTTTTGCTGCCAAATCTCTTCATGCTTCACATTCTTCAAAACAATTACATACTGTCTTTGAATAATCCACATTATGGTTCTCTGGATTTCTAATTACATAGTAGAAACCATGATGATAAGGACCGGATGTTTCATAATGCAGCCGTTGATGGTTTTGCCGAGATAATCTTGGAAGTTACAAATACGTTGTTTCCTCAGTATGGAGGAAAACTGCCAAGTTTAAGTGAGAATAATGAAGTGGGAAATGATAAGCATAGGTGTTTCCTCAGAGGCAGAATGATCTTCTTAGTAATATATTTAAAGATGCATTGCAATAATTTAAATACTTACAGTGTTCATAATATGTTTGCATTCATAACATCGAATCATAATGCTTGATGGTTATCTCTAAATGCTTCACAAGCATTTCTGAGTTCTTAGAGTTGGATGGTTTGATTCTACTTTTTATCTCTTACCAATAGTTATCCTGTTTCTAGTTCATTATACACCAGTATTGGAGGCACATGTTCTTATCTGATAAAACAGGAATCCAGTTATAGCCGTAGAAACTTCAAAATGTTTAGTGTTGGTTTTGCAGTGCAAATACTTCTCTGTTCTCTAGACAAGCACAGTGAAAGCAATGCTGAGTTAGGGCAACTCTACTGGCCCAACACTTCAACCCTGACTACCCGTCTGCGTCGCCTCATTACTGCCTATCAGCGCAGCTATAAAAGGCAACAAATGAGGCAAGAGGCACTAATGAAGACTGACCGCAGGAGACGCCGGCCTCGAGAAGAAGTGAGGGCACTGGAGGCAGAAAGGGAGGCTATAATAACTGAGAAACGACAGAAGTGAGTTTCCCAGTCATATCTTTCTTTAAATCTCATTTGAGCTTGTGTCACCCATACTGCTCTTTTGTTTTGAAAGAATAAACTAAGGGGGTTTTGGGGCTCCTAAACTGTATTTGGACTCTCATTTATCCAGTGGCCTCACTTCTCTTGCTTCTTCTTTGACTAGATGGACAAGAAGAGAAGAAGCTGATTTTTATCGTGTGGTGTCTACTTTTGGAGTTATTTTTGATCCTGTGAAACATCAGTTTGAGTGGAATCAATTCAGAGCATTTGCCAGGCTTGACAAAAAGTCTGATGAAAGCTTGGAAAAGTATTTTAATGGCTTTGTGAATATGTGCAGACGAGTGTGCCGAATGCCAGTCAAACCGGATGATGGTAAGTTTTAACTGACTCTAGAAATCAACATGAGTATTGTGAGACCGTGGGACTGTTGAAACTTCGTGCCCAGGTGTGATGATTTTGAAATGGGTGTGCATTCAATCCATGTTAAACAGTACAACTCGGTGTCCTTGCAGAACCTCCTGACCTTTCCACGCTGATTGAGCCGATCACAGAGGAGCGCGCTTCTAGAACTTTATATCGCATCGAGCTGCTGCGCAAGATCCGGGAACAGGTTCTGCATCACCCGCAGCTGGGGGAGAGGCTAAAACTTTGCCAGCCAAGTCTGGACCTGCCAGAGTGGTGGGAGTGTGGTAAACATGATAAAGACTTACTGATTGGTGCTGCTAAACATGGAGTCAGTAGGACAGATTATCACATTCTGAATGATCCTGAACTCTCTTTTCTTGAGGCTCACAAAAACTTTGCTCAAAACAGAGGGACAGGTAATGCAAATACTGTTTCTGCTGTAAACCCTCTGGGTGCTGGCTGCAGTCAAACACCCCCAGTTGTCCCATCCACACCAGTACAAGAAGAAAAAACTACAGAACAAACAGAGTCTAAAGTTGAAGGGTCTGAAAATCCAGCAGCCAAAGAAAAGTCTGAAATCAAAGAGGAGACAGATACTGCAGATAAGGACACTAAACCAGACTGTGATGCTGAGGCTGAGCCTGGCTCTGTTAAATGTGAATTGAAAGACATAGAAATGAGTACAGATGTAGATCCAAAATCTATTTCTGAGAAAGGTTCAGAAGAAGATGAAGAGGAGAAACTGGAAGATGATGATAAATCAGAAGAATCCTCCCAACCTGAAGGTAATACATTGGTCAGATCAGTTCTGTGTGCTTAACACAAGCCCCACAGCTGTTGTAGCTTGTGCCAGCTGGTAAGTGGCACACATGGTGCCATTATGGGGTATGGGATGGGCTACATGTAGCAGTCCCTCTGCCCTTCCACGTATCAGGTGGCTAAATAAGCTTTCATAAGAACTATCCAGCATCAGTTGGGTGTTCCCCCACAAGGGATGATTTCCAGGATAGCTCACTGAGCCAATAAGCATGGTCTCTGTGACAAATGTGGAAGGCTGGGGCTCTGCTGTAGTAATTACTGAACAAAAGCCCAAGTTAGAAATGTTGTGTCAAGCCTGGTTGCCTTAGCCTATCTAGCTGGGTAGACACTGGATGTTAATGCCTGGTCATGATTGTTATTCAGCAGGAGCAGTCTCTCAGGGTAAGAATTTTGATGAAGAAAGCAATGCCTCTATGAGTACCGCAAGGGATGAAACACGCGATGGATTCTACATGGAAGATGGGGATCCCTCTGTGGTTCAGCTGCTTCATGAGAGAACATTTGCCTTCTCTTTCTGGCCTAAGGTTGGTTAGGGGTAGAAAGACATGTGTCTCTTAATTTAAGTAAAATATGGGAAATGTGCAAAGTAAACAGTGAGCTTTGTGTGATACTGCACTTCTAGCAGACAAGAGACCTTTTTCTGTGAATGATTTGTGGAATAGCACTTTTTTCTTCAAGTTCATACAAACTAGCAGTGGAAATGAAAGAAATTGGGGTTTTTTTGTAAAATAGTGTCATTTACTAAAACAATAGACTACTGGCAGACATGAGTTCTTCATAGAGTCCATAACTCTATGTCAGTGGAGTCCCACCTCTCACACCACTGTACAGTTTTGAATTAGGAGTTTTGCCTGCAGAGCAATCTGCAGAATTGAGAGCAGAGACTTTCTAAGATCACCTTTTTATTTTGGGGTGAGGAGATTGTAGGGAAGAGTTTTGGTGACCTACATGATCTAAGCCATTATGTAATGTTGACAGACGTAATTGTATTAAGGTATCCTCCAAACATAAGCAGCAGTTTTAGATAAGGTAAGGCTGTATCTTATTTTGGTAACAATGCAGAAAATTATCTAATATAAAATGTTTTTAAAAATACAAAGCCATAACCTTGTAATAAATCCATACTTAATTTAGTATTCTCCTTTGCAGTAAGGGGAGAGAGAAAAATAAAGTAGTAATAGTCTTAAGCTTACTAATCACCATAACAGGGCCATCTGGTTGGGGCAGGGGGGGAAGGGGGTAGCAGGGCAGGAGGACCTTGCTCTTAATAGGCTTATTTCTGGGGAAAGCTAGCAGTCTGTTGCAGCTGCTGAGATTTGCTAGTGGCTTTTGCACTGTTTTGCTGTTCAGGAAGCTAACTGATGCTCATGTTCCCTAACCAGCAGTATTTCTTAGAGTTCCGAAGTTTCTACTACTTCAGGCAGGCTAGTGTAGAATGTGCTTGAATATTGAAATGGAAAAAAATCAAATAATGCTCATCTTCTCTGCTTTCAGCAAGTATTTTAGAAACGTGGGCTAAAATCTTATTCCAGTCATAGTGTGAAAGTAGAACAGAAAATCCTCATCTGTATAGGTTCAGCATAAGTAGACTAATAAACATAATTAGAGATTTTTAGTGTACACGCTTCAGTGAAATTTGAAGTGATAATGGGCGTGGAATGAAAATTGACATTCATTAGATGTCCCTAGGTTGGTGCCCGTTTCATAATGTTGAACTTTATTAATAGTGACGCTAATGAGGATCCACTTCCTAGGACAGAATTGCAGATCCAGCCTCTTGGATCTTGAGAACTGCAGCTTTAAGATACTGATTGCAGATGTGTTTATTTTCCCTTCCTAACTGTTGATTTTGCTAACTACTGAAGTTTTGTAAAAGAACAGTGAGTTTCTGTTAAATTTTTCAATTAGTACATTGTCATACAGAAAACTTGGTCTGTCTTTTAACTTCCCCTCACAATACAAATGCAGCTTATAAATCCTATTAAAGTTTTATTCTACAAAATTGTGTTAGCTCCTTGCAAGGTGATAAGTTTATCCTAACATGCAAGAATAGTTGTTTCTAAATGTCTTCCTTAAGCTCTGGAAACTGGACTGTGTAATAAGACTCATTTGAGTTTAAAAGGCGACATTTACACTGAAGGTTCATTACCTACTTTTCCTTTATGCAGGACCGAGTAATGATCAACCGATTAGACAACATCTGTGAAGCAGTGCTAAAAGGGAAGTGGCCAGTAAATAGGCGCCAGATGTTTGATTTCCAGGGGCTCATACCTGGGTACACTCCAACAGCTGTGGACAGCCCTTTACAGAAAAGGAGCTTTGCAGAGCTCTCCATGGTTGGTCAAGCCAGCGTCAGTGGCAGTGAAGATCTCACTGCTTCTCCTCAGTTATCAAAGGCAAGGCTGCATCTTTCTCTTTTTTACATAAAACATTTTATCTTGCATGAGCTTCTCTTGCGTAATAGAAAATAAGACAGCATAAATAAAATAGGAAAAACGTGGAAGTGTTTCTTTGAATAAAATGAAGGCGTTGTTTTCAGAGTTGCATGTTTGGAGTTTTATTTTAAATTCAGCATAGCAAACAGAGCTTTGCTAATGTTTGGAAATGCTCGTTTTTTATTAGGAAGATGCACTCAATTTATCAGTTCCACGTCAGAGGAGGAGGAGACGAAGAAAGATTGAAATTGAGGCTGAGAGAGCTGCCAAGAGGAGAAATCTTATGGAAATGGTTGCCCAGTTACGTGAGTCTCAGGTGGTCTCAGAAAACGGACAAGAAAAGATTGTAGATTTATCAAAGGCCTCACGAGAGGCAACAAGTTCTACCTCAAATTTTTCATCTGTTACTTCAAAGTTTATCTTGCCTAATGTCTCCACACCAGTGTCTGATGCCTTTAAAACTCAAATGGAGCTGCTGCAAGCAGGTCTTTCACGCACACCCACAAGGCATCTACTAAATGGCTCTTTAATAGATGGAGAACCACCCATGAAGAGGAGGAGAGGAAGGAGGAAAAATGTAGAAGGGCTTGATCTGTTATTTATGAGCAACAAACGGACATCGTTGACTGTAGTAAGACCACAACCTTTTTCCTTTTTGTCTCATATTTGTTCTTCTGTCTGTGGTACTTCCTGAATGTGTTTTCAGTCTTATTATACTCTCCCTAATAGAAACATACAGTTTTTGTGCAACCAGGTTTTGCTTTGTTTAGAGCTGTTAATTCTTTTTGAACCAAACAAAATGTGCACATCAAGATTTTACTCTAGCAAATTGTAGCTGATTTTCAGGTGGCTTGTACTTTCAAAATTACTTTCTTTCTTTTTTTTTTTTTTTCCAAATATATTTCTAACAACATACATTTTTAAGCATGTCTTTCTGATGTGTTGAAAAGAGTGGGTCTTGGAGAATCTTGAAGAACATTTACTGGAAATGCAAAAAAACTGCTTTGCCTTTAGCAGTATGTTCTTTATTGTTCAAGGATGCTAAATTTTCAACATTCCCTAATGCAATGATACTACTTTATGTAGTATGAGTACTTAAATACCATTAACTCTTGTGTATGCAAAATCTTGAACATATCACTTCAGTCAGTCCCTGAGATTATTTCGCCAGCTGTTCCTGTGAAGTGAAGACTAATACAGATGTGATTGTTTTCAGGAGGATGCAGAAGTGACCAAAGCTTTTGAAGAAGATATGGAAGCCCTACCAGCAAGGAACATTCCATCTCCTGGTCAATTAGACCCAGACACTCGCATCCCTGTAATCAATCTAGAGGATGGGACCAGGCTGGTGGGAGAGGATGCCCCGAAAAACAAGGATTTAGTTGAATGGCTTAAATTGCATCCTACTTACACTGTAGATATGCCAAGTTATGTACCAGTAAGTATGGGATTCTAAAAGTGTTGTTCTATTGTATTAATACAAAAGTTAGTTTTACAGACGTCAGACTGAATTTCCTCACATTGAGCATAGTCATTCGATTTTGTAGCTTGGTTTTCAACAGAAGTTTTCTCTTTATCCACCATTCCTATTTTATCCACACCCAAGTGACACTGGGGTGTTTGATTTGCTTTTCCTTTCTTAATATTTGTATATAACAACATGTTAGAACAGTGTTTGTCGAGGTCTGCAGAATTTCTTCATATGATACAAAAAAAATTTCTTCTCACATAATCTGAGAGTAAAGTAATGGATCCCTTCTTAAAATTGTTGTGAGAAGGGGTACTGTGATTGGTGATTTTTGTCATGAAATAAAAAGCTAAAAAGCAATAAATTTCTCTTCTTTCCAGAAGAGTGCAGATGTGCTGTTTTCCCCATTTCAGAAGCCGAAACAAAAACGACACAGATGTCGAAACCCTAATAAACTGGATATAAACACCTTGACAGGAGAAGAAAGGGTACCTGTTGTAAATAAACGAAATGGAAAGAAGGTAAAAATTAAGTTACTTCAGTCAAGGTCTTTAATAATGTCTTTGCATGTGGAAAGCAGGTTTTCTACTCCAAGCTTTCTCTTTAAAAGTTTAATAATTTGGCACCAAAAGTTTTTCTTACTGGACTTTGCCACCTGGTTCCTTTAATTCCTTCTTTGCTCTTCTGATATGTTCATATTAATATGCTCATATTCACCTGAGTGAATAACTCTCACTTTTTGAACCTATACAGCACGTTTTGTCTTCAGATACAAACTTTATTACCAGACCTGGCTAAGCTGCAGCACTTTACTGTTTTTTTAAAACATGATTTTGTCAATTCAGGTATCACTAGCTAGTTTCCATGTAGTTTTCCACAGTAAACTAAATGAAAGTCTTTACTGCCATCCTTCAGAGATGAAAGTGTCCAGATAGAAAATGTCCATATAAGTAGTTGTTTGGTTTTGTTGTTGGGTTTTTGTTAAAGTCATAACCTTGTCTTTTGCATTAGATGGGTGGAGCTATGGCCCCTCCAATGAAGGACTTGCCAAGATGGCTGGAAGAAAATCCTGAGTTTGCTGTTGCTCCAGATTGGACTGACATTGTTAAACAGTCCGTAAGTGAAACTCCCTTTCCATGTTTCACTGTAGGTTATAGCACAGAAAAGTTGAAGGCTATGTAAATGGATTTTTAAGTCTTTATCTTATAGCTGGTTTTGAGAAAATTGTAGTGTCTGTGTAGGAGTTACCCAGCTCCGGGGGGATGGTGATAGGAGGCTGCTGTAGAATGGGATTGAAATACACTCGAAAAATCAGCTACAGTTAAGGCAGCCTTCAGTATTTGTTTTGCATTATTTTTTTCTTATAAGTAACAATCTTTAAAAAACACAGGTATTGGTACATTAGGAACTACTAAGAAAATATTTGTCATATTCATAACAAATACGTTTCATTGTCTCAGTAACAGGCACCATCAAAGGAATAGGTTTTCTGCCTTTTATTTTACAACTTGTTTGAAAATAAAGGGTAAAATTCTGCAAGTACTCAATTTAATAGAGTAGTACTATACTGAAATTCAGTACAAATTATAAGGATATAAACTTGTAACTGCAGCATATCAGGGTGGGGTTTTTAATGAAGCTACAGAGTTTTCAGCATGTATTGTTTTACTGTTGTGTTTAAATGTAAAAAAATCTGTGATCTTAATTTCTTCATCTTTCTTTACTTGTTCTACTGCCATTCACTATAGTACTAAGCTAGTCACCATTCGCCAGGATGGCAAAAGAAACCACTTTTGGAGTATGCTGAAATCCCTTCTGTTTCCTCTATCATCATCAGTTAACTGCTGAAATCTAAAAAAGCTAATCGAGAATAAAGTTTGTTTTTTCGCCTTCCCTTTTTAGGGTTTTGTTCCAGAGTCCATGTTTGACCGTCTTCTCACTGGACCTGTTGTGAGGGAGGAAGGAGCAAGCAGAAGAGGAAGAAGGCCAAAAAGTGAAATTGCCAAAGCAGCTGCAGCAGCTGCTGCTGTAGCATCAACTTCGGGAATCAACCCACTACTAATGAACAGTCTGTTTGCTGGAATGGACCTCACAAGCCTCCAGAACCTACAGAACCTGCAGTCTCTCCAGCTCGCAGGCCTCATGGGCTTTCCGCCAGGGCTAGCAACAGCTGCTGCTGCTGGGGGGGACGCTAAAAATCCGGCTGCCATGTTGCCTCTGATGTTGCCAGGGATGGCAGGATTGCCCAATATGTTTGGACTAAGCGGATTGTTGAATAACCCAATAACGGCTACTACTGGAAATGCCACTACTGCTTCCGGTCAAGGAGAGACTGAGGATGGCGCTTCAAAAGCTGAAGAGAAGAAAAATGAGAATGAAGAGGAGAACAAAGACTCTGAGAAAAGCACAGACACTGTTTCTGCTACTGACTCTGCGAATGGATCTGTCAGTGCTGCTACTGCGGCGACTACCGCCACTGCCACCACTACCACCACCACCAACACTGGATTGCCCACAAACCCTCTGGCCTTCAATCCTTTCCTGCTGTCTACCATGGCTCCTGGCCTCTTCTATCCATCTATGTTTCTACCTCCAGGACTGGGAGGATTGACTCTGCCCGGTTTCCCAGCACTAGCAGGACTTCAGAACGCAGTGGGCTCCAATGAAGAGAAGGCTACTGACAAAACTGAAGGAGCTGCCTTTAAAGATGAAGAAAATCTCGAAGGCAGTGATGCAGAGGAGAGCCTTGATAAAACTGCAGATTCCTCCGTTTTAGAAGATGAAATAGCACAGGGTGAAGAATTAGACTCACTTGATGGGGGGGAGGAAATAGAAAACAATGAAAATGATGAATAACCAGTACCAGTTACAGTTAAAGTGTTTTAAACTTTTGACAAGTGGTAGTCCTACTGTTTACACTCACAGTTAATGTCCATACTTAGTTTTTATAAGCTGTTCTGTAACATAGTGTAGCAAAAAAAAAAGTTCAAGTCATGTTATACAGATGTGTCAAAAGGTATCTTGGTCATTAAGTATTGTGCAGTGCATTATTTATTATCCCTAGGAGAGATGAAATTTGAGAGGTGATCATGTCTTTTAAAGGAAATTTACATAATGCTCTGCTTTTTTTTTCTTTTGGTACCATTGGTATTATGAATTAAGCAGCAATTTGTAATCAAGTGGCACTAATAGAAGGAAGTGCTGCTTAAAGGAAGGATGAAGTTATATATTTAATTTTTTAAATTTTTTTCTTTTTTTTTTCTTTTTTTTTTTTTTTTTTGCTGTGAAGGTCAAGATGAAATTTACCATACATATCGTACTCGCGCTTCATTTTGACTGTATGGGAGTTCACCCGCTCACCCGCGCGCACACACCCACACACACACTCTCTCTCTGACAATCTTCATGATAGTGTGAATGTCTCGGTCTTGAGACGCAGCAATAATAAGGCAGCTGTTGAATGTGAAGAGTACCTTTTGGAAATTAACCCGCGGAGAAGGTTCTTACAGGATAAAGCTACAGTTTAATCGTCTCGTGATCTTGTAATGCACTGGTATAAACAAAAAGAAAAAAATCAGGTACCTTTTTTAAATTAAAGGACTTTGTTACTTTAGCCACAAAGCTAAACAGCATTACCTCAACTCTAAACTAGCCTTGAAGTTTACAGACATGACTTTGTAAATGTATTGTTTTTCTTTGTTGTGATGTCTTTTTATTTTTTTTTCTTTGGAAACTGCTATCATGTAAGATAAGATGTAAATTGCTGCCAACTGTAGTAATGATGCTTTTAATAAAAGTGACCCATGATATGCAGAGATGTAATTATAGAATGTAGTGTTTAGGGACATCAAAACTGGTGTTCACTTTCTGTATTTGTATTTGTGGCTTTTTTATAGCATTTTCCTGCTATATTCTTTATAGATTAGTGGCTGTAAATGCTGAACTGATCGTCTTCAGGGGACTAGGCAGGAAGAGAAACCTTGAATTGCCTTCATATTTTCCACTCTAAGTAACTCTACAGAAATGCACGCTAAAATCCCTACTTTACTCCTTCAAAGGGGCATGAGAGACTGAGAATACTTTAAATGTGTTCAGCATGTGATAATGTGGTACACTAAAGAACAAAAGGGCAAAAGAAAAATGAGGCTTTAATAGGCACAATATCTAGGTCATTTATCCTTGGTTAATGGGTAGAAAAACACAATGCTGTAGTGACAGCAAGGGATACAAAGGCTCTGTGGTATCCTGTAGACCAGAGCTTGTGATGCCAGAAACCACTGTGTCAAACAACCTACATGAAACTAAAACTGACCCACTTTTTATAAAAACCAGTGTCTCTTCTGGAGAGCTACTGATTTGTACCCTTTTGTGACCTTTTGATATTCGAGATAATGTACCATTTGAGAACTTCTGTTTTCATGGTGTTGTCACCTTGACACACACATACACAACCAGCTCCAGAGTGAGGATAAAAGGTTAGATTTTCAGTGGAGTACATGAAAAATTAGCTATTTCAGTAGCCAGCTGTGGGTGGACCCCTGTCTTTAGGACTAGTATTATCTGTGCTTTTGGAATGCTGGAGAGCTGCAAACCTCACTCTCATGTACACTGTGAATTTGCACGAGAGCTCAAATGGGCAAGTACTGCAAGGCCAAAATTTGATCCCAAGGGGGATATATGAAAAGGGGTGAACTTGAATTGAAAAGAATATTTCATGGACAATGAAAGTAGATGAGAAATGAAGGCTTAGGAAGTGAATTTTGTGAATGAATCACAGGCACACACTGTTGAAATGAATAGATGTCAGGATGTCTTGTACTGCCACTTAAATAGATCACAGGGAGTTAATGAAGGTCAGGAAGGATTCCCCCCACCACGGACATCACTGAATGGTTGATGAGGTGTGTTATTCCTGCCTCTTGCTAAAACATCACACGTAGACCATGGCAGAAAGTGAGAGGCTGAAAGCCAAGGCACATTAACTTGGGCAGGTGTGTTACATACTCTGTTGAATTCATTTGAGCTGTTTTTTAAGTTGCTATTAAATGCTTTGTCTTTTTTTTTTCTGCCTATAGAATTCCCACTGTAAGAGTTGGTAGGTGCTTCTCATTGTGTGTATTCCACACATGGTACCAAATAGCTTTTTTTTTTTCAGTTCAGTTTTATAATTTCCAGAAAAGATTTACACAGACTAATGATATCCCTTGGGAGAACCCTTTTTAATTGGCAAGACTAGAAATTATATTGTTAAATGCTAAGTCCCTTTCTCCTCTGTCAAAATGGGGAAGTTCTGGTAACTTCTATTTTTGCCTATAGGTTTTTGACATGGAAACACCCAAGCCATGATGTAGGGTGTCCAAGGGACAAATGAGTGAATCTTACCCCTAGTGCAAGCATCTTCCATGATGGTATTACTCATCTGCCTTTCCTACTCAAAAAAAAATAAAAAAGCAAAACTGGAGAACTGTTGGAACAGAACAAATGCCACGGGAATGGGAGAGCCTCCATGCTCTGTGCTTTCCGAACAGCCTTGCTTCCTAGAAGCCAAACAGACCCCTCACCTGCTGAAAAGGTGGTGACATTTGATTTTTGGAAGGGATATGGGCCCCTGGTATGAAAAATGAAGTGGGGGGATTGCCATCTAATGTCCGAGAAATGTATTACATGAAAATATGAAGGTTTTTCTTTGATTTGACAGAGTTTTTACATGTTAATTATTGCAAAGATTCTTACGGAGTTTTAAAAGTGTGTCTAAATGAATAAAAGCTTATGTGAGTAAGATGCATAGATCAGAAACTATTCTGCACTTGATTCACATTTGGAGCACCCTTTCTGTCTCTCATGATGAGGACCCTTTCATTTGCCACCAACCTTTTTTTGCCGGACCTCCTAATGGCCATGAAAATGTTAATGGGGTTATCAATGAATATAAATTACTTTCTGTGTTGCTTTCAAAAAGAAAGTACCTGTATCAAAGTACAGCAGTGGTCTGCATGCTAACACAGCCTGTTCTGCGTGCATCGTGTGCAATCCTGCCAAGAGAAAGAACTGAACAAAACAAATCTGCTCAGGCTACTACAGACACGTTTTTTAATAAGGGGACTGTAAAGGAGAACCAGTTCAAGTGTGAGTCTTGAAAGCTGTTGCTGATGAAATAGTGGACAAATTCCTGAACTCTAGTCCCAGGTTTTTTTAGTCAGCTTCAGTCTCTTGTTTCGTATTGCTGTCAAATATCAAAGTGTATTGCTTATTGGAATTGCACACTTCTATTGACGACCTTTGCCACTGAGCACTTCCTCATTTGAGGAGGGCTTAAGATTGAGGGGAGGGATGGATGTTCAATTATATTTTTAGTATTAAGCTTCCCACTGACTTATGCATTGTGAACAAAACCGCTTGGGACATTTAAGACTTCTGCTGCTTCTGCACCACAAGTTTCAGCTACCTCTGAATCCTTAACGTCAAGGCTGGGGTCCCTGACTGGGAAGTGTTGGGATATGTGAGGGCTCTCAGTCCTGCTGCCTCCACACAGTTCCCTGTGCACCTGAAAGGTGCCAGCCCATGAATGTTTCTGACTCCTCAGTGGGAAAGAGTGCTAGCTACAGCTTTTGCTTCCATGCTACGCAAATAACCTGTTGTACCCCTTTGGCTTCAAGTGATGCCTTGGAGAGACCTGAGACAGCTTCTTGCACAGACAGATGATGTTTTAGGCATCTAGTCTAATCACCAGCTTGAGTCAGCTGTTCTGAGGAGAATGTGTGAAGGAAATTAAATTATGTGATGGACAGTCGCTGTGATCGAAGTTTGATGGGACTTAGGAAAACCTCCTTTAGGAAAACCTCCTTTGGAATGCAAGGCGAATGTCCCAGCTCAGTGTGCATGCAGTTTTAGAGAATAGGTTTGATGCAAAAGAGCAAATATTTTGGAAGGAACTATAGAGCAAAATACATGTTTTCTAAAAGGGGATAATCCATGTCACGGGATGGTTTTGTTTTCCCAACTTCTACGGATTGCTGTCAGCACTGGTAAAACCATCACAACTCAATCATTTGAGCTATTTCTGTTGCAGTAGCTCAGTGTAGGTAGTTTCCAATCTGTTACTTGTCCTCCCTCAGTCTTTGCTTAAGAATATTAGATATTAGTGATAGCTGAAAGTCAGAGACTTCATTAAATCCTGGTAATTGTAGTTACATTAGAAATGAAAAACCCATCCCTCCATTTAGAAAGTTTGCTTGGAATATGTTGATGCAAATAGTGTTAATTGGGGTCTTGCCACAGAAAGTCTTTTCTTCTTTTGGTTCCAACTTTTTATACGTGGTCCTTATTAACCTAAGGGGCAATATAGAGACATTAACCATGGCTTCATCAATCTTCTGGGCTGTTGCACCCATGAACTGAATGGCAGGCAAACTGTAAGCCTTAAAATGTCCCGTGATGGTGCACAGCTGTGTGGGCAAAGAGCAGTCAACTCTGATACCACAGCTTTTTACAGCTCTCCTCTTCTTGGATGATGCACTTGCCTTCCAGTTCTCGGGAAGTGCCGGGAACCTGTGGGCTTTGCAGGCAGAGGAGTTGGGAGCAGCAGTGCCATCGGTCTCCTCCTCCCACAGGGTTTCTGCTATTGTTGGGCCTGGGGAAGGATTTGCATATCTGTGAGTGCAGAGCTGATGTTCCCTCCCTCCGCTCAGAGGCCCTGCAAGGAAACTCCATGATCCTTCCCTTTTTTTTTTTTCCCCTCGTCTTTTTTTTTTCCCTCTTCTAAGGGCTAGTAGAAAATAAGAGACGGCCATTGTATTTCACTGCAGCGGCATTGTTCTGCACCAGACAAAGATGGCATATTTTTCTGAACCATAGTTTCTGCTCTTTCAGCCATGGCTGGCTACTGATGAGCAGCTGTGCAGATTCCGAATAGCCTAAGGCATTTCCTAAAACCATTAAAAAATATGAATTTTCCCCAAACATGTGCCAAACCCCTCCCAAAAATATGTGGCAGGAGGAGAGGAAAGCCTTTGCTCTTTGTCCAGAATGTATTTTCCCAAAATGAAACTTGCAAGGCATGCCTGCTTTCAGAGAAAGCGTAGTTCTCTCAAACATATCAGTTGATTCTGGAAGGACTTAAGTCCTGTTTAGAAGAATATTTTAAAAGAAAAAAAAAATTCCTAATATTGTCTTTAAGGATTTTTTGTGAAGGAAAGGGGTGAAAGTGAAGGGTTTTTCAATTAATAAAAAATTATTTAAAGCTAAATAATTTTGCCTTATGAGGCAGACAGGTGCAGGTAATAAATAGCTGAAGAAAATGTTAAAAATCAGTCCTGTTCCTCATCTGCCATGCATCTGACATTTCTGAAATATCACTTTGGGCTGTCACTGTAAGGACATGCTTTTTCTTCCCAGTCGTCTTCAAGTTCTTCTCAACCAGACTGGCCATCTTCTGCTGTCTCAGTCTGCAGCAGGCTTGCCATCTGCTATATGGCTAATCAATTCACAAAGGTGCTGCTGGGCAGTGCAGACTCCCTGTCCTCTGCCAATATTTTCTGGAAGTTGTCAAACATAGCTGAATTTGTTCTCAGCTGTCACAATCATCGCATTGATTCCAGCTTGTAGCACTCCAGTGACCAGTGGGGTATGCACTTTGTTTTGCAAGCAGCATTTGCTCTTTTGTGCCTGTTTGATTAAGCTGGAGCTATTGCTGGAGTCTCAGGGAGCGTCTCAGGCTGCAGGTAAAAGGTGGCCTCTGACTGTTTTACCTTGCCCGCTCCCGAGTTTGAAAGGTGAACCCGTGGGCGAATCAGCAGACCAGGACTCCAGATTCAATTTCTAATTCTGTCTGCTTCCCTGAGGCGGTTGCTTTAATTGCGGTTTCCAATCTTCCGAATGGAGAATGACACTTGCCTTCTTCACAGAGATGTTGTGAGGCTAATGTTAGCAACAATCATGCAGCACTCAAACCAGCCTGATTAGGACTGCCTGGGTAGAGCTCCAGCTCATCCTTGAACATGACAATCTTCATTACATCTTGGGCTGTCGTAGTACGGCCCCCCTCAATCAATGGCTGCCACTGTACGGTGGCAGAGCTGCTACCCCGCTGTGAGGCACCAAATCTGCCACCTTCTCTCCTCTGTGTCCCACTTCCATGGAAAACTGCGTGCCAAGCATTGGGTCTCACTCCTCATTGCCCCATTGAGTTCCGACTGTCAAAGCAGGGCCACAGCTATTGCTTTCGCTGCACAACTTGCTACCACTTGACCTTGGGGCCACTTTTTGTTCTGACTGCATAGTATATCACAGAAATGGGCACATAAATCAGTACACTGACTTCTTCAGGATGGTGGTTGTTCATGATTCTTTAATATTCCTTTGGTCATCCCTGGATATGACGGTGGAGCCGCTCCATGTGAGTAATACAGTTAGCGAAGTTGCAAGTTCGGACACTGCTTTTAAGTGGCAAGATCTGCATCATTACAGCTTTGTGTTCTCCTCAAAAGGCTTCTGCTGCACACCTTGCTCTGCTGGTGGGGTAAACCTGAAAATGAGATGGTAGATTGCTGAAGCTTTAGTATACTCTAAGATAACAGCTCCTCTTTCTCTCCGGTCACGCAGGTATGCTGAAAAGCCCTCCCTTGGTGCTTTCTTGGCTTTGCTTACAGCTGCCTCAGTAAGGGAGCTTGTGGATACATCAGGGACAGGCAGAGAGAAGATAATATTCTGGATTTTCCATCCTTGTCCACTTTCTGTCAGATAGCAAGAAGCGGCTAGATGATGCTTCCAGTGTCCACTGGTCTTCTAGCAGAAGCTGGTAGTTTTAAAAAGGCCTAAAGTCTAGCTTTCCAAGTACCAGTTTCTACCAAGGAGCACCTGTCATTGGCTCTATAGAACTGCACTGAAAAGGAGCATTCATGAAAAGAAAAAGGCATCTGCTGGCTTTAACACTCAGTGTTCGAATTGAGCAAGCTTTTCATTGCCCTAATAGTTTCCCTTGCCATGTGAAGAACTGCCATAATTTCTTGCCTACTGTATACTTATATTTAATCCAAAGGAAAACAGCAATTTTCTACAAACCATGAGAGGCAAGCTCCAAAATATCTTTCAGCCTGTTTTCAGTACATGCTGCTAAATACCTCATGTTTGTCAGCTCTTCTTGGCACCCTTTCTATGTGACAGCCTCTAATGATTTTGGATCGGCTTCTCTGCTGCTGATGGCTAGCAGGGATCACGCCATGCAGCAACAGCACTCCAATGCGTGCAGCATTTCACCACAACCATTTCAGAGGTGGCTGCTTTTAACCTGGATTTGGAACGGGATTTGCAAAACTCTTTCTATCCGTGGATTTCACTGTATACAAGTTAAAGGATGAGTGGGCTTCCTTGCACACCATTTAATGAAGTCTTCCTAAAGCAGTTGCGAGTTCGCGTGCCAAGAGAATCTTAACTAAATTGGAACAAATTATGCTTCTCTGCCATGTGCTTCACTTATTCCTCATCGAGAGGTGGCTTTTTAGATCTCTTCTTAGGCCTCATGCCTCTGGTGACCCAAGCAACATTTGCGTGCAGTGGTATCAGGTTTTCTTGCTGAGCCTTTACTGTTTGCACTACAGAAATAATCTGCAAGCAATTGTGGCGCTGGTTTTTATGCTTGTCTTCACTCTTTCTGAGAGGTAAGGGAGGATATGCTGCGAGCAGGCAAAAGCAAATTAAATCTGCACCGATCTCTTTGATGACCAATATGCAATAAGGTTGCACGCAAATGTCTGTGTGTCTGCTGCTTGCAGCAAACAAAAATTGTCAAAGGCAAAATCAGAACAAGGGGTTCAGGGAGGAACGTAGAAATTTCTGTGGGAATACTGTGGCTTCCCCGGCAAGTTCAAAGTGGCAGTGATGCCCCTGGGGTGCTAGGTGAAGACTGAAGGGGTCTGTGGCTGATGTAGTACAGGAGCCGTCGTGGAGCTATGCAGGTATTGGTGAACTTTGTTAACGGATGCTACAACAAGGGCAGGGAGAATTTCCCTCACTGACACTGTTATCTTGGGGAAAATGCATGGGAAGGACTGGCACAAAGTGGCTCTCCCACCATCCCGTCCTAGGCAGGGTTTCTGACAGAGCAGCTGCAGGAGGGAGGGGAGCCAGAGGTGACAAAATCCTCTCATAACCTCATGGAAAAGAATGGTTTTGTCTGCAAGATGATAAATTGATGGTATGAATCAGTAGCAAAATGCAGGGCCTCTCTCTCATGATTCCCGTCACCTGCCAACAACCACTCAAGTTTAGACACGAACAGTTAAGAGTCTCTCTGTAAAATGTGTGTAGGATGGGAACATGTGGCACAGGCTTCTTGGTGCTCTCTAGATGGGTGCGGGGTAGCTTTAAATCACTGAGCACATTTCTAGCTGACACAGGCTGTGTTTATGCACGTGGCCGTTGGGAGGATGGAAAAGGTGAGAATGCCATCCCGAAAACCAAAAGGTCACCAGATGACCTGCTACCTCTGGACTACCTGCCCGTGTTCCTTGAGGTCCTGGCCATCAGATTTAGTGGCTTTTAAAAGTTTCTCTTCAGTTTCTGGGTTTATATCCTGTTTTATGTTATGTTTATTCCCTTTGGTTCTACTACTGACTTACAATTGTACAATTCATGTGCTTGCTGGCACCAAACCTCAGGTGAATCTACCACTACCATCCCCACAGCTAAAATGCCAACGGCAGCTACTGAAATCCCAGTAGCAATGGATGTAGCACCAAGTATTGCAGGGAAAAAAATCTGTAATCCTCTCGATACTTTTGCAGGTGTGAGTCCTAACCCTCACAGAAATAAAGGCGTAAAACTAAAAATGAAAATGTCATCCTGAAGTACAGGCAAACTGACCACTCTGAATTTGTTTAGGAATTACATGTAAATTTTAGAAATCAGCCAAGCTCCACACAAGTAACTCAAGAAGATATAAATGGCTACATTATAATGAGCAGACACCTATTTTAAGTATGATCTATGTTTTAAAGAAAATTCATTACAATAAGTCTTAGAATACCAAGCTCTTCAATGAATTTTTCATGTCTGCATAGCAAGATATATATAAAATGATCGTAATCATACACCTTTGGGGCAATGCTGAGCACCAGCTGTTTCACTGATGATTTATAGGTTGCCATGTTCAAGGTTAATAATCAGGAGAAACAGGTTACAGTATGCAATGTATTTATGTCAGGTTAGAAGTTCAGTAGTGAGGATATGATGTTAGGATGATATGTGCAGTTTTAATTAGCTACATGCCAGTTTTCTGGAAAATCAAATGCAGCCACTTTCCAAAGGCAAAAAACCTGTGAAAAGTTACCAAGGCTAATTTTTATTTTCAACTCAGCATGGCAGTCACCAAACATCACCCTGTGCAGCAGCTCCAGCCTCTGGCAGGGGCACTGCTGGTGGCCATGGTTGTTTCTTCCCCAGATCCAGCTACATCCACGTGTCCTCCTGCAAGAGGACCCCTGTAACTGTGATTGCAAAGATCTGCTCTTCTGTGCAGGATGATTTTTGTTGTTTAAAGGCTTGAAGTCACCATTTGATGCCACGGGACTTTTTAAAGTTGCTGAATAGTTACCCCTTGGTTTACCAAGGGAACTGGAACTTTCTGACACAAGGTGAGAGCTCTTCTGCTCAGGCCTGGGGAGCTGTAGCTGCTTGCAAACACCAGAGTCCCTGAGCAGGGCCTCGGAGAATTGTCATTGCAGTGCACTGCTTTGCAAAATCCTTTTCTTCTTCTGTTCAGCTTTCCTGAGCTCCCTTGAAGCTGAATGCTCATCCCCGGGAAGTCAGCAGGTTTCTCCACACACTGCTGTGATTATATTCACAACAGGGAACTCCAAATAAGATGAGGAATGGGGCTAATTAATTTCAGAGAGATGTCTTTAATTCTTAACAGATGCACTAAAAGCAGACTTCTCTTTGGGTGAAAACAGTTGATCCATCCCATCTTTGCATTTTCAGCTGTGTTAATGCACCCAACTGGGCATGATGGGAGGTGCGCTGGTGGCAGGGTCAGGTCAAGCTTCATGCCCACAAGTTGCTGTGTCCACCTCTTCCTCCAGTACTGATTAATGGGACTTGAGTCTTGGACCACTGTGAGCCTTCGCTAAGGATTTCCTTGGTGCTGAATGTTATGTGCAGCAACACCCTCCACCCAGAGACCCCAACTGCACGCTTTGACTGTTTGATGTCACTCATCCAAGGTCTGTCTCTGCTCCCCGCTGTGCATTAATGTATGCTAAACAACCTGTTGAACTTACAATAACAAATGCAGCCCAGCCACTAAACAAATGGCAAGAGGCACCCTGGCATAATAAAATCACCAGAGGGAGGGCAAGGAATAGGACACAGATGAGATTTCATTCTCATAAATTGCCTCTCTATTACACTTGGAGTATATTCACAATAGGGAACTCTAAATAAGATGAGAAAAGGGGCTAATTCATTTCACAAGGATGGCTTTAAATCTCAGCCTATATCCATGCTAGAAAATTAATTATGGCTATGATGAATGAAAGGAGAAGTTATATCAGTAATGAACATCACCATATCATGCTTTCTTAGCCTAATAAAATTTTCTTTAACTAAGCAGTGGCATTCATAAATGTCAGCAAAGCAAAACATGAAGATAATAGGATATGTTGACCTGGGTGTAGGCAGTGGTGCCCATGGGTACAGGAAAAGCTGTTTGAGCCCTTACATGTTTGTGTGTAACTTTAAAAGGCCAAGCTCTCTTAGGCATTTCACAGAGGGACTGACCAGGAAGTGGAGAAAAAGCCAATAAAAATGGGTGATATAAACATTTTAGTGAGAGCTGTGGGAGATGGTGGAGGGAGCTGGAATCCCAGGGTGAAAATTTGGCCATACTGAAGGTAGCAGTAAAACGAATCCTGACTATGGATTCTGGTCTTATAGCATCCAGGTCCTAAACAAAATAACCTAAACTGTCCTAGTAAGATATTAGACTGTATACCTGGAGTTGTAATTGAAGGGCTTGTGCTCAACCATTTTGTTTCACTACTATGTCAACGTGTATTGGCCTCTCACTGGCCTGGCAGGGGCCTTTGGAGCTTTAACCAATCCAGTGTCCTGAAAGAGGGCCAACCACCCTTCATGCTCTTCTGTTCATATTTGCTTAACCTGTTTGTAAAGACCTTGAGAGACAGAGATCCCACAAACCATGCTGTGCTTCCCTTGCATTTTACCTTACTCTCCTTGCTGTAGTTTTTGCTATTGGTGTTGCTCCTGTTCTCTGCGAACATGGAAATCCAAACAATCCCTTTCCTTGGCAACAGCATTTTCTAGCTTGGAAGTCAGTTGTGTTTCCCCTCAGTCTTTTGTCTTCAGAATGATCCACGGGTGGCCCAGTCTCTCTCTCTAGGTCTCTCTCTACAGTATCTCTCTCTCTCTCTCCCTCCCTTCCAGACTGCTCCCTTAGTCAGTCTCAAGGCAGCTTCTGGCACTGGCCACCCTGTTTGGGCTAGGGCAGTTCATGTACCCAGGTTGCCTCACCTGGGGCTTCAGCTGTTCAGATTCACACCTCCCATTACCAGCTCTCCTATTTTGCCATGGTGTCCTGTTGTTTTGTGTTCAGCTTTTGATCCTGTTTCCCAGAACGTCTTCTCAGTGGTCCCCTGGCTGGTCACCCCTCCATGTCTTATTTCTGCCTGATTCCAGTCCTGTTCTATTTCTCACCAGACTGCATGGAAGCCCCTCCACTGCATTATTTTGAGTGAAGATCTTTTTCAAACATGAACATTGCTGTTCAAAATATTTTAAGCATCTCCACAAAGGCGTGATCTCTGTTCCCTGCTGAACGCTGTTTGTACCAGGACCTGGGAGAGACCTCGAAGAATCTGCTTTTAACTATAAACTAAATCCTTTCATACAGTTTCCAATTTGATTTTCAGTCATGTTGCAGGAGTTCGAGTCAGAGCATGCTTCCCCAATTTGCTTAGGAAGATGTTTGGAAGACTCTGTCAAAAGCCTTGCTAACCTCAAGTACATCCACAAAGCCTATTACTTTACCACACAAGGAAATTAATTTGATTTGATGCAATATGTTCTTAACAAACCCGTCTTGGCTGAATCTCATCTCCTTGTTCTCATCTGTGTGCCTACAAATAGTTTTCTTATTTTCCTGGGAAATGAAATTAAGCTGGCAGTGGTTTATAATCCGCAGCCCTCCTTCCCCCTCACCCTTCCCCCCGTGCCCCATGCATCCTCTTCCTTTCTCCAGCCACACTACAGCCTCTGAGTGTGTTGCTGCTGTGGCAGGCTTGGGCCTTCTGCTGAAATTTCCGTCCATGCTTTCCTGACGTCTTTTTGTTGTTGTCGTTGTTGTTTTTTAATTTGGTTTGGGGTTTTTTTTTTATTCCTCTGGTGCAGTGACCCTCCCTCCCCATCCAAACCCCTCGCTCCAGTGCTCCCACAGGGGACGGAAAGCTGCTGTTTTCCCTCACATGTCATGACATTTGACCACTTCACCCTCAGCCAAACAGCGAGCAGCTTGCTGCTTAATTTCAGGATCCAAAATACAATTGCTTTTTAAACTCCCTGTGGACTCTTTCCAGGCTACTGCACAAATTAAGCCTGTCTCTACTCCTTTCCCCACCACTTCCTTTCCTTGCAGAACAGAAGCCTCCTCCTTCTTTTTAAACTTTTATATAGTGCCATAAGTTTATGTGGAGATTTATAGACACTGGATAAGACCCCCTGGCTGCCCAGAGGACTTTGGCTGCTTGGCTGCAGTGAGAGGGTCCCCTCCACAGGGCTCTACCCTCCCTCTTCCAGTGGCAGCGTGGACGCCGAATGGGAGCAAAGCATCTCCCTCTTGCCAAGGTCTCTTCGGCAAATGGTGCCGCCCCATCAGAAATGGTCACAGCTTCCTGCTTCTCTGCGGGGGTCTGAGATGCACAGGGATCTGGGTGTCTCCTGCGTGGCTCTGTGGTCCCCTGGTTTGCACCCAAAGCAGAGCGGGAGCTGCAGGTTCGTTTCCTTTACATGCTAATGAGCTCAGCTGCTCTGGCAGCAGCAAAGCCAGGCGGGGGGGCTCAGCTGCGGGCTGCGTGCGGCCCCAAAAACTGGCAACAGCATCTCCAAAAGCACAGAGAGAAGCCCCGGGATGGACACCAGCCCTTCCCTGCTCAGTATCTCGGAGCTGTAACCCACCTCTGTGGCAGCAAGGGTGATGCCACTCCGCAAGAGTGGTTCCCTGGGCTGGAGGGCATCCAGCGTCCTTTCCTCTCTGCTGACTGGAGAGGTTTCACAAAGCGTGGCCCTGGGAACCACTGGCACCGTGTTGAAGGGCCAAGGGCAGCTCCAAACTCAGCCCCTGGCCGTGCAGATGAGTTCAGTTCCCATATATGTTTTGTTTGGAAAGTCTACATCAACCATTTTATCTTTGATTCTAACTACACCTGCTAACCAAGTCGAGCTTCATGTGGTTTTGTCCCTTATGCCTGCAGCCATTTCTCTGCTGCCTTGCTCAGCATCCAGAGATGCTGGTTTCTTCAATGGAGATAAAACTGTGAAGACTCTCTGGTTAAGAGACCTCTGTAAATATCATTTGCTATGAACATTATAGCAAACCCCCCCACACAATCAGTAGTGAGTGAAAATTAACTGCCGATATGCCCCTGCTTTGGTACTTAATGTTACCTCCCTAAATGCTTACAGAAATATGAGCATTGAGTATGCACAATACTGCAGATTTCACCTTTTACACTGGTCTGGTTATCTCATCAAAACTAAGGTAGCTGGACTGCAAAACTTGTCTAGTGAGTTAACAAATCTTCAGAAAGCAGAAGTCACAGGGGACATCCACTGTTTTGACTTTTTAATAATTTTTGTCCTTGAATAAAATACTGTGCTTCTCCAGCGTACTATAAAACCATCTTTGTGTAGGTAGTTTGTATGCTGCGCCATTCACAGCACCAGCTTAGCTGCACAGCCCTCTTACTAGGTGTTACATGCTTATTAAAAAAAATAAAAAACAAACCAAAAACAACACCACCACACTGTGTCGGGACAGACCCCCCAAAACCCCGGGTGGGCACAGCCATGTTGTGGGGTGCAGCGGCCACAGGAGATGCTGTACTTGTGCTGTGCGTGGGGCAGCTGCCCCAGCTACTGTGTGAACCTGAACTTTGGTGTGAACCTGAACTTCTGCATTTCCTGCCTTTGTGTTGTTTTGTTTTGCTCCATTGTTGGCTGGCCCGGCCTCCCCCCTCCCCTCGCCAGCGGATGCACCCTGAATTCAGCGTCTTCCTATTCTCAGAATCCCTCCCTTATTTTCTCCTCTTCAGGCTGTGAACAAACTTTTGTGCCTCTTCCATGTTTTGCTTGATTTTTCCAGCAGCTGAGTCAGCATCTCCCTTTCCCTGCGAGGCAGCAGCCCTTTAAAGCTGCTGTTATCTCGCAAGCGTGCCATTTGCTGCAACCACCACCTAGAGCGGCTGAGATAAGTGAGGCAGTGGAGGGAGTAACCATCTCCTCACAGCCCATGAATGCTTCCAGTCAGGCTGGGAAATAATGGAAATATTTATTCTGTGGAAATCTTCCCGCAGCTGCTCTTGCTCCCTCTTTGTTTCACCCAGTGCTGCCTATCTTAGTGGCAAACTGAGATGGAACTGGGAAACCCTGAGCCTGGTGCGAAGTCCAGGCTTTCTCCTCATTAGCAGGATTTTTAGGGAGCACTGGAGACCATCTTTGCCCCCTCTCCTCCATGATAGCCTCAGCCTCCAGTACTGAAGGGGCCTGGAAAGAAACGAGGCAGTGGTACCAAAAGCTCCTTGGCAAGTGTCCCAAGTGTCCTGTGCAACCAGCCCGAGGTCCTGTGGGGCAGTGGACCAGCCAATGCCAGCAGCTGGGCACCGTGTTGGGACTGAGGGTGACCCTCACTTTTCTTGTAAGGCCGCTAAGCCCCAATTGCCACCGTTTCCCCAGAAGGATATAACGGAGAAGAGGCCCTGGCACAGGCACTGGTGAGAGGTTTCGTGGTAAAGAAGACAGCACTGGCATGCCACCCAGGACAGGTTTGGCCAGGCTGGCTGAGTCAAGAGCCAGTGGAAGGAGCAGTGAGGGCCAGGCTGCTGTATCTACCCAGAGGTGTAGGTGCCCACGCAGAAGGGGGATGAGATCCAGGGGACACACACAGACATTCGGTACTTACAGACCTTTCAGCATCCCTTTTAACTTCTCTGGGTGTAACCCTCAGGGTAGAAACTGAAATTGCAGCTTAGCTGGAAAAATCACATGGCACGTGTTACAAACACCACTAGAGCTGTGAGCTCTTACCAAGGAATATCCTTCCTTGGTACCCCTAATGAGCCAACGCTCAGGTTAAATGGAAAACTAGTTTAATCTGCTCTTCTTTCTGGAAATAACCTGTCATGCAGCCATTTCCTGCAATGGGGAGGCAACTGCTGTTTGTGATTAACCTTTTTCTTCTTTGTCTCTTTGCAAACCAGCTGAAGATCAAAGGCTCAAAGCCAGAGTGCAGGTTTTTCTCAATATGCTGTGACTGAGCCGTGGTTTTTGACAGGCTGGAAGTGGCTTTATGGGCTCTGGGCAACAGTGGCTCCCTGTTCTGGTTTTGTACCTCTTTCTGTAAGGGATAACTGGGGAGCAGTCAGGGGTGTGCTGAGAGGCCAGATACTATGGCTTGCTAATGATGTTTCCGGGGGTTTAACTGGATGCTCTGTATTTTTCAGCCACAGCAGACTACAAGTGCTATCAGAGAAAAGTCTCATGCTGATGTCTTTGTACACATACATGTTTATTGTTGTATTGAGAATTGCAGGGAGTTACTATAAGATAGAGCTGTACTTCCTGTGGTCTGTATCAACTGAAGGATGGCCAAATTCAGCCCCATGACTTTTTGCTGCTGCTTACGTGCCTGCTTGTGTCCTGCTCTGCTCTAGTCCATGCTGTGTCCCACTGCAGCGCAGTCCCCAATGTGCATTTCTTTGGGTTCATTCCTGCCCTGCAGGCTGCTGGAAGAGATGGGCGGAGCTGTGCACAGCCTCCACGGGGCTCCAGCTCCCCGTGGAGGCTGTGAGGGGCCTGTGAAAAGCCATCTGTGCCTCGGGACCCCTTTGTCCATCTCATCCAGACCCTTTTGCCCAATGTATCAGGTGGAAGTGGCTGGATCTTGACCAATTTTTAATTACCAGCGCACTGATTGAAACGGTGGCAGCGCCGGCTACCTGGAGTCACTAGGAATTGACTCCTGTCATGTGGTGGGTATAATCTGCTCTCACTGTGACCCTGCTGTGGGACCAATGCCAGGAGAGCAGGAGCAGAAACTGGATTTTCAGAGGCAGCGAAAGCCCACAGCTTCTGCTGGAGGAGCAGAGAGCAATGAATCCTCTGTGACACCGTGAATATCGGGCCACGGTCCCTGGCCAGCCCTTCTGTGTGTGGGACTGCTGTGAGACAGCACTGTGGCATGCCATACTGTGTTCTCAAATAAAGAGAGGAAGGAAAAGGATTTTAAGTAAACAAGAACAGAGCAGTTCACAGAGCTGACCGCCACTGCCAGGCAGCCTCGTCAATAACTTGCATACTTGCCTCAGACTGCAGATTATTTCAATGTCAGCACAGATGCCATTTCTGGAAACTCCCTGCAGACCAAGGACATCAGAGGAGCCATTTTATTGTACTTGATGGGTGAGTGCAGGAGGCAGAGGTTAATAAGACTGGTATTATGCACAGAGTATGCAGAATAAACGAGGCATCGTGAAAAGTTTGTGTGAAAAACGTTTCATTTTCTCCATGCGTGCTGAAGAAAAAAGCCAACATCGTTTCCTCCAATTCCTGTTTTTAAATGCACATTTGTGACTTTTGCAGCGCCGTAAGGCTCTCCTGAGCATAAGACTTCTCACCTAATATGCACATACTTAACCGCCTCTGAAACTCATTTATCTACACCAGCTACTTCCAGACTCCCTGGCATAAAACAGTTTTGCACCAAAGCTGTGTTTGTATTCTCGTATGTGACAACACCACATGAGGTGTTTTGGTGTTATTTTGTAAAGTCTCTCTTTTCCTACGCATGAGCCACATTTGTCTGTGGGTGTAAGGAAGCCTTCCCACCCCCTCTGGCTTTAGAGACAGATCTGAGAAAAGCAATAGTTGCATTTTGGAATGCTGCGGAAGTTTAGAAAACGACAATATTTTTCTATGTACTCTAAAAAATACTCGAGAGCATAGAGAAGTTTGGGATCACATGTTCAGATACTCTCACCAGAAGTCACAGTGAGTTTTGCGGCCGTGGAAGCTTCCCAAAACCCATTGTGTGCACAATCCAGGTGGTGGCTGCTTTCAGGGCACCTGGTGAGTGCGTGACACCCCCGTGCCCAAACCCTGGGAGGCACGTACATTGTTGAACACGCCAGAGGGCTGCCAGCACCACCCTTCTTTGTAAAGGTGACCTTTACGTCATGGGGAAACCTTCCTGCACATCTGGCTGTGAAGAAGGCACATCTGTCGTTCCTAAATAATTATTGAGTGAGTCTTACTAGACCTTTCAGGGAGCGTTGCAGACAGAAGGAGAAGAATAAGGCCTGCTCCTGCTAACCTTGGAGACTTTGCAACAGTGCAAAGGCAAAGCTCAGGGAGATGCTGGGAAGGGAAGGGTCCCAGGTCACTAATCATCACACAGTTCTGGAGGGCTGACTGAACAGGGATCCCAGCGCAGCAGAGGTGAAGGTGCAAAGCCCCTGGTGATGGGATGGGATGAGATGATGGGATGGGACGAGATGGGACGGGACGGGACGGGANGGATGGGATGGGATGGGATGGCCTGAGAGTCAAGTACGTGGCTGACTGAGGTGAGTTCTCTGAGCAGGAAGCACCAGTTTGTCTGTGCTGCAAGAGAAGGGAAGAGGGTGCCAGGATGTCCCAGATCTAACAACTCCTGGCGGCACTCACAGCAGCCACGAGTGCTTACAAAGACAAAATACTAATGCGTTGGCTGGCTGAATGCTCAGGCTCAGTGAATGCTGAGAAAGCAAAGGGGCTTCAGCTATTTTGAAGACAACAAATCCAGACAAAAGATGTAGCAAAGCCGACTGTAACAGCATATGCCACAAAAAGTTAGCTCCTCGTCCTTTGTAGGCAGGATGGGCTGCAGCTGCAACACAGGGGGAGCAAGGGGGGGCTGAGCAGGAGTGCAGCTGCTCCCGTCACGTGGGGAGAGCCCACTCGGCACCTCCTGGGGAAGGCTCAGGAAAGAGGAGGGAGGGAGGGGGCTGGCCCCGGGCTCTGTGATACTGCTGCTGACGGGAAGCAGATATGTCGGATGAGGGACAGCGAGCACCAGGCTGCACATCAAGGTGTTCCTGTGCAAACTGCCACCCCAGTAAAAAACAGCTGGGAGCCTTGAAGGTGATGAAGTTGATGCTGGCTGTATGGAGATGTAGAAGGACTCTTGTGCTGTCCTCCAGGAGTGCTGAAGTGGTTTTTGTTCATTTGGAAAATGCAACACTTTATTAAGGCTGCTGATTTACCACCAGTTGAGCTGGAAGGATAATGGATGGATAAACCTGGATTTTTTCTTTTTAAACCCCAGATGCTTAATAAACTTATTCCCAAACAGACAAGCACGTATATTACAAATTAAAATGGGATGTTTGGGAACCAGGAAGTGAATCTGGATGGAGAATCCTTTGTATTACATCCTCGAAGATATTTTTCAGATTTTACAGATTATCCATCAGGGTTCAACACGCAGCAGCGCTACAGGACAGGAGTGATATTCTTGAAGAATTTAAGCACATAAAGCTAATGATGTGAGAACAGGTGTTCACTGCTGTAGTTGATGGGGAGGAGTTTGGTATGGCATCTATATCAGGACAATATGAACAGTGAGAGATTAAAATGCATATGGGTAGCAACAAAGAGACAGAATACCAAATAGCAGAGATGCCATGTGTGAGCCATGGAGTGATTCTGAAAAGGGTTAAAAAAGATGCTGCTGCAAAGGTTAAAGCTGTAACTCAAATGCAGATTAAAACCAAAACCAGATTAAAATCAAGCAATGGATGCTGTCAGGTGCCTGGATGCTCACATATTACCTGCATGAAGGAAAACAGCTACAGCACAAAGCAGACGGAGTCGAGGTGATGGCACGGTAGTTCTAGCGCCATTCAGCCAAAACACTTGCAACCACAATGGTCCCCTTGCTGGGAGTGACCCCCCTGACCTATCAGTGGGTATTGCTGAGAGCATCGTAGCACCAAATGGTGGCTTCTTAGCACAGGGATTGCAACTAATAGTGGATTTGAGCACTCAAGTTAATGCAATTTCCATTACTAGACCTTTTTATCGTTCCCTGTAACTTTCTCAAATTAATTCTAGGTTTTCTTGCTTGAGCTTTCTTCATGAGTGACTTGTTCTTTGAAGGGGTGGGGGAGGGAAAAAGGCAGGAATGCAAACAGAAATCCAGTCTCCTTTTTGATTCTTACAGAGGGGTTTAACCAAATGCAACCATTTGACCTGAATATTTCAAATAAAACCAAATAGATTTTGTTCAGCCATAGCACAACCTCATAAATCTCTGTGGAACAGTCCAAAGTCCAAGAAAACAGAAGTAATTCCTTCTGTATAGACATGGCAATACTAGATTAATGGGCTGAGGAGTAGCTACCATATAATTGTGAACATATTCAGCTCCTGAGAACCTTTCTAATTTTTTTTTCTCCCCATCTTTTTCTCCTGGGCTGCCCCTGAGCATCACTTCAAACTCCACTGAAATACATAAGCGTAAGCTCTACTGAAATGTCCAGGGCAAATGGACTGGAGGATACAAAACCTCTCAGTGGCACAGGAGAAAACACTTGCTGTGAATACAGACAAAGGAACTAAGGAGAGGATAAGGACCTCAGGCTGCTGGAGTCTAATGTTGTTTTCTGTCACTGTTGGGTCTTAATAACTGGTGTTTATCAAATGTTGCTTTGTCATATTATTAGTTGAATTTGCTAATAGGGAGGCTGATGTTTATAACCTGTCTTACCAGCACAGGACTGGGATGAGAACGTCAATATGAGTTTGCCTTAAAAAAATGGAAGTAAAAACAAAGGGTAAAAGCATTGGGTGGAAAGAGAACTGATGCTGTTGAGAAGTTGAGATCAGAGACACAGGGAGAAGAGGATCTTGAACCTGCTGCCTAACAGGACTGCAGCATCTCAGGAAAGCGTGTTTCTCCTCCACGAACACTACCTACTTTCAATGTATCGGAGCCTACCTATAGCTCCAGCCTGTGCAGCCTGGTGTCAAACAAAGCCTAGAAGTACACATTGCCTGGAGCACAACAGGATGAGATGACAGGCTGAGAAATCTGCAGAAAACACCAAAGATCAAGCCAAATCCTGCAACTTGCTGTTCGTTTTAGCTGAGAGATTAAAATACCAGCAGAAAAGAAAGAGATGGAGCAGATGCAGCATCTCCATGGGGCTTCTTCTTGCAGCCGCTTTCCTTTCCCTGTCTTGCGCTTTCTCGTCCTCTGGAGTGTCACGGCAGTCCCAGTTACTAAAAAGGCACACGGCAGCACCGCAGCGTGCCAGAGAGGGTGCCCGCGGGGGGCAGCGGAAGGATGGATGCAACCCAAGGCAATTCAGAGACACAATTGTGTCTTTGGAAGACATGGGACTGCCCCACTTTGGGGCAAGGTGCCATCTGTTATTGGATGCAGAAATTTCCAACTTTCTGGTGCAAGATGACCTCCAGGCTCTTTCTGGAGAGGCAGAGGGGGATGTTCCATGTGGGCTGGGACACCCAAGTGGGCAGAGGAGGAGGGAGAGGTCTGGTGGCCCTCCTCCCTCTCCTGGCCAGCACTGCATTCATCCCACTTCCACAGTGCCTGACCTGTGGTTTCATAGGGATACCTGGCTGCATCCTATGAACTCAGAGTTATTGTCACCATGTAGACAATTACCTTCCCCTGCAATGACACCTCCTTCTGCTTTGGGGGTGAGAGCCAGGTGGGCTGGGGCACCTATCTCTCTGTCTTACATAAATTTAACAACAAAATAAAAGGTTTCATTGAACTGGAAAAAAAAAAGGCTCAGCAACACAGGAAATAAGTAAAGATTAATTTCACTCCAAAGACCATTTCAATTTGTTTTGCCTTTTAAAGTTCTTAAACATAAATAATTTCCAAAGTGAAACATAATTTTAAAACACAGAATTCAGTATTTTCATTCTGAAAATTGTAGATACTTTCATTTGAAAACTCCAAATTAAATGCTGGCAAATTTTTATTTTATTTGTCAAAGCTATTCCCCAAAAATATGATGAAATTGGCAAATAGCTCCAAGTGACTTTGAAACAAAGCTGTCCCACCACTAACCAAGAGCATAACTTTGGTCCTTCAGCATGCAGGAAGCTTTTATTTCCATTCATCACTCCCTAATGTGCATTAAAATTTGCACATAAGATATAATTATTGAGCTGTGTAATCCTTGCATAGCGGGAAAAAGAAGAATGATGAAGTGTATCTGCCAGGCTCAATCCACATCAGTCACTGGCTTCCTGGGCAAATTCCTTTCCCAGATGAAGTCAACAGTAAAACTCTCAGCAGCATCAAGACTTTAAGGTGTTTGTTTTATTTTGTTATATTTTCTTGTCCCCAAATGTCCTCTAAAAGCACCACTTTTTAACCTGAAAATTTGGATCCGCAGTGGGAAGACAAAAATCCCAAAAAACCCACCAGAGCACCCTGAAGCTCCTCAGTTAGCAAATGTACTTTCAAGGCTGCAGGGCTGCATCCTGATGCTGCCGTGGTGTGGGGCTTTCGGTCCACAGGTACCGGGTGCTGCGATGCCGAGCCACCGACGGCAGCGTGCCAGCTCCAGCACATGCCTGTCACCCCCCCCCACACACACACACACGTGTGTGCACACCCACACTCACACCCGCACACGGGCACACGTACACCCCCCGCCTCTCCCAAAACACACACACACAACAAAGGAACCCCGTGTGCCCTCTCCACCCTCCCCACATTGTGCTGTCCCCACCACGCAGCTCCCACGTGAAACTCCAACGTATCTTAAAATAATTCTGCTATGTCTTTTTTTATTCCAGTTCAATTATTTGCTTGTCTGTCTATACAATGGCTATTCTCTTATCAATGATGTTTTTCTCTCTCACTCATTTCCCCTCTTTTTCCTTCTTTTTTTTTGGGGGGGGTGTATCAGAGTTGGGAAGATGCTAATTAACCCTTTGCATAACACGGTCCCTGGCGCGCACCATCACCCGGTGAAGGTGGGACTGTGAGGAGGAGGAGGAGGAGGGGAGGGAAGTGAGGAAGATGTCACAACAAATACGAGTCCGCAGCAGCCGGTTCCAGACACAACATCTGCAGAATGAGGCCATTTTTCTGTAACTCTAATCTCATAATTCATTGTTTGTGTGGTGTTGGTTACAGTAGCTGAAAGGGGGGATAACAGCAGGTCAATTTGGCAGAGAAGCGCATTTGAATCTTCAATGAGGGACTAGCCCACCTTCTGATAAGCGGCTGAACCATGGCCAGAAATAGAGAAAATAAACAGGAAAGTGGCTTAAAAGGAGAGACAAGACCTCTTAAAATTATATAAACCTGAAAAGACTTATTTCTTTGAATCCGTGGGGGTGGCACGCATTTGGCGAGCACCAGGGCAATGAGACAGCCTTTTTCTTGCCACTGCTGCTCTTTGGGCTTCTGTGAGATGATGGATCAGCTGGATCAGCTCCTGTGGCCAGGGACTTGCCGGCAGTACCGTGGCACTGTCTTATGCTGACGAGCCTTTTGCCTTTTTTTTTTTCCGCAAAAGGAAAGAAAAGAATAGGGGTTTTTTTCCCCCATTACGTATAAGGATGCCTGAGCCCAGTGCGGGCAGTTGTGTGAGAGGTGTTGGTTAATGTTAGTGGCTGATTACTAAACTTCTTGTTTCGAACCACAAAACCCTAACATGTCAGCCTAAATTAGCTAACAGCAAGGGAGTGTCCTTCTCGGTTTGCAGGCCACAGCACATCTGCTCTTTGAAGAAAGAGAATGAGCAAAATAGGGTTGGGTGGTTGTTGCTGGTTTGTTTTTTTTTGCCTCCCCTCAGCCTCCCATTTGTGCGTGTGTTCATAAATATCCTGATGAGAGGCTGCCTCTGTGGTTGGCGTGTGGAAAGGGGGAAAGGAGGGTGGATAAAGAGTGATTCTCCACCCGTGTGGGGGACACCCTTCCTCCCTCCCCACCACCTCCTCTTCCTTCCCCTCCCCTCGCCATTTGACCTTGAGTTCGTTCTCTGCTCCCATTCCCCTCCTCCCCCTGCCCGCTTGCATCTGGTATCTGAGACAGGCTGGTGCAGCTGGGGGGCTGAAAATCCCCCGCCCCACAACCCAGAACCCCTGCTGCTCTGGGAGGACCATACTCTGGATGCTCCCCGTGTGCCCCCCACGCCGCCCCTGGGAGCCGGGGCTGAGGGTCGGGACACAGCCCCCTTGGCTCCCCAGCATGGGTGTCCTGCACCGCAGTGCTGCCACTCGTCTCCCCTAATCCGGTTGTCTTTTGCAGCAGCGCACTGGGGAACAATGGGCAGCCTTGTGCTGGCCCAGGCTGCTCGTCCCCGTCCTTGCAGCTGGCGCGTCCACCGGTGCTAAGCTCCAGTGAGCAGGATCAGCTGAAAGTCTCATTCCCCTTCACCCTCTTCAAGGGCTTGCCTATCCGCTGGGGCCGCTATCGGTTACACGAAACATTTGGTTTGCAATGGCCTGTTTGTGCTGCAAGGCAGAGGGCTCTTCCAGCAGCAGGCAGTGATCCTCGGCAGCAAAAGCTCGCCCTGTGTTAGTTTACAACAGTTTCACCCACACAGAAAAGTACAATGGAGACAGATCATGCACAGTGACAGGCTGCCGGCGGCTCCAGGGGATCCATAATTTATGATGTTTTTCTTACCGATCCGGTTTTGGATTTCACAAGCAGGCCCGTTTCCTTCCCATTTGTTGCTTCCTTCCGTCCTCCTTTGGAGAAACTGAACGCTGGGCTCAAAAGGAGCGACAGCGGCAGCAGCTGCCTGGCTCTCCCATGCGGCTGTGTTTGTGCTGGGCAGGTGGGGGTTCCCTGGCCTCACCTTGCTGCCCTGTATTTGTTACAGAGAAAGGTGAATGCCCACACCTCGCTGTAGCTCAGCTTCCCAACAAACAGCAGCAGTGGCAGCACACGCAGTGCTGCCCCTATCCATATTCAGGTTCAGCAGGTCACCTGGTAAAAGCAGGACTGCCAGGATGCCCAGCAATTGGCTGGGTAATTAAAGGTAAAGAGGTTAATAATGGCTTTTAAGGATTGTTCTTACTCAAATGAATAAGAATCAAAACTTAATCTGATCCACCATCCATAATCTAGCTGCTTCTCCCTTGCCAGAAATAGATGCACCAGGGCAAGTTGAGGCCAGTCAGATGCTGCCTCTGCAGCAAACACGGGTGTCACCAGTCACATCCAGACATGGAGGTGCAGAGCTATGGGTTTGTCCACTGGGCCAAGCCTCAACCCTTCCTCTTGGGAACACCCCAATTTGAGATCTGGAGCTGGATTTTTCACTGAGGCCCATCCCCACCACAAGCTCCTGGTCCTGCCTGCTCTGTGGCCACGCTCCCAACCTACCCACACCTGTCCAGGAGGCCACCAGCACCAAGACGGCAAAAGGACCAGTGCCAAGGTCCCGCCGCCCCCACCCCACCCACGCACCGGCTGGCAGTGAGGGTGTGCGGTGCATGCCCCGGCCCCACGCCACGGCTGCCAGCCTCGCCGCATATGGCTGGGTCATCCGGTGGCTTGGGAATGACCAAGTAAGGTTAAAACCACAGTCACTGTGGTTACCAGCTCTGTGATTAGTCACACAGCGAGTGATCCAATTATAGCAACCCCTCCCCCGCAGCACCCCCCACCTCATCTGTGCAAAAGGAAAAGCCCAGGCCTCCCTTAACTCGATTTCAAGGGAAAGGAGCTGAAGCTGGACAGGGAAAAGCAGGAGGCCGGGGGAGGTGCCAGTGAGGTGTTGGTTTCCAAGCCCACCATGAATCACAGGGATAGGAAGCCCTGCTTGCCCCTGTGCTGGGGCACTGTCTGGAGTGGCACAGCTTTTGGGGGTGGTGGTGACCCTGCAGCCCAGGGGATGTCAGAGGGTGCAAACCGCTGCAGCGATGTCACCATGTGGCCTTGGCAGGTCGGTCCATCTCCTGCCAGTGCAGTTTGCTGACCCTGGGGCTGCTGTCCTGTTGCTTCCCACCTGGAGCACTGCAGCTCTGCTTCCTTTTCTTCTTTTTTATTTTAAAAAACGATTTCAAGCAATTTCAAATACTCCATTCGATCCGCCTTGCAAATGGCTGTGGTTTTTAGAAACCAACTTCCCCTCTCGAGGGGCCCAGACCCTCCCCCAGTCAGGCAGGGAAAGGGGATGAGGGAGACCAGGCTGCTCGGCCCCATCCTCCTCTACCCCAGCTGGTGCCGGGAGCAGGTGACAGGCACCTGTGTCCCTGCGCCACCGGGCGCCCCCCGGGCTCCCTCCCCGGTGGCCACCGAGGTGGTGCGAGGAGCGGGTGGGAAGCAGCGGGGGAGGGAGGGAGGGAGGGAGGGAGGAGAGGCATTAATTTGCTTCTGTGGGAGGCGGTAGTGCCTGCCCACAGAGCGTGGGGCTGGGCACCACCTGGGCACCCCAAACCACCATCCTGCCTGCAGGACCCTATGCCTGCGGATCCCGCTGGCATCCTCCACAGAGCCCTCTGCGCAGGGCATGCTGCTACCGCCATCAGTCACTGTTATTTATTGTCTTCTTTCAGTGCAGAGCAATCCCAGAGGCACAAGACAGCTCGGTAATGCCGATCCTGCACTGGATTCTTCTCTACCTCTCCTTGCACATGCAGGTTTTTTTGGCTGTGCAGTGCTCAAATGTTATCACTCCAGCTCAGTTCTTGAGCAGGGCGCGGGCTGAGAAATGGCTGAGGCAAATCTGCAGAGGAAAAATGATGCCACAACTTGGTTCCCATGCTGCCAACTTTTGTCCCAGCACACAGTTTTATAGCTGAGCTGCAAAGCTTTGGGAAACCACCTAATGGAGACCTTGATCCTCTGGAGTGATGTTTGCACTGGTGCTCATGGGGTGAGCTGTTATAGGCCCAGCCCTCCTTCTCAGTCTCGTAGATGCAGCTGCTTTCCTCCCAGCAACAGGCTTTACAGATCCATCTCATGTGTCCCTCAGGTTTTACCCAGTCCGGGCTCAGGAAACACCCACAAAAGATGAGGGCTCTGTCCCCGAGGTGTGTGAGTAAGGGATGGGAGGCTGCGGACTGACACGGCCTCAGTGGTGTGCTGTTGGGTTGTTTCCTGGGCTTGTCAAAATCCTGCTGGGAAAAATCTCCCCTCTTGAATTAGGGAGGAGTCTGTGGCTCCTGTTACTGCCATTCCCTGTCCGCCTGCTGACAAATCACTCCTGGCTGAGGGCACTGCCATGCCAGGGATCATGCAGCAATTTGCAGTGAGTTTCTTGGCCTTTCAGGGCAGTAGCTGTGAGACACTATCGAAAATATTTTTGAGGGAAAGATGGAGGCAGGCACCTCCCACTCAGCCCACCTGATTAATTTCTTAATAGACTTTGACTCAACACATTCTTGACCCCCTGAATAAGTGGGAACTTTCCTGGAGCTTTTCCAACAGGTGACCTCTGCTGTGCTGCTTGCCTGTTGATGTTGCCTTCCTGTTTGAACTTTCCTGGTTTTCCTATCTCCCTCCCTTGTCTACTTTTCTGCCTGTGAGGAGGATTTCTTCCCAATCCTGCCTCCAGTCCTCCCCAGCCAAGCCAAGGAAAACATCCTCTCCCCCTTTCACAGCGATGTGTTCCCCTCACACAGCCACTTGCCAAGTGCAAGCAAAATGCCCTTCTCATTGGAGACTGGCGCTTCGGCTGCAACACCCTTGGGAATGGGAGCCCCCCCACACTACAGAGATATGGAGAACCATGTCCACCTACCTCTTCCCTATCCACCCATCCTCCTAGCCTCTGGGGTAGGTTTCAGAAAACCAGCACTGGCACAATAAAATATTGTAGTCCGTTCTTGAACCCATGCCAGCTCCAATAATCAGCACTGCAGCCTGGGCAAGCAGCAGCAGATGTCCAAGGCCTCAGAGAGCCATTTCCCAGTGGAGGAGAAATGAATGCTATAAAGTCTAGGTCAAGGCAGCCCATCCCCAGCTGCTGCAGCGCCTGGAGATTGGACTGGCAACAACTTTCCTGCCTCTGGGAGTGCAAGGGTGAAGTGGCCAAGGAAGGGCTGAGGAAAGCCCACCTGCCTCTCGCAGGCCACCTCAGCCCTGGGCACTTGCACCCAAGGACACCACTGCAGAAGGAGCATGATGTTCTCATGAGGGTTGGGAGCATTCAAGGTCAGACTCCAGAGCTGACACTGAGACAGGCTGAAACATGCTGGGTTAAACAAATTCTGGGTGTTAGTTATTTTCTATTTGCCAAGGTGTGCCAGTCCACCAGGTAGGCTAACTGGACCGCCTGATCCCTTTTTTCCTGTATATGTGGCCTCTGCCCCAGGAAAGGCTTGTAACTGGGGCAGGGAGCAGATGAAAAAAATTCTCTATCCTTTCACACAGCATCATCTTCATATGGCCTCTGCACAGAACAGTGTTTGGCAAAAATGCCAGGTGCACCTTCCCAAGATTGAGTACAATTGCACATGAAGCAACAGGACTGTGACAGCAATGTGTAACAGGCACCCAGCATAAATCCTGCTCATGAGGCTACAAGGACTGTCAGAAACATCACCCTTAGTGTTGTTTATTGTTTGCACACCAATGAGATATAGAAGCAATTCCCAAGGATGAGGAGTACATTTTCTCCACATCTTGGCAGAGCAGATTCCTCCAACAAGTGGCTTAGATTTTAAAGTCTTATCCAAACCCCACAAAGTTCTTCAAACCCTAATCTGCTGAGGTTCGAATTCTTTGTGAGTAAAGTAGTGGAAAGAGAAACAAAATAATATTCTTTAATGAATGGAAGGAAGAGAAGAATTTCCCAAATAATTATAAGTGTGTTTATAGTGACTCCCACTGTTTTATGCCTGTGACCCTGGGTCAGATGTGGGGTATTGTATAGATCCATCCATAAGTACATAATACACTTGTCATAGATGAGATCAGCTCTGATGTATTTTTCTGGCAGCTTCGGAGCGGTCATATTTTCGATGTTTTGTCCAGTCAATCACATCTCAAATGGTGGGGTTTCCATCACATCCCTCCACTGTCTCATGGGAACTCTTTGTTAGGACAGTTTTTCGGTGTTGAGAGTAACTCTCCAGGTAGAGAAAGACAAGCTTTGTTTGCAATTCTCCTAAAGAGTACCTGTTTTATTTGTATTAACTGTCTTCAAAATGTAATCCCTTGCAGTTCTCCCTGGCTCTTATCAGCCTGACTTGCATGGTTCGAGGAGCACATACCTACATGGCTGAGCACAATGCCGGGCAGGCCTGAGCAGCCATCCTCCTTGACTGGAGGCAATAAACCTCTGTTTGCTCACCAGCCCTGCTGGGAACATCAGCCTAGGATGAGCAAGACACCTACACTACCTCCAGCACCATATGTAGCTCCGTGGCAGATCGGTGAGTTTCTGCCATGGCAGCAGACACCCACCTCACGGCAGTGGTGGTGTCACGCTCAGCCAAGGCGCCCTGAAGCGCTGAGGGGCTGGCAGCACAGCTCTGAGAAGTGTACAGCCAGGATGTCTCATTAACGGGCAGCTATGGGCTGGCCAGTCACTCTCCTTCCTTGAAGGAAACCACAGGGGTATGCCTAGGCTTGGAAATCAGGCTGCTTTTAACATATCTTCGCAGGCATCGCTGGACACGCTCGGGGTCTGTCCTGTGGCCTGCATGCTCGCTGGTCCCCACTTCCCACCAGGTTGTTGCTGCAGGTAGGGTGTGTGGGAGCCGCCCACCTCCCCCTTCCTGCATCTTATTCCTCGGCACAAAACCCTAATACAAAATATACACCTGCTGTAGGACCCTCTCCCTGTGTAAATTTGCTTAGATTGGTGTAGACACTTTGCTGATGAGTTTGCACAGTGGGACACCAGGCCTGAGCTGTGGGGCTGCTTAGGTCAGTGCTCATGTGCTGTCCTACCAGCAGATAATACATACCTTCACTTGTTTTTGTGGCACTAGCCTGTGCTGAAGTAGGATCATCACAGCTAAGGAGGTTGCTGCTATAACATCATACATGTTTAAATATTTTTCACACCAGTGCTGTTCCTGCTACCTTTGTTTCCACCTGTCTTGCCTCGAGCAACTGGATTCAACCCTGTTCCCACTCTCCGCTGGCTGTGACAGAACTAGCTGGGAGTCACTCATCTCCCCCGCCACCGACAACAGCGCTGAACTGACAGGAAAGAGATGTTGTCCCCTGGCTGTGCCGAGGCCCAGCGTAATTGTGTTGGTGAGTCCAGGGAGAGTATGTGTGACATATGGCGAGTGGGGAGGACGTTTATGAGATGGCAAAGGGAGACCTGTCAGAATGGGCAGCAGTGGAGACACTGGCCTTCCCATGTGTGCTCCCTGGCAGGAGCCCTCCTACATTTATTTTTCATTCTCTTGGCCTAGTGGGTGAACTTGAAATATTTTGGAACCTGAGCATGTGGGTTCAAGGCATGTACAACCACTAATTTTTGAAGAGCAGAGTGTGAATCCCCTCTATGGCTTTCCCCCAGACCCCACATTTTCTAAATCATCCAAAATGGAGAGGGAAGCCTGTACTTCCTTCCTTCCCTCACCCTACACCGCCCTCCTAAAGCCACCATAAGGCAGGGCAGTGCAGGGCAGTGCAGGGCAGGGCAGCAGATCCCCTGCTGTCAGCCCACTGGCATTTCTCTCCCCAGTGACTTTGACAAGGAGACATGGTAACGCTCCTGCTCACACCAGCTCTGGCTGAGAGCTCACATGTATTTCCGCTCACACGCATGCTCCCACCATGGGCCTGGCAGCTGCTCCCATTTATTCCCTCTATTTTTAACTACTCAGTGGTGCCCATCATGACTGTGCCTATGGGGAAGGCTTCCAGAGGTGCTTCCCCATGCATGGATACAGGCAGGTGCTGAGTAAGGGCTTTCAAACACATCCAATATCTCACAACTTAAACAGGAACGAGGCACGCTGGCACCTTTTCTACCCTAATCTGCATCTTTTGTGCTGAACACTGTATTTAGCTAGGATTATTTCAGTGTCCTCGCCCTGCTTGTCTTCTGAATCACTGCCGTGCAAGCCAGCTCCTATCTGCAGTAAAGCCACATAATGGTGTCAGCAGTTAACACCAAGCCTGGGTAAATACACCCAGTTGGGCTGGCAGGCTTGGTTTGGCTCCGGGCTGACCGCGGCTGCTTGGTCTCCGGTGAGGTTGGAGCAGGCTCCTATCTGCTGCTAACGCCTTCCTGGCACTCAGGCAATTTATATTAGCCTAAGGTAGGTCCTTGTGGGTCCCGGTGGCATGCACTGTACAGCACTAATGTTTGTTCTGTGATTCCTGATTTGGGGATGCAAAGGGTATGCTCAAAAAGAACCCCTCCCCCTCAGTTCCTAATTAGTTTCGCTGTCATATTTTTTTTTTCATTTCTTTATTATTATTTCCGTGGTTTCAAGTTTATTAAGAGTATCATAATATCAGGGGTTTTATTTAAAGCCTCAGGTCCTGGAATCTTGCAAATGCACAGGGCCTGCTGCTTTTGGTGCAAAAATAAACAGAGCAAGAATGAGTTTCTGCTTTCTATAGCCACAAAGACATGCCAGAGCACTAAATACCCCTCAGTCACCCAAAATGTCAGCAAAGAGAAAGCCAATCTGTTACACTGGGGTGTATTTAAAAACACGTCCTCCTTCCCCTTTCAGCTGAGGAGGCTCTGAACGGCAGACTCATGCTTTCTGCATAGTGACACTGTTTGACCCATTTTTGGATTGGGATGAGAAGCTGGCCATGAGCTGCAAGGAGGAGGCCATGGTGCAGTGAGATGTCCTTGGAGCAGTGATGTGATGTCCCTGGAACAGGGAGGAGGTGACCATGGAGCAATGAGATGTCCCTGGAGCAGTGCAAAGGCAGGAGCTGCTCCCTGGGCATGCAGGAAGGAAAAGACCCCCCCCTCCTAATGGATTCCTTCAGATAAAAGAGCCCCAGCTACCTTTTTTTCCCTGTAATGGCCCCTGAGGCTAATGTCTTAAAGAGGAAACAAAAGGATTGCTTTACATCACACAAGTGGGGCAGGAGGGAAGTGGGGAAAGAAGCACTTCAGTGCTGCATCCCTGCCAGGGCTCCTACAGCAGGATGGAGGCTGGGGGGAGGGGTGCAGCTGGCCCTAACTTGGGCTTTGCTGTGTGGCCTCTTGGTATTAAACCCTTTATTAACCCCTTCTCTGCTGCTCTGGTGCCCATGTGCTCCAGCAGGGCCCTGCTGTCCTGGGCCATTGAAGCAAGTGCGGGCACCAGGGCAGGACACCTAAATGGGCTTTGGGGGCACAGCCAGCAATGAAGATGTATCGTCTGCAGCGGCTAACCCAGTGAGAAACAGCGATAATAATACTGAAAAACACAAAGGAATTCTGCAGTAATGCCTTAAAAACGACGGCAAGGGATAGGCACGAGGGAGCTTGAAGAGCCGAACTCAGCGGCAGGAAAGAGGCTTCCTACGGAAGAGGGGTGTTGGGCGAGCGCTAAACCAACCCGGGTAGCGTGCAGCTTCCAGCAGCTCCAGCTGTGCTGCTCGTCCTTTGTCTGCTCTTTCCTCTGGCAGCTTTCCAAGGGAGGGCAGAGCAGGTGTGACAGCCACTGAGGGAGTCCCAGCAGCAGCTAAACCAGGCGGTCAGCCGGCAGCTGTGGCTGCAGGCAGAAGCTGGATGGAGATGCAGCAGGTTCACTCCTCTAATGGGGATGCTGCTGCTTGTGCTGCCCGTTGTGACTGGCTCCACCATGAGAGCCATTGTGTCCCTCTGTTCTGTGGCCGCTGACTTTTTAAACCACCCCCTCTGTCAGCTGAAATTTTCCATGCTCAGTCCCTGCACAGCACCTTCTGTGCATCTGTCTTTGGCAGGGTGGTGTGTTGGAGAGACTGCTGCAGGCAGAATAAACTGTCAAAGTAAAAGAGGCATCTCTGATTAGCAGCTAATAGAAGGAAATCAACTCTTTTGGACCATCACCATCCTTGCCACAATGGATCAGAATGATGCTCTGTTAGTGCCCTGTTTTTGACCCTGCCCTACACCAATTTCTTTGCAGGAAAATACAGGGAAATGAGCCAATCAGCATCTCTTCCAAGAGCATCCCTCTCACCCTAAGATCCCAGACCTGTCACATCCCTGAAGCATTACCTTCCTATGCCTGTCCTAAAATAATTTTTCAGGTCTTTTGTGCTTGGATTTAACATGTTTAAAGAAGAGCAGGTAATGTTTGATACTTGTCCTGATACGGTTTCCATCGACGATAAATGTTGTGCTTGGCTGAATATGACACAGCTGAGTAAAAGGCTCTGTGGCTGACTGATGCAGACTCCTAAGACTTTCAGCATTGTAGGGCAGGCCTGTCCCCTCTGCGACATTACAGAGTTGGCAACTCTCCTTCAGCCCGTGAGAACTACTCTGGCTTCTCTCAGGAAAGCTTACCAATGAGGATCTCATCCTGCCACTGAAACCTATAAGAAATGCAGATAAAGTGAACAATAATTAAAAATTAATAAAGAAAACTAATCAAACCCTATTCCCTTTAACAGGAGGGCCAAGGGAGAATATTGGGCACTGGAAATGGCATATCCCCAGGGAACAAGCACCATCTTTTCAAAGGCACAGTTCTCCCAGAAGCAATAGGAGCAGCATCTGTGCATATAGCTTTTAAGTTTGTAATTTGTCTGTAATTTCTCTGCAATCACCAACATTCTGTGGGGCTTCTAGGGTGGTTTTTTAGTGTGTGTTTTCTTTTCCATTGCAAAGACCCAACTCCCTCTCTGAAAGTCCATATGCTCCTGTCCTGTTTGACTTTAGCGTGCAGGAAATGGCCTCTGTCCAATTAGCAGCATGGGAATTAGCACTGCTCAAAATTCGCTACTCCCCACTGTATTGCCCTCTGAGAGTGCTGAACTTCAGTGCTCGATTTTCTCTCTTTCTCTCTTCTTTAAAAAGCATCACAAAGACTGAGTGCATAGCAAACTATTAGAAAAGCGCTGTTAATACTGAAGTCAGGAGGTGCAGCTGTTCAATTCCTAGTAATGGTAACACAGAGGTATTTCAGGTGAGTTGTGTTTTCAAGGTATATTTTCTTTGCTGACTTAGTTTATATCATTTATCTTGTAAAATGTTACTAATGTTGGCTGGTCTTGTACCTCATAATGAACTTGTAACATTTGATACTTTACTTAAGCCCTCTGGAATCTTGTGAATAACAAAAAAATCTCAGTTTTAGCACCTACACCTTTGTGAAAAGAACACTGAGCATCATCAAAGTGCAAATGAACAATGAAAACTAAATAATCACGATTCTACACATACACTTATATACATGAATATATACATTTTTACCAAAATAATTTTTTCTAAAGCCCACTGTGTTTTTCTAAAGCCAACTCTATGATGCTTTACTAGGGAGAGGAGAAAGCAACAAACACTCTTTGTATGCTTGGGATTCACATTTCTGCAAGAACACCATGTGTCATTAAAAAGGAGAAATTCATCTGAGATAACATAATTACAATACCTTATTTTCAACATCCTGTGCCTGAGCTTCTACCAGTGTGACTTTAATGTGATACATTCCTGTGGCAGTGCATATTTACTGTATAAAAGAGATGGCTAGTGCTCTTTTGTGATGAATGCAAAGCATGGAAAGGAAACTTTTTATTTAGGCTGCTGGACACAGACCAAAGCTGTAGTTTTTCCTAGCTGTCTAGCTCCCAGACTGACTCTCACAGTGGGTGCTTAGTGTCACTGTAATGGGTTTCTTGAAGTCCTGGCCTGGATTAGACGGTTACAGATCAGAGTGAGATGCTGACTAAATTACACATGGCTTACCTTCTTTCCACAGCAATTAAAAAAATAATTCTTTAAAACACACTTTTAAAAAGTTGTATTGGAAAGCACATCTCCTGAGCAAGGGAGTAAGTCCCTGCTGTGTCTTTTGCCACTCACCCACAATCACAGTCAAAATTAAACATCACTTTTGTCCTTATTAACCTTGTGGCAAGCAACAAGACCAGACCGCAGTTGGGCTGGATATTCTACAAAACTGTCTTCAGGTGTAGGGCCTAATATGTAAGCTGTAAACTATAGTAGCTGGAAGAAACTGCAGGGAAGGCTGAAATGCATTTGTTTAGCCTGAGAACAAATTTGGGGCAGGGGGAGGGGATTGAGCTTCCCTCTCCTTCTCTACCAGGAGCCCGGTGAAGGTGTATCAGATGGTGTTTAGAAGTCAAACTTCTTTCCCATATTCAGTGGGCCAGAAACGTGTGATGCCATAGAATCCCACAGAATAGGCTTCATATAGAATCGTAGAATGGTTTGGGTTGGGAGGGACTTTAAAGATCACCGAGTTTGAATGCCCCTGCCAAGAGCAGGGATGCATTCCACTAGACCAGGTTGCTCAAGGCCCCATCCAACCTGGCCTTGCGCACTTCCAGGGATGGGGCATCCACTGCTTCTCTGGACACCCTGGTCCAGTGTTTCACCACCCTCACAGTGAAGAACTTTTTCCTAATATCTAATCTAAACCTGTCCTCTGCTCAGTTTAAAGCCATTCCCCCTTGTCCTATTCTATAACCTACTTGTTGCCAAATTCCAGTTACTGGTTCTCTTCCACCTCTAGATGGAAGTTGGGCAGGGCCTCCACAGACACAAAACAAGGAAAGGACATCTGGATGCAGCAAAAATTCCAAAATGTCTTTTCATTCTGAGCTGGACACATAGTGGAAATATTTTGCCAAAACAGGGGAAAGCTCATCAGCAAACAAACTTGTGTGGAACTGCATTGCAAGAGGCTCACATAGCTCTCTTGAGATTAGCACAACTTGTCTGTAAGGTACAAATGGTGTTGAACTGGGAGGAGTTTGGCCGCAAGAGAACACAAGGCACTATGGCATGGAGACACTGGCTTGATGGCAAAAGTAAATGGATGATATTCATGGCAGTCTGGAGGCAGCCCAGAGGCCCATTTTTCCATGATGAGGAACTCCTCCACTATCACTCAGCAGTGGGAAAATAAATAAGAGGGCCGTAGGAAGAAATCTGGACGGAAGTCCTGTAACATAGAACTGAGAGACACAGCAGCCTTTGGGAAAAAACTGTTTCCCTCAGTTTTCAAGAAATATACATGTATTTTTAATTGGCGGAGAAACTGACTTGTTTTGATAAGCTGTTTAGCCAAACTGAGACCATGGGGAGGTACTATCCAAATTACGTGTAGAATCTCTGGCAATGTATGGCTTCACCATACTGTATGACACCAAAAAATTCTTTGGTCAGTGTATTGCATCCCACCTGCGTTGGGAGTTTGAGCTGAAAATTTATCCTAGAAGTGCAAACCCATTCCCATCATGACCTTTCCTAAGAAGACCTTGTCATGTTTGCTAAGCTCTGCACAGAGACAAAATCAGAGTGTCCCAGGAATTAGTTATTATTACAATGGGGTCATATTTATAAATTACTGTAAAAGGATTTTCTTCAAATCTAAAGCTTGCTTATGGGTCTTTGTCCCTCAAATGTTCACCTGATTGCACTGTAAGGAGTCTGTTGTCATCCATTCCTCCCCTTTCAAGGATCCATGACCTAGCTGGACACAAGGGCCATCTGCAGGTGCCCAGGATGCTACTGTGCCTCCTGTTAGCTGTGTGACAGAAGGTAATGCTGCTGCTCTGGTGTGGCAGCACTGAGGATGGTGGGTGGCCCGGCGTGCCGGGGGTGGGTGTGTCGTCCCTGCACGCAAGGGCGCTGGGGGCAGGATCGCTCTGCCGGCTCCCCTTAGGGTGGGTGGCTCGGCATCAGCCCTGATTACTGACTCCTGTGGGGGCGTTGGGTCCTCCCTTAATTAGCCATGGCCTGTGGTCATTGACAGGCTCTCGGCCATTTTAATGAAAAGATGTGTTCTAACAGTGACCTTGATCTAACCGGGAGGTGCCAATCACATCGAGAATGACTGTCATAACAATGATCGCCGGCACATCGGGGACCTCAGGACCCGCGGAACGACAGGCAGCACTTATTCACAGCCTCCGCGGCATCATCCTGCAGCAGGTCAGGGGAAGTCCCTGAGCTCAGAGCAAGGGAATTTAGACTTTCCTTCCCACCATGTGCTTGGGTCCTGATCTGAGGAATTAGCTCTTCTCTGGGCTTGACTTTCACCCCGTAGTAACTGCACAAATGTCTCCTCTATCGCTCCTCTGCTCGCACTGACTGCCCTCCAGCAGCCTCAGCTGGCTGTGCCCAAGCTCCCCTGCAGGTTTGTCCCCAAGGCAGCACCCCAGGGCATCGCACCGGGATGCCCCAGCTCTGGGGGTCCTGTGAAGAATTCCCGCTCCCTCTCCCCAAAACCCCTTCTTTGTTCTGCGCCTTCATTCCCTATTCATGTGATCACCTCGGTGCAATGCTGTCTCTCTCCTTCCCTGACTCTGCAGGAATCAGCGGTAGCTTCCCTCTCCATCTGCTGCTGCAGAAGGCTCCTGGGCTGCGCTCTGCCCTTCCCCCAGTATTTGTAGGTCTCTCCCTCCCTCCTCGCCCTCTCTCCCTCCCTCACCCCCTACAAAAGTCCTCAAGAGTCAGCTGTCACTTGTTTTTATTTTCTCCTGGCTCCTGTAGCACGGTCACATCTGACTTGCCTGCGCTATTCCTCCGTGGCTAGGGGAAAACGTGGCCAACTTTTGCCTGGTGTCAGTTTAGCAGCCTGGGCCGCCGCCTCCTCCTCCTCCCTCGGGGTCGGAGGAGCCGTTGCCGCACTGTCTCCTCTCCTTTCTCATCATGGCTGGGCTGCAGCTGGCGTGACTGGTTTGAGAAAATCTGGGGCCCCCCGCAAAGCTGCTCAATTGAGTTTGCCTCCCCCTCCCTCCCCCTGCCCCTGCAAGGCTCGGGAGGGTCTGCGTGACTTTTCCCCCCTTCCCCCTCCCTTTGGCAGGCAGGAAGGCCAGTCCAAGCCGGAGGTGGAGGCAGGAAAGCTGTTGATGGTGGTGGATGGGAAACTCATGGCAATTGTGGGGAGCAAGGCCTTTCTGAGATCCCTTCACTGCTGCCTTTGGGGGCTCAGCCAGAACAAAGCACCAGTGGCTCCTCCAGCATGCCAGGGGTGAGTGGACATCCGCACCCCAGCCATCCCATGGCCCCATCCCCACACTGCCCAGCCACGGACCGCTGGGGTACCCCAGTCCTTAATGAATTGACCCTTTCCTGCTTATCCTTTTACAATTTCCCTGGGGCATGGTTCATTTTACTCCACCCTTTAATGAGTCAAAGGGGTCCAGTTGGAGCCTTTCCAACTCTAAGCTTCCTGTGTTTCTTTACCCTTTCTACAAACTTAATGAATATGCCACCAAAAAGCTCATTAGATGTAATGTCAGTTCTATTTCTGATGCTCCCTCTTGGAGAAACTGTGTCCTGTGCTGGCAGGGAGATGAACCCGATGAGAGCCACAAATAAATACCAAACTCCTCCTGTCCCTTCTATTCTGTCCTTCCCATTTTCACGCTTAAACAGGAACAAGGGAAGATCCATGGGCCCTCCTAACTTCTCCTCTCACTGTTCATTTATCCAAGACTGTCTTCCCTCTTGGCCCCTTGATCTAATACCAGTAGTCTGGATTTCTTGCTCCTTGTCACTGCCTTGGCTGTAGCTGTGGCTTTGGTGTGTGGCAGGGAGGTGAGGAGCTGTGTGGAGGAAGTGGAGCCTTTAAAGAATGATGCAAGCCACAGTGCTTCTGGGAAGCAATCAGCCCTGTTTATTGCAGGTGAATCAGAGCTCCATGACTAGTGAATCACTGGAGTATTTGACATGTCAGAGCAGTGGAAAATGATTCACTGAAGGTTTGATCTCTGGAGAATAGACTTTTTTTTTTTTTTCCCCTACCAGAGAAGTTTGGGATTGCTTCAGGGTTTGTTTGGGTCCCCTCCTCCCTTCCAGAGAAACAGGCATTCACATAGACAAGCAGAGAGACATAATGGAGGGCAGGGAGAAGAGAAATTTAAAGGTGGTTGGGAGTAGTTCCCTCCTGCTGCCTGTCCTTGACTGATGCTTGTCACGTATATGTGAGTCTGCCTGTCGGTAGTCACCATGGAGGCAGAAGTAGCAGAAGGAAGAGGATGTGGTTGCCTTGCAATATACAGTATCTCTGCTAGAAAGTTGTAAAATGCATTCTACTTACCTTGTAAGCCCCTTGAACCCTTCCGAAAAGTGTAGGAGAAAAGTTCTTCTGCTTTTCTATTTCACTTTCTAGAGATGTATTTTTTAATGTATTGTCAGCTGTGTTACTATCATCTGGTGAGGAGGTCTATTTTGGGAGTGAGGATTCTCAGCTCTAGGACTTGTAAAATATAATATAGGTTTTGATGCAGCAGGAGCACTAACACCTTCATAGAAAAATCCTATTTATGTTGGATTTTGGACAAGGTATTACAGTGATTTAAAGGGTACAAAATCACAAGTATGCCAAGATTAGTGGCCTCCTATTGGTCTTAATCTTGTTCCTTTACCATTTTCAAAGATATATTAATAGCTTCAATTTTTAATTTGAATTTTTCTTCCCTGTAAGGTATCATTAAGTTGAAAGGTGCAAATGAATGACAGTGGTAAATTGGTCTGCTGAATGTCTTTGCCTAGTATCCGAGGGTCAGCTGTTTCCCAGTTGTTTCCCATGTGGATATCAGTTAGATTCACAGTAGATTGGGTCCCATACCTCCAGGGTTGTGGAGAAGACAACAGTGGCTCTAAGTCGCCTTAAACTTTCTTGGCTTTCTCTTCCTGTTTCAGAGCTGGCACAGCCCCCTCTCACTTACTGTTCTCTCCTTCCTTTAGTGCATGTCTCAGGAGACAGCAATGCACTTTCCGGGCACGGCTCCTTGGTGTGAGTGCAGGTCACAGGGTGGGTCCCTGGTCTGCAGAATGAGGCTGCCCAACATGAGCGTGTGCAGGCAGAAGTGTTGGCTAATAGTCTTTCACAAAGTACCTGCTCTAACAATGGTGTTACCTAGATACTAATAACTGTTTGTTTTTGTATTATTATTATTTTATTCTAATTAATTCTTTGAAAAGCTTCTTGCACAATTAAAATGATGAAGTAATAACATAGAAGTTGGGAATCTCCAGAGCTAAGGGACAAAGGGAAGCAGCAATTAGTGGAGCTATCTTTAGCTCTTTGGCCCTTTGCAAGGACAACAGAGAGCTATTTAATATGGGGGTTGGGAAAGTTCTGTTTTAAAAAAAATCTAGAATACTTGTGCACTAAGTTGTTTAGTTCTCCCTAACATCCCTATTCATTTCTGAAATAGCACTGTGGTTCTTTAGTATTTTAAGATGAAACTGTCTTATATCCCTTAACCTTGTCTCCTCAGAGGCAGATAGATATTCTGCCAGGAAGCCCCACAAGAGATTAGCACTACTGATATACTCACCCCATAGCTACCACCTCCTTATTTGTCTAGGAGCATGCTGTGTCTGGCAGCTGGTAAGAAAATAAATAAATAAACCCCAGGAATCAAATTCCTGAGGAATCTGGTCATTTCAAGGTTCCTCTATACATTCACAGGTTTTAAAGGCCAGAAGGGACAATTATATTCTGACCTCTGGTGCAACATAATCCATTGAATTTCTCCTAGTGTCGCCAGCACTCAGCCATATGAAATGAGTTTGTGCTCTTTAAAATCCTCTCCTCAGCTCTAGTATCATCTCTCAAACAACCCCTTCTTACCCCTTATAGTCTCCTGTTCAGTACTGTGTGTGGATGAGGGTGTTTTCAGGTCTTCCGACAGCAGCAGCCCCAGAGCAGGATTATTCTATGTTAAAGCAGCACAGTGCAATCCCTTTAACCCATGCTCACTGCTTCAGCTCTGAGCCTTCACACAGCATTTCAGCCTGGCTCCCAGAGGTGGGGACAGCCTTCACAGATGTATCACAGATAGCTCTTCTCTGGGTCCGCTCCATGGAGAGGTTTTAGGGCAATGTTTTTTCCCCAGCAGGGAGGATGGGTGGCATGTTTTCCAAGTGGCTGGAGAGTAGTAGCACTGCAGCTGAAGGCTGGCTGGCTGGAGCCACTCTCAATACAGCCTTGGAGGGGGAGAGTTCGTGTCTTTTGCCTTTATTTATTTCTGTGACAGCTGAGACCGAGGGCTGGCCTGCCTCTCACAGGGATAGTGGCAGCCGGTGGCTGGCCCTGTTCATGCATCTGTGTGTGATTGGGAGCACACTGGTGTTGGGGGACTGTGAAGCCTCTTCTGCACCTGAAGTGGGCAGAGCTGAAACCCTGCAACAAAGAAAGAACAGTTTCTTAGCAGATGAAAAGGCTGGGAAGGGAATCTGGGCCGAAATCCCTGGCCTGAGTAGAGCAGGGGCAGAGCGCCCCTGGCCCTTAGTCAGAGCAGCACTCCCAGCACACCTGGGCAGAAGAGATGACTGATTCCTGTAATGGACCTGAGTAACTTGTGTGTCAGAGGATTATTGCCTCCCCAGCAGGGTGGTCAAAGCCTGGCAGCTGTCTGCAGCCTGGCAGAAGCTTTGCTTGCCTTCTGTTAGCGAAAGGAGGGCTGGAACCCCAACACATTTCTGAGGTGGGCAACTGGAAGCAGCTGCTCACTGCCCCCGTGCTTGCCATGGCAGCAGCGTTGCATTTACCTCGGTGCAGATGAGGGCTGGGTCTGGCTCCCCGTTTACTGATGTTAAACCAGTACTCTCGGTTCTCTTGTGATGAATCTCGCTTCATATATTTATCTGGAAAATCTGAACTGATATTATCTCTGTATCCTCAAATGCTGGTGATGAAACACCTATTCTGCACAGTGAATCAGCAAGAACGACTTTTTTTGGTGTTCTTTACATCTGCCCTAAATTGTGTGGGTTCTTTGGAAAGCAGTGTAGTTAGGCATCCACCAAGAGATTTGCCCCTCTACCACTCTGAGTGTGCTAGAGCTCCTGTTGTTTCACCTGACATCTTCAAACATGCATTGCCTCTGAACTGGAGCTGAACAATCACACAGGGCTGCTCTTCCTTATTTTGGTCAGTTTATTTACTTAGCTGTTCGTCCAGGGCAGATGTCGAGCTATTCTAGCTGGGCAGCAAAGCTTGAAGGCTCAGGCTGAGAAGCAAATAAAAGAACCCCAACTGTATTACTTTTTAAAAATCTCATGATCTGTTAAGCATGTCTCCCTGTCTGCCAAGGGCCTGACTGGTGCTTCTGGACTGATTGGTTGGCAGTACTGCCATTTCCAACAGTTTCCAGCCTTCCCACAGGAGTGGTGATGTGGTTTATATATTTCAGTCTTGCTCTTCACTCTGCTGCTGTCTTTAAAATGGCTGAAAGTCCTGAGTGTAGGGAGGAGGTGTTTCTAAAAAATCCCTTTGTGTGGTGCTCTCTTTTCCACAGCCACGATTCACTTACAATTGTAAACAAGGTGATAACTTAATTCCAAGGGGCTGCTTTAATGTGCAATAAAATATAAATTTAGCCAGCATGTAAAATAAGCTTTTCCTGCCATATGACAGAAACCACAACTGTCTGGCATGGACATATAAGCCAGAACCTGAAAGGAAGCAAAGCACAAAGCCAGACATGATCTTTGATCATATGTTGTTTAAAATTAACAGCACAGATCATAACCACACTTAAATAACACATCTGTCTGGGGGCTAGATAGTAACACACAATATGCTTTTTTAATTCATTATGCATTTGAATCTCTCCCAAGTAACAGGTGGTTTTCTGACAACGAAGCCTGCCAAAAAAGGCATGAGAAAGGTCTGGCTGATGGTTATCCTGGGAGGTGAGGTAGCCTGGGTTCCTGGATAGCAACAAGCCCTGGCTCTCTTAACTCTTTTCCTGCTGGTTCTCCATCAGTTTCTGCCATAATTAATGCCCTGTCTGCCATACAGCACCTGTATTGAGGCCTTCAGAGGAGAAGTTGCATCCCAAGGCAGGGCAGCAGAGGTTTGGGACCTGTGCCCTGGGGCTGAGGACCTGTTCCACATGGGCAGTGCTGGGGGCTCCAGCCTGGCTGCCTAACAGGTTCAAAGGGTGGATCTGGTCTGACCAAACACACAGCTTCTTCTGGGGATGGGTCCAAGCTAATGACCTTAAAGACCCTTTATGGCACCTTTGAAGGGTGATTCATCCTGGGCTGCAACCATTTCTGAGATGGCTGTGCCTACAGGATGCCTGCTTGTCTCCCGGACTGTGAGGGGGAATGACAAGCTTGGATGGTAACATTTACACTGCAGGCAGAGGTCAGAGACGTGAATCCCAGCTGAGCTGCTCACGCACTGGTCTGGGAGAGCTCAAGCCACTCAGACTGCCTTGACGTGGCCATGTGTTGCCTTTTAAACCAGCACACATCTGAAAGGTGTGCGTGGCATGCAGACAAGGGGCTGGGGTCACTCATGGCAGGCATGCCCGAGGCCCCTGCCCGCCTGCTGTTCACAGACCCCTTTGAAGCAGAGGGAGGTTGTGACTCTGCCAGGCTTGGTGTTCCACTGAATGGTGACCAGCACCCAGTCTGAGAGAGGGACATGTAAAACCTGATGCACCTTGCTTTTCCCTACAAAAGAGTCTGCACAGATGATCCAGCTACAGCATGAGGCAAAGAAATGATTAACTGTGTCTCATTATGCACTACATATGTGTAGCAACTGCTACAGCTCATAAAATTAGCCACATCTTTTAAAAATCTACCTGCAGTGTCTGGAGTCCAACACGTGTCCCACTGCACAGTTCCTTGAGGCTCTGATGCAGGTTTGCTGGTGCAGAGCCTGCTGGCTCTCCAGGCTGAGAGGGATGGGAATATGATGTGGGCCCACTTCTTCCCTTGCTTTTTAAAATCCCTTTTGGGTGGACTTCAGGAGATCTGTCTGTCCCTCTGGCATCTTGTGAGCTCAGAGCAGAGGGAAGAGTCCTGACCTCAGCCCTTGCAAAGTGAGATGATCTCAGCTCCAACAGTAATGGATTTGTGTCCCTTCATATACTCCAGTTGTAACAGTCATTTGTTTTGACCTGTGCCTTGTGTAAGCAGCTGCTCTGGGAGGTAGGGTAAAGAGAGACATGACTTACTCCAGGGCTTGCTCAAGGTAGTTCCCATTTTTGGCAAAATAAACTCACCAGAGGGTGATGGAAAGCCTTTTCCCTCTTACTGGGAGCTCCTTGATCCTCAGACCCCCAGGGCAGAGGGAAACAGCTTTCTTTGGGTGCTTGGTACAGGCACACCTTGCTTACCTGGAGTGCTTGGTTAGACCTCCTCCAGACTGGACAGACCAGGGGACCTGGGGTTTGTAACCTGGGAAGGGAACAGGAGATGTTCATCCTAGCTGCTTTGCTGCATCTAATGACATGTTACTCCTCAGGGTCCTTCTGGGTCACTTGTCACATGCAGTTTGGGTCGAGGTCTGCCCCGAACAGATTTCCAGATCAGTGACTGCCACTGCTGAGAGGAAGTTTGTTGAAACAAACTTCTCAAACACAATTTTTGTGGTTAAGTAGAGTCCGTGCAGACACAGGTAGTTACTGGGAGCTGTGGTATGAACTGATCCCAGCTGCCCTGTCAGTCACCAGGAGGCTCTGAGAACTCCTGGCAGGGTGCAGATGAGCTCTGAGCTTAGGGAGCTGACAAGCCTGTGTCCTGCTCTCTTTTCTTTGTGAATTTCTTCTTCTCCTCACGCATTCATCACACAGGTCTGCTTTGCCCAGCACCCAGGCAGGAATCAGCACCAGGAACATTTAACACAGAAGAGCTAGTACGGTTCCTTGGCTAGGAAAGGACTGTAAGTGGCAATGATTCCAGACTCTGAAGACAAGGTGTTTGGTTTGGGGGCTTTGGCTTGAGCTTTTTGCCTGCGGGGCGAGCAGAGGCCTGCAGATCCTCTGACACCTACACTTGTAGGTAGAAGAGGGTTGCAGCCATCCATGCTGCCTAACCACAAAAGTAATTTTTCATGCTGCTTGCAAATTAGGGGACTTTCTAGGAACAGCACCTGTGCAAAGTGCACTCACACAAAATGGCAGTTCTTGCGCACCAAACCATTGGAGATTGCCCGGGCAGCTCCCCACCCTGCTGCCCTGAAGCACCCTTGCCCCTCCTCTCCCCTGTACCCCCTGGGCAAGGGGAGGAGGGATTTCCCCCAGGTCTAACGCCTGCAGCCACAGGAGGAAGTCGTTCCAAAGAGATGTGCCGCCTCACCAGGGCGTGAGAAGGCACATGCGCTTAGAAACCCTGCTGTGGGAAGATGAAGAGCCATCTGAATGGTGACCCTGGCTGCTGGGGTGCCGGAAGGACAGGGTCCCCTGTCAGGCTGGTTGGGAGCCGAGCGCTGGCCCGCGTGTTTGTGAAGGGTGTGTGGCACACGCGTGGCAGGCGCTGGCAGCTTTTGCTGAGGCGCGAAGGCCCCGCAGGCCGGGGGCTCCCCGGGGCTGCTGCTGGCCACCAGCTCGGCATCGGCAGAGCGCAGCTGTCAGCCCTCATCCAGGGGGACTGCGCTGCGTGTTTACATGAGGAATCATATGGTAACCTCTTCTAGCTGGTGGGCAACTCGCAGGGTTACCTCATCTGCAGTGCAATTACCTCATCGGTGTGAAATGCAGCGTGGTGGAGGCAGGAGCGCGGCAGGCTGCTCTGGGGCATGGCTCCCTCAGCAGCAGGCTGCGGAGGAGTGACCACTCAGGAAAGAAACTTGAAATCTGCTAGTTTTACAATTATGTCAATTAACAAAGAGTTCCTCAAATCAGCTGGGGTTGCTTTGCAGCATGAGTGGGTAGCCATGCATGCACCCTTTGAATCCCTATAAGAAGTCAGCTGTGCTGACCCGCAGTCCACTCTTGTCGATGCCCAGCTGCCATGTAAAGTCCTGACAGCAGCACAGGGAGCAGCAACCAGGATGTTATTCTCCACCATAGGTTAAGACTAGGAGAGTGGAACCTTTGGCATCCTCTGACTTAAGCATGTTTCATGACCCAGATTGTCCTGCTTCACCTCTTTAAAAGCAAACCAACCAAGTATACATGTGTAAATAAAACATTGCATGTAATGCCCAGGAATATATAATAAATTATTGGTGCTATAGGCGGAGGAGTTTATTAGTCCCTGTCAAGCTATTCACAATGTAAAGGACATACTGACCTAGAATGATTTCTTCCTTCCAATCAGCATTTGCACTGTAACAGGAGGAGAGCCAGTCAGTGTTTGTGCATTGGTAAGGTTAACCCTTCAGGCTACCCATGCAGATATTTACTCTAGGATTTTGTGTACAATTCCAACCCTGGCAGGCCATTTTTATTTCTAATAAACCCTTTTCTTAATCGAGGAAGCTGTGAGCTGGAGGCCACCACTTCTGTGAACAAACATATTTTAAATTCCTTAGAGCATGTGTGTATGCACATATATATTTGTGTGTCTGTGTGTATTTTTCTTTTCTCCCAGGCTATTTATCATGTCCAGTTGGACACATTGTGTGAGCACAGCTGCTCTTATCTGGCACGGGGTAGGATATTAAAGGGAAGATTAAGATTACCATTTTGCTTTATTTCATTTCTCAGAGCTTGATCTGCATAGCCAGTGCTTGTGTATGTGTGTGTGTGTGAGTGCAGAATAATAGTTGTGAGTGGTGTTCGCACACGGTGTCTCCAGGCAGTAGGTAAGGCACATCTGGAGTTTACAGCATCCTGGAGATAGTTGCTCGAATCCCAGGAGCGTGGGTCGGGCTGGGAATGGCGGGCTGGTATCCATGGTGAGGCTCCCTATCTCACAGTACCAGGTGTGTGCATGTGAAGTAAGTTCTTGGAAAGGCCATTCTCAGGGGGGAAAGAGAGAAACCGGGAGAGAGGTAATTAGGAACTACCTTGCACAACTGAACCAGCTCATTAGGGATGAGTAAGGGAAGGACAGTGCTCGGAGCAGGTGATGTGTGCAGAGGTTTCACACAGCCTGCCACTGGCCATGCTCTATTTCTTTATAATTTCCCTTTCCATTTCCCTTTTCCTTTTCCTTTCCTTTTCTTTTTTTGTTTCCTCTCTCTATTTTCTCCTCTCCTCTTTCCTTTCTTTTCTCTCCTTTCTCCATTTCTCTCTCTCTGTGTGCATAAGGGTGGAAAATGAAGGTTCTGAAATAATTCCAGATGGGTCTGTTTGACAGCATCAGTGCTAGTTGTTCTCTAAACTGAAACAAGATCCATATTTGGATCAATATAGATTTGTGTGTGGGGAAGTATTCCCTTTTATTTCTTTGTCAACTCAATGTGGCAGAGCTGCTAAAAAACGCATGCTCTGAAAACTACTAGTTATTAAAACAAACCCTTCTGCCTGCTCTGTGTGCACTTTATCCATTTCCGTACACAGACCTAGAGTGTGGCTGATCTCACACTTATGCTGTTTGACCCCTGCACATCAAAGAACGTGGCCGTTGCACTTGCGGAAGTTTGGAGCCTCCTGAATCCCGCCTCAGCTTCCCAGCATCCCCCAGAGCAACAGAAGCATGGTGCTGCCCTAAGCTCCCAGCAAAAATTGGGTGAATATGGCTCATAATCCAAGCTTAAGTGGATTTATGGGGTGAAGAGGCAATCCTCCTTCTGTTCTGTGTTTCACAGTGCTGTTTGGAAAGAAAACTGATGCATGATTGTATTAAACCTTCCCTCTGCTCCAAGCCCTAAATCCTGCTGGAAAACAACATGTCCTTGTGGGGTGCTGAGCACTGGTCCTTGTGAAGCACTAGGCACCATATAAGATCAAAATCTGATACAGGATCAGACTGGGAAAGTCATCCCCTAACTAAACTTACTATTTAAGTAACATTCACTGGTGGCTGTCTCTTCAGCTTTTCCACTGTCCTCCAGGCAGGCAGAGTTACAGCTCCGTGTGCTGGGGTGGGCTTGAACCTTCTTTTTGCAGGAAGAATTTTGAACTCGAGGAATTAGGAGAGGAAGCTGCAATTCTCTCATGCAGGTGAAATTAGAGAAAGATATGACTCATTGGTGGGGCAAATTGAGCCTGCCAGCTGGGCTTCATTCAGCTGAAAAATATGCCCCTGTGGCTGCAGAGAAGCCAACCAGAACTAACCAGAGGGGTGCAAATCTTCGAGTCAAACTGCAAATTGGGAACAACAAAGCAAATCATTCAGGTAGAAGGCATGCAAAATGCAATTGGTTCTCTTGCGTTTTACCTTGAATGGATTAAATCTGGCACTCAATGTGCGAACCCACAAGTGCTTGAACGGTAGTAAGCTGGCATAAGGCTGGCTATAATTAGAAGTGGTATCTGCTCAGAATTAAAGTGCCAAATGTGCCTTCAGGTGTATTCATTCTCCATCTTGCTTTTTAGTCCAGGCCTGACACATTTGGGATTCTTGCCACAGGAACTGTACCAAATGACTCACTCACAGTGGTAGCCATGTGCTGAAGACTGCATCCTACAGAATCAGTGGGCTTCGAGTTCAATATGAAAGGCAAAACCTCAGGAGACTGACATATGGTCACTTGGTTCAAATAAGCTTCTTCAAACTTGAAAATTTATCTGAATTTTTATCTTCTTTCTGCCATTTCTACAGTTGTGGCTTTTCATGACCGATTCCTACCTTATTTCATTCTTCTCTGTCCTGTCATTCTTCTGTCTTCTTTTAGCCTCTGTGTGCTTGGACAGTCTCCATTCCCAAATTCCTCCTTTTAACAGCAGGTACCACAAGCTCTCTGTTTTTCCTTGACTCCCCGACAGCATGAGAGGTTTTATAGCCCCTCTGGAGGCTCAGCTGTAAAGACTGGAATGCTCTCTGCTAATTTCCTACTCATTCTGTCTTGGTTGCTGGTGTAATAGGGGGCAGATCTGCAAAACCACCTAGAGGCCGGAGAGGTGAGCTCCGCAGAGCCTGTCTTCTAGATATTCTGGTGCAGTGCACAGCCCAGCAGCACAGCTGGGCAGCCATCAACAGGATGAGAAGGGCAGGTATTTGGGCTCACCTGATGGAGCAAGTGTAGAAGGGAGGATAGTATCTCCTGCCTCAAGGAGAGGCTTACTTTTCATTATGCAGAAAAACCCAAGGATGTCAGGCTGGTATCGGCTGTACCCTGATACCATATGAAGTGGTTGGTGTTGCAGACACCCAGACCAGGGTCTTAAAAAATGTTCCTGGATCCAATACTATCAACAAAGTCCATCCAAGCTAACATTTGCTCTGCACTCCAAGTTGGCCAACCTGATTTTAAAGTGTTAGACAAATGAAAATGTGGTTTCTTGAATTTTGTAAGTCCAGGCATCTTTTAACACCTGTTGGTCTATTAGAAACCATTTTTTGGGTTTCGTAGCGTCTTGTGGTGTTGTGTTTGGCATGTCAGGAACAGAAAAGAAGACCTGCTCTTCACACAATTCCCTTCAGATCAGATTGATAATATGTATTGAATGATGTTGCTTAAATCAATGCAAATTGATTGAGGGCCTCAGAGCATCTGGAAGATAACAGGAGAAGAGAGACCAATATCCTGAAGGAATATTCATGGCTATTTTTACAATGCTGCACAACTTCTGCCCAAAAGGAAAAACTTGCAGGTCATTTTGGGAGGATGACATACTTTGGATTGAAATTGAGAGCCCATGTAAGATAGGTAGCGATGCTCCCTGAGTACTGTTATCCCTCTTGTTTCTTATAACTCCTCTAACTGCTAATAAATTATGTTAACCATCGAATTATGGTCAGCAGGGAGTCTTAAAGAAAAGATTTGGTTGTCTTAATGAGGAAGGGGGGAGGGGAGAAAAGAAGGGAGAGATTTTAACAGAGAAAACAAGCATCATCAGGACACAGGGGTGTTTATTTTGCATCCGGATTGTACGCAAAAACAGGGAATCTGAAGAGCCAAGCTGCTGCTGCTGAATTTCTGTCCATCTCCCCTATCCTGCTCAGAGTCAGAGGCAGCTCTCATAGCTGTCTTTGTGATAAAGCTCACAAGCAAATTGGACAGGGTGTCAGGCTGGCTATGAAATATGACAAATTAACAGCCGAGGCTGCTACTGCCCTAGTTACAGACACTTCATTTAGAAGTTATCATGTTACTGGATGCTTTCTGTAATTTGTGATGATACTGATTGTGATAAATTGCAAGATCCAGGTAAAAATTTCAGTCCATTCCTGAAGCTGAATATTAAGGGAAGAAACGGTTGTCAATACTGTGCCACTTAGCTTCAGGCCCCCCAAATGAGAAAAGATCTCACAATAACAATAAAAATTCTCAGTCACTGAGCAATGTAATTATATTAAGCTAATTACATTACAATTAGCAAATCTTTAATTTATTTTTAATGCACTGATTAAACTTTATGTGGTAATCATAAAGCTTTCTGAATGGCAATCCTTTAGGGAAAGCATTGACACCAGCCAGGGGTCACTGCTTGATGTTAGAGTATTTCCTGAAGTAATAAATAATTACATTTTTATCTAGCTTGGAAAAGTTTCCATACAAGTATTTCAGGCACATAATTTATTCCCTTCCTTCCCTTTACCTTGATGGCTGATAATGGAAAAATGAATGCTCCACATTCCAGTCCACTCTGTTTGTCCCGTGCATTTTCATTGGATTGTTTGTTTGTTTGTTTTTTAAAGCTGGCAGCTGTCTTAAAGGGCCCAAAGAAGTCCTTATCAGGTGGTTCTTGAGTGGTTTATCAGAGATTCCTCCTCATTTCAGTAAGACTCCCTGTGAGAAAAGGCTGGGGAATGTGCCTCCTTGTAAAGTCTGCTTCCTGGGTGTAGCACCATCTTGCACCAGACAAAGGAGGGAAATTAGGCATGATAAACCTAACTGGAATGAAATTAGGGACCGATGTCCCTAAAATTAGCCTCTGGTGTCCCTGAAATTAAGCTCCCTGAAAGTCATGTTCAGATACCATCTGGTCTTACAGGCACTTGGACCGTGCAAGTCCTTCAGACTTTGCCATTAAAGTTCCTAAGGCATCTAATGCCATTTTGGAGCATGCCTAACCAGTGCGTCTGCCATGACCAGGCTGTGCAGCAGGGTACTTATCTGACATTTAAGTCGGATTAGAAACCATGAACAGTGCGTTCATCCACTTATCTTGTTGCAGGGCTCAGTCTCACAAGGACACTTTGTATCCGCCTGCTGTGCTCTGCCAGATCTGATCCTTCTTTGGCCATTAGGCCAAAGGTTTTTTCTTTCTTATCATGTTTTGTCTATTTTATCTAACAAATATATATATATTTATTTCCTACGAAGCATGACTGCTTTGTAAAGAAGAGAAGGGAAGGGTGGTTTTTTCACCTTGAATGCCTTACCAACAGGGACTGAGAGCTCTCCACACAGAGAAGCAAATCTTGTCAGGCAGAAGAGGGGACAAAGCACTTTGGGTGGGACTATTCAATTGTTGCAAAAGATGGAGGATTTCAGTGACATGGGTTGTTTTTCTGAGCACCCTCTGTGACACTGCTCAGTTCTCCAGGAAAGAGACATCTTCCTGAAAGAGGCATCCAAATTAAGAAAATACACAGAGGAAAATAACTAAGCTCTGGAGAGGAGAGGGATTTCAGCTGTATTCCTATCCTACATCCTCAGGGTTTTCCTAGAGGTAAGCTATGATGGCTCCTTGTTCAGTCCAACACTTTTAAAGAGAAGACACGGAGCTCTGTGGATCAGGGCCAAATGCTGCTATCTCAAAAATTCTATGCCCCAGCTGCATATTTCCCCTGTCTTCAGGAGGAGGTGAGGGTGAAGGGGGTACAGAAACCAGCCCGTCCCCAAGTCCTGCCTGTCCTGAACAGCGGATTCCTGGCCAAAGGGAACCAGGTACCGTGCAGGGAGGGTACCATCTCATCCCTAAGGAGAAAACTGGGCTTTTTGCCCTGTGTCAGCATTACTGATGTAAAGCACCTACACAGCTTCTGGGATGTGAGCTATTATCTCTGCAGGGCTCTCTGCTTCTCGGAGTAGATGTATCTGCTTCCCTGCCGTTAGCTCCAGGCTCTCTCGTATGGCAAGCACCAAGGCACATACAGAGACACGTGTTGTAGCTTGGTTTTTTTGGATCTGGTCCTTGATGCTTAGGGACCAGATGTAATTTGTTCATGCACCTTGAGCTCTGCAGGTGACTCAGGAGCGTGGGACTGGCCTCTACATACGTTCAGCATCAGTGACAGGCAGCCATTCCCTGAAGACAAATTGACGTGTCACTGCCTCACTAAATACACCAAAAGGAAATGGCTGAACTGGAGGAGCTGAAAACAGAGCATACTTAAAACTGTGAATATTTGGGGCTGATTTTCGTGCTTAAAAATTTGCAAAATTGCTCTGTCAGCTCTGAATAATTATTAAAATATAATAATTAAAAAATGTGTTATTTTACGTCTTACAAGTAAACGAGCAATGGCTCGGCACTGTGTATGGAGTAGCCTGCAGTCCTTGTTTTTGTTTGTGTGGGACCTTGAGCAACTGCTGTGTTTATTTTTTCCTGATAATCTTTCTAATAGCATGGAAAAAGAAGGCACAGGCTGTGCTTTTTTTTTTCTTTTTTTTTTTTTGAGAATTGAAATAATTCGTGTTTTTCCTCTGTGGAATGAATTTCCCAACCATAATACCGCACGTTGAGTGTATCTGGAAAGGATGCTGCCTTGTTCGATGAACTGAATTGTGCACACAGTTGGAGGCTCTGACAGTGCCAGCATCAGTGAATGCAAGTTGCATAAAAAAGAGGCAGCATCATTCATGACACTAATGAACAGTCCTTCCTCGTCCATCAGAGAAATCTTTCCCAGGGATAACGATTCTCCTAGCATTTTCTTAACCATAAAAGAAGAGATTGTGTTGGGTCTTTGGTTCTGTAGGAAACTATCAGGAGGATTCTTAGGCTGGAAACAGAAATCAATGTTTCTGTGATACTGTATTGGCTAAATGCTTAGACCAGAGAAAAAAGATTTTGTTTTGACTGCACAGTGAACTTCTTGTTTTGCTTTGCTGCTACAAGATTGTGAAAATAGTGTGAAATTTAAGGGGACACATTTGATTCCAAGCAAGTCTGCCAGCAAGTTCTAGTCATTTATTGCAGTGTGATGTACCTGGTTCACTCATGTAGTCCTACAGCTTTAAGTAACTGTAACTTCATTGATTTCAGTGGAATCTCGGGAGTAAAAGGGGAAAATTGGTGTGACACAACAGTGATTCAGCTTTAATGTATTTCCTCATTCTTCCACAGGTATTTATTATCCTTTAAGAGACATCCACTTTAAATCTTTCTTATTACTTGAAAAACAGTCTCCTAACATATGAACAAAACCAGTAGCAGAAGGGTCTCTGGGGATCTAATCTACAAAATGACAATTAGACAAGATCTAAAACTCGGGGCTTGAGCGTAACAGCGATTGAAGATATTATCATTTCTTTAAACTATTGAAGAAAAAGTATAGATGCAGTTTTGTCAGAAAAACATGATTTGTCTTGCATAGCTTTATGAGAGTTGTTGAATAAATATGGCCTGTACCTACTTATTCATCAGCATGTATTATGTCACTCCTAGGAAGTCCTGTCAGTGAAAGCCTTCTACTGTAAACTAAACCTCAACCCACAATTCCAGCTATTTTTGTCTTTTAATCTGCTCTTAAATATTTTGCACCTTGCTCCCTGCCTTTCTGTGCAAACCAAAGTAATACTTAATAGGCTTTTCCATACACTCTGTAATGCTCTAATTTTCCAGTGCTTTATGAGTGACTCCAGTGCTGTGAAGTTAGATCGCAATCCATGTTGTTTTGTGGGTGATCATACCCATTTTAATAGCCTGTGTGTTTGTTTTATGTTTTAGATGCATGTGCAATGCCTTTGGGGGAAAGAAACTCATACAGATAGCTCAGTCTAGGAGATTGTGTTCATGTTCGTGATGGCGACCATAATGATTGGGATTGTAGCAGAAAAAGAGTTTGAAGCTTGCCTTCTGGTTAGGGAGGAAAAATTGAACCTTATACCATTGACCACATTTAGGTACCCCGTATCTGTCTTTCTCCACTTCCCCAAGACATGCTAGCATCTGACAAAGCTGCTTCTATACTTTATCTATCTGACAGAGGTGGATAAAAATTTTTTAAAATCTACATCATGACTGAACAGTTTGATATGAGCAATTTTAAAAAAGTGTATTTTGGGACTGACTATGATTACAGGTTACAGGCTAGGTTTTTTTAAAGTAAATTTGTCACATACTATATATTCGTATCAGGCATGAGGATTTTGTCACTGGAGGAAATCACTTTAAAGGACCAGACCAAATCCCTCAGATTGGTGAAGTATCTGTAATTCCTGATCTCCCTCGCATGACTGATTTCTGCAGGAGTGACGCTTTTGTGATCCATGCATTAGCAATAACCAGCTACAGCTACAGTAATTAAACAGTTTAAATCTACCATCCTATATAGATCCACTTTGATTGCTTGCTTTCTTACTGTTCTTGTTACTGGACTTCAGAAATTAACACTTTGGTAGGTGCTGGAAAAGCCAGCTTTCCTCTCTTCCTGCTGTAAAATGAACCTCATTAGAAAAAAAGCCATTTATTGGCACTGAGTTTGCATTAATACAGTAATGATATTTATACTTTCAATCACTGCAAATTGCAAAGTGTGATGCGAATTCAAGCAGAGTTGTTATTTTGTACTATTTTGTCAGGAAGTTTTCATTAGTTCATTTGGTTTATCAGAATTAGAGAGCTTCTTTGAGGAAAAAAAGCATGAAGCATCTTATGGTGGGTAATGCGCACTGGTAGACTGGCTGGTGGTTCCAAGCTGTGCCTTCATTGTCTGACCAGTAAAAGCAGTTGCTACTTCTGGAAGAATATGGACTCGTGACATGGGACTTTTCTGTTGAAGCCGGCACTCAAGATGTTGTGTGACTGATCTGTCCTGTCAGAAGCCAAATTGAAAATTATTGTTACTGCTTTACAGGTATGGCAGATTTGCAGATCATCTTCACTTCCAGGGGAGAAATGAAGTGCTCAGTCTCCAATATGTTTGTTTACAAAAGACACAGGTCTTATCTTTCTGAGTCGTTTGCAGCAATGTGAAAGTTTAAAACTCACTTTTTCTTTGTTCCCAAACCCTGAGCTTTTCACCTGGGAAACGCTTCTAGGTCAAAGCTCCTCCTCTGAGACCATATGACCTTTAAAGGTGGGCTTGAACCTTTTTTATGCAGCTGCTCTGCAATACAAATGAACCTCAAAGCCTTAGCAGCCAGACAAAGAAGAGGTCTTTAACCCACACAGTCTCTGTAAGGGGGTCATTTATGCTTAAATGACCCCTAATGGGTAAGTGATGAGTACTGTTCAGCACAACAATATTAATGGGCAGGCAGGAGCACAGAGCAAGGGGTAAGATGGATGTTTGCATGTTTCCATACCTTACAAAGCAAAAAGGGGTGGGCAAACTTACCTACTCCTTTCCCAAAGGAGAGCCAACAGCATTTGAGTATTTCAAAAGCAATGCTGCTTTTGTCAATTTATTTCAATGAAATGAAAATACTTCTAAATTCACATTTAATTAGATAAGTTTAGATTTATTTGGGTTGTATAGCTCGGCTGATAGGAAGGTGAGGAGAAGTAGAAAATTTACTTTATTTCCAATGATCTGATGTCCATTTCCATGGAAACAGAAATGGAAGCAGGAACCAAACATAAGCAGTCACAGCCCTGGTTAATTGCCCATGGCTGCTTTCTGTTTCCACTTCTATAGTGCTGAACTCTATGTTTCCTACTGACCCCGTTACTACAAAACAATGTGTGTGAGAGGGACTGATGAGGGGAGACTGGGCACAAGAAAGGTGGAGAGGGGAAAAATCTGAGAGGCAGATGCAGGCTCTCCAGGCTGACCAGTAAAGAAATCTTCTTTATGACTTGTTTTACTTGACTGGAAAAAAAAATGAGGAGTAACATTAGCAAAACTAATTTTAATTAAGTTATTTCTGTGAACTTGGTGATGTAACAACACTTAATGACAACCAATGTAAATCTGGAGTTGCTCCATGGAAGTTGACGGCAGTCTAACAGGAATTAAGAACAGACACCTCCTTTAGTGAAAAAGCAAATAAAAATTAATAGAGAGCAAAAAAAAAAAAAAGAATAGAAAGTGTGTTTCTGTGGTTGCTGAGGCAGTGACCAGACTAGTAAAAGGAGTCAGATTTTCTCGATTTGGGAAGCTCTGATATGTCTACAATGCAACAGACTTCTGGAGGCAGGCCGCTTTATTCAATGATAAAATAAAAATGGCATATGGAAAACAAACTACAAGCAAATCTATTTCCAGGCTGAAAAACTGTTTTATTTGTTCATTAAAGTAATTGAACACCTCTGCACTCTCAAATTTGGCCTAAAACCAGGAGCACAAAATAACATTAAAAACAGTACTCCCTGTTCTTGTTGTTTCCAAAACCAGATTCTCCAGCAGGAAGAAATGATCCCCAGAGGTTCGGCTTCATGGAAACCCAACCAGATCTTAGGCCTTTTGAGGTTTACTCATCTCTTGTAATCATGCTGGCATCTGTCCTGTAACAGATTTCTTGCTGATATAGAACAGCTCGTTCTAACCTAACTGAGCTATAAATTAACCAAAGACTGCTGTTTGGAAGGGTTTAAAGAGGTTTGCATCAAAAAAGAAGTTTGGTGGGGTTTTTTTCTCAAATGTTTTGTGGCCAAAATACTGAAAATAATCTAGCATGCATTTCAGTATGGAAAATAAAGGTGGAACATGAGGAGGGAAAAAAAGACACGTTATAAGGTCCTTAGGCTTTGACACAGGGTAGGCTCAAAGCACAGCAGCTTCTTCTTCCAGTCTCACACCCCACCACTGTTCAGTGACAGTCTGCAACACTCCGTGATGGCCACGTGAGCACTCCTCGTGCTGTTTGCCCTTTCTGCAATGCCCTTCTGCATAGACGCCACCTTCCTTTGCATGTTAAACTTTGATCTGCTAACTTTGCCCACCAAATCAGTGGTTAAGTATTGGGACAGACTTCCCAGGGATGTAGTGGAATCCCTGGAAGTGTTCAAGAAATGACTGGACGTGGTACTCAGTGCTATAGTTTAGCTGACGTGGTGGTGTTTGCTCAAAGGTTAGACTCTATGATCTTGGAGGTCTTTTCCAACCTTAATGATTCTATGATTCCATCAGAATACCCCAACAGCAAGCATCAAGCATCAGAAGAACAACTGTCAGAGAAGTACAAACTTTTACAAACACTGTTCCATCAGGATGCACTGTGGTATTGAAATGCACTGGAATTTCCTTCCTCAAATAAATCTCCTCCTCCATTTTAACACTGCCTGGGATATCATGGAAAGAGAGTGGTGACTTTAAACTGGGCAATTTGTTCATAGCTTTTGGAAGAGCTTCCCTGATTGTCTAAATGTGTATCGCTTGATAGATTGAGCGAGAATTGTTTCAGGTGCGTAGAGTCAAAAGATCAGGTGTAAGTGGTGAGGGATGTCTGACTGCAGCTGGAGTGTGGACAGGACAGATGGCTGTCGAGGAAGGAGGTGGAAACCTGGGGAATTCTAATGATGAGAAGCTCTGGGCTGCAGAAAAGCTAAGGTTCCTGGGAGGTTTAGCATTCAGTCTCCATGCAGCCAGTGCAGGACATTCTCATACATACAAATGCTTTTTAAGGTATGGCATAGCCTTACAATCGGTGTCACATGCGTGAATTTAAAAGTTGGGGCAAAAATGTCCACTCCAAAGCACTGCATGTATTTTGAAATCACACTGAGTAGAGTCTGACTGAGGAAGAGGAAAGAACACTGGTTTTGCTGTTCCATTGTTTCCCAAATCTCCAGCTTCAAATCATTAATTAGCTCTGACTAAAAGTCTGTATTTATAGAAAAGAAAATCATACTGAAAGACAGAGATCTCTGTGAGCCAGCAATCTTGATCTCCATTTTCTTGCACCTTTTATTACCATGCTGACTTGGTGGTGGTTTATGCCCCTTTTGCACAAATGTAAAAGGCTGTTCATGGCATAAGATAAGGGAAAGTCAGGCTCAGTGTGTAAATAACTGTGTTCTGTGCTAAACTTTGCAGCAGAGAAATATCAGTTGCATATGGTTTCTGTAGATTTTGACTACCCACATACTAGTGGTGACCATAAGTAGGGTGCAGTAAGGATGGGCTCTGAACAAGTTATGGCAGCCACATTCCCATCTAGGCTGAGATGGAGATATGGACTGTGCTCTGTGCAGCACATGCTCCCTGCATCTGACACTTTGTCAGATAGAGTCAACCTTTTTTTTGCCTATGTCTTTGCTCAGCAGACACATTCACAGATCAGCACTCCAAAGCAAAGGCAGGGGATGCCTTCACTGCAGTCAGATGTCTGTTGCACTTCAAGTGTCAATCCCCATGGTTGCAGCTTTGGGGTTGTATTATGCCTAGAACAGATTGGGCTTCACTGTCTATGCAGTGCTTCCTCACATTTGGTTTGGCTGTTGCAGATGACAGTCAGCTTAGTCACAATCACTGCTTCACTCTCACATGCTCACATGTTGATAAAGATGCAAATTCTGAGATGTTTGATTAAAAAAGAAAAAAGGACTACTAAACATTAGAGCTTTCCATGGGAAATTGTACGTAGCATCTGGTATCTAACGACAAAAGCCCAGCAAGGTCTGTAATCTGATTGAGTTTCTGTGAATGATACACACAAAAAAAAAAACCCCAAGCATGTATGGAGGTTTCTTGTGTGTGGGAAGATTTACAGCCTAGAGATTTACTTGATTTTGTACATACTTATCAGATATTAGAGTCCTAAAATACCTTGTCTCTTAGTGGCCAAGCAGTTAAGATGTTATTGAACTTTAGACTGTAATACTCAAACAAAAAGTAAGAGGCCATATTGAATGAGTCTGGTTTTTTCACTTTTTCATAGTAGATCCTTCAGCTTTGTTCTGTCATATTAAAGGACAGGAAGACTTCCAGAGCAGCAGAGCTCCCAAAACAGGAGAGTGACTTGATTTCAAAGTGAAGAGCAGGTAGCTGCCAGTACAAGAGCCTGCGGGTTAATTGGGTATCCTGACCCAGACAAAACTCAAAAGAGAGAGCAGTACAATTCTTTCATTTTGTACATGAAAAATTGCTGTTTGTGTTGCACAGAGTTCAGTTTAATCAGCCCTGTGAGGCACTGTCGTATCATGAAGTGGATCACCCCTTCCCAGGAAGGAGGAGGAGAACTATAGAGGAGACCCAGGAGAATTAAAAGATGGTAACTTTAAAAAAAAAGTGAAGTTAGTGATTTTGAAAGGCACCAGATTAGCAGCACAGGAAATGGCCTCCTTTATTTAATCATACCTAAGTGCTTTGAGATAGATTCTTATTCCTTTTATCTTGATGAGTAGCACATCTCCACGATGGGTGCAGCATCTGCTGGGGCAGCTGTGCAGGAGAGATAGGGGTCAAGCCTTAGGTAAAGCCATGCAGGCCTGTCAGCAGCAGGAAGCGGATAAGCGCAGCGTTGTTCCTCTGCCACCGTTTCCCCTATCTACACATCTCGAGGTCAGCCTAGGGAAAAAAGCTGCAAAGGAAAAAAGGTGTTTCATGTGGTGTGCTGTAGCAGATTTGCAGATGAAGAGCTAAAATAAACTGAGACTTAGTGCTAACTAAACACTTTGAGATGAACACTGATGGGTCTTCCTTTCGACTAGGTAGTTTCAGAGGACTGTGAAAAATAGATATATGGGGTGCCATAAATATGGCCCATGCTGTACCCTACACACCTGCTATCTGTGTAGCTGTCTTGTGGACAGTTTGAGACCAAGTGCCTACCTGATATTTGAATCTCAACATCCTTTGGAGGACACACTCCAGCCATGCCCAGAGATGTGCCTACAGACTTGTAGTCTGAAGATATGGTGGGAACTCAAGCTGACACTAAAAATCACTCAGTAGGATCACTGGGATCTGCAGTCAGAGCCTGTAACTTTGGGCATATTTCTGGTAGAGTTAGGTGGTACTGGCACACTCTAAGTGAGATCATTAGCATTTGATCCTGTATCAGAAACCACTGTTAATACACAGAGAACAGCTCAGAAGTGGTGCCAGAGTGAAGGTCAGACTGGTGTCACCGCTGTGACACCCAGACTGAAAGAAACTTAGATTTAGGATGTTGGACAGCTGGAAATTACCTGCATTCTTCAATCCCTTGGAGCTAAGTTCAGGGACAGTGTGCATCTCTTGATTCCACTGGAGTAAAAGATGTTTTCCATTAATAGAGTGGTTTGGGTTGTTTTTTCTTTTTCATTTTCCACAGCTGGGTGAGTATAAGAAAAGAGGGAATAACACTGGGGGATAATAAGTGAGCTGAAGTCCTAGGCTTGCTTTACCATGTCAGGTATATAGGAACACATTTCTATGTAGAGTAAATATTCAATGCCAATTCTTTATCTCCCAGGAGTGGTTAATGGTTCTTACCTACACATTTTCTTCAAAGGATCTTGCTAATGGATTTGCTTTTGGCAGAAGCTGCTCTGCATTTGGAAATGCATTCATTTGTTCCTTCCCTCTTTCCCCCTTGCCTTGTCAGTGTCCCTGTGAACTGCCTCCAGCCCCTGTTCCTTGAACAGGTCAGAACTTGTCCCTCTCACCTCTCCTCTCACCTCTCCTCCCCCAAGAAGCTTGAGGAGCAGCTGTAAGCATGCAGTTGCTTTTCAGGTCTGTAGGAGAGTGGATTTCACTTACTGTGTCTATACTCAAGCGTGGATTTTACAAAACAGCAGCAGCTCTGGGCTGTATGTGTCTCTGTGTAGTTAGTCAAGAATAAAGAAAGGGTAGGTGTTTGTGGTTCTTGCTTAGTTTCCTCACCTTTGATGACTATTGGTGGCATTGAAACAAAAACTGGAGATTGTCCCATCTGCTGTTTGTACCGGGTGCCAGATTTGTCAGTCCTTGACGGAGAGACAAGAAAAAAAGAAAGAGCAGAGGAGATTGGAGTCAGGTCAAACAATTGTATGAAAAAACCCCTGCTATTTGGCCCCCTCATAAACAAAAATATCTTTATAAAATTCCCAGCAGTGGCGAGTACCCATCTAAGAATGCATGGCATTCAGATCACATAAATATGCACATCTCTCTGCATCCTATTAGCTGTTGCTAATTCTTTCTCAGACTATGGGGCTAATGACTAACTCCAGATCAGTAAAATCTTAGTTCCTTGTTGGCATATTTCCTTTATTACAAGTGCTTCTATTCCTGTGGGTATCAAAATTATTCCAACACCCTATTATTAGATCTCATGCCAGCCTAATGTATGTGAATTTGCCTTATGGATTTAGCCTGCAGCCTCATTAGCTCTGAGTCAAGTCAGTCTTTTCTCAGATAAGACATCGGATAGACTGGAAACTCTTGGTGCCGCATCTTGTTGCAGAACTGGTTTGGTGGCTTGAACATAAAAGTACATGGGAAAGCTTTTCCTTGATAAGGACTTTAATCACAGCTGGATCACTAACATTTTGCCACTAATTTTTTACGACCTTTGTAGCCAGAGAACTTTGGCCCAGGAACTATGTTATGAAATTAGATACAAATTTCCTGGAGGTGGGAGATAGAGAAGTGGCCTGAAGAGCATTCCGATCACAAACCTCAGCAGGATGACTCTTCACAGGGTCATGACTGCTTTACGTTATGAGAGACCATCTCCATGAAGGCTTCATGATCAGACCTGGATGACATCTACTGGGAGAATCCAAATGGTCCTTCATCTCCAAGATCTGAAAAAAATGCAGAACCTTCCTGAAGAGGCAATCCATAAGTAGTAAATACAAACTTTTATGTATTGAGGCAACAGTGGGAAGGCTCCAGAACAGATTTGCTTGTTTCCAAGAATAAGATCTTCTGCTCCAAGGAGGCTCAGGTCCAAGATTTTTATTGGATTGTTTTTCTCCTTCTGAGCCCTGTATTGTGCCTTTCCAGTAGCTCCCCTGATTCCCAGGGTAATCTGAAAGATCAAAAAGAGACAAAGACATGATCATTCTCCAGCTCTGTACTGGCCAAGACAGTTTTGGCTGACAGACTTAGTACAGATGGTCATCAGCCTCTGATCCAGCTCCTGGACTGCCAAGACCTGTTCTCCCAGTCCTGCAGCCAGATACTCTGTGCAGACCTAGAGTCACTGCACCTGACGACACTGCTGTTGCTTGGCTGAGTAGCACTTGGAGACACAGATCCCTACATCTATAAGGACACAGGGTGGAAAAACATGGGAGGAAATATATTTGTCCAAGTGGAGAAAGTTTTCTTTATAGGCAGTACAAAATTGACTGACATGACCTTGCTACGAGAGGTATTTCTCTCTATTTAAAACAATCTGCCTTTGTTCATCTTGGTTTGAACTGATTTGCATATTCTACCTGCTTTTTAAATTATTCTTGGTCTTTTCTGAGTGCTCTTGCCCAGTGGCTGGAGAGAACATTTTGGCTTTGCATCCAGAATTAATGTTCCCTAGACTTCTAAAATATCTCCTGGAATATTTCTTACGTCACTTGTTTGTTACCTCACTTTGAAATCCATGTTTCTAGCAGCTATCATCTAAACCACAAAGCTGATCTCAACTCTCTCTTCTAGACTTTGTCTATAAACTCTTATCTTATAAACTATTCATAAAGTCAGGTATGACAGCAGAAGAAAAGGCCCCTATAAAAGAATGACAGCATCACACTGGTGTCAGCTAACCGGTGACTTCTTTCTTCCAAGACTAACTCAACTTTGCCTTCTTTAGAAATGAACCTAAATCCAAGGTTTGGCCAGAAAACTATCAACTGCCACTCCCAAACACAACTTTTATGACTTCAGTCTGTGTTCTTTGACTGAAGCTGAAGCAGAACCTAGTTACTTTGGTGCTCTGTCCAACATTTTGGAGACTCCTGTATTATTTTAGTACAGCTGGTACACTTTTAGGAATCTTCTAAGGCTGTGTCTGATTTCTGCAGTCTGTATGCTAGGAACACTCACAAATCTGGAGTTTCCATTTCATTCAGTTAGAATGACTACATTTTCCTAGTGTGTACAGAAGACCTGAAACAGCTTCTGAGAATGTTATTTCTTCATTTTTACTCAGCCATATTTAAAAAGATCCAGGCCTTATGCCAGAATAGAAATTACACTGAGTTGCAAAAAAACCACTTAAGAATTGTGAATCAATTAGCCTCTGCACTTTTGCTGCTTTGATTTCTGTGGAGCCCCACCAGAATCAACCTGGTCAGAGGTTTTGGCCCTGACTAAGTCCTCATAGTGACACTTGGTTCTTACACCACTGTTTCATAGGAAAAGACCACTTCAATTCCTTCACTTTGGTTTATGTTTGCAACTTTCTTGCTCTTTACTCTGCAAAAGTTGGCTTAGTATATTGAGAATGATGTCACCAAACAGGAGCCCAAGCTTCAGCTGATGCTTTTGTAAAAACAGTTTCTGCTCTAGTTTCATTAATGGGAGTTGCTGAATAGCTAGTTTGGGTTGCCAGCCATGCTCCGTCAGCTACTAATAAAGGTGAATTTCTTGAAGGGTATGAGGGTTTTTTCTGGCAATGGGATCCACTTTGCTCAGTACAAATGAAACCCTTTTGTTCACCAACAGGATTTCCATTGAATCATTTTCCCTTTGAATGCTAAATATCAGAATGGGTGAAATTTGGAAATGGAGTGGGTTTTCATTTATTGCGAATGAGCCATTACTCATTCGGTGTAATTTGTCAATGCTCCTAAACGGTAGGAGCAGTCACTTAAGACTGGCCTCTTTGCAGTGTTTTAAACAGTACATGATAGATCTGCTTGTGCTGCAGCGGTGAAATCTTCCCCAGACCCCCATTTCCAGAGGGGGAACTGCACGGCATCCATGGAGCTGGGCTGGGCTGTCGACTGAGCTCCAGTTCTTGAATAAAGATGGCAGAATCTCACAAAGAGGGACGTGGGGAGGAGGTCTGGGTGATTTTATTGAACGTTATGACGCGTAAGTGCTGCAATACCAAAGAGCTTGTTACAGCACAGAAAATCCCCTCTGCTAGCAACTCCATTTGCACTCCAGCGCTATTCCATCGCAGGGCCTATAAAGCAGATTGCTAACAAAAAGGTTATTCAGAGGGTTTCTTTCAATAAACCCAAAGGTAACAAGTATCCACCGAGCAGATGTCATGAGACTGAGCTGCACTCTGGAAAACTGCCGCGATATTTAAAAATAATGCTTTCTTATTAACCTAAGTACAATACTAAAAGTCCTTTAAAATAAAACTTTCCAGATGGCACCTGCATCAGAGATGCTAATAGGATGAATGCCAGTAAGCCCACTAATACTGGAAATGCTCTTAAGAAACAACTACAACTGATTGTACTGGCACAAACAAATAAAAAACTAATTTATGTATTCCTGCAGCTGCATCTCCAGCCAAAGCAGAGGCAGGAGTCAGGACCAATTCACAACTCACTAATGTGGCCCCATTCATTGCAAATTTCTAGCATTTAAGTGTAATTAAGATTTATTGTTTGCTAACTTGCAGGTCAGAAGAGGCACTGCAATATGGGTAACTTTCTGTCGACTAGTGAAATGCTTGTTAGGAGGAATTGTCAATCCTTCCAAGAAGAACATGACAGAAATAAATAACAGAGTTATTCTCATTTCATCTGACTGTTGTGATCCCAGCAGGATCAGAAAGGGCTGAAGGTAATAGCAATGGGCAGTAGGGAAATGGACTGCACAAGGTGGTGTAGAGTACAGGTAGCTGAGTCCATGGCAGCACGGGATATGGTAGGCACCCTGCAAATGCTGGTTGGTCTTGCTCCAAGCCAGGCTTACCTCCCACCCTGAGTTCTATGCCCTTGCTTTTCTGGCCCTTGATGCCTTATAGAGGCATGCAGGAGACAGTGCAGAGTTCCCTTCATCTCTTGCTAGTGTGGCCAGGTAAACAGGGGAAGTGATCCACCAGAGTTTGACATCCTAGAAAGGAGGTGAGAAGGGGATCAGATACTACTAGAGCTTGGCTGCAAAGGTGATAAGGTCACGCAGAACAATGTGAGTTATACCATCACTGGTCTTTGACTTGTATCATCAGCAGGTTTAGTTCATTCATTACCACTCAGTTGGCAAGATTATACCCTAGGTGGTGACTGGGACCTAAACACAGTTGGGGCCAGAATCAGGAACAGTGAGGGTTAATCTCTTTAGGAGTTGCAAGGGACTTTGATTAGTACAGATAGTGTAAGTTGATGAGAAAGTCTGGTTGATGCGAAATAGCCACGGAGTATGAAAAATCACATTCTCATTCTTAGAACAATATTTTATGTTTCTGTGTTCCTTACAACTAAGAATTTTTAAGCACTTTTTTGCATTAATAGCTTGAACTGTTTGACACAGCCGTGAATTACCTGTATGTGACTGTCACTGCTTGACAGAGAGGTAAATGGAGGCACAGAAGATGCTGGATTGAATTTCCTTTTTTATGTGCATCTTAAGCAGTTATTATTATCTGTGCAAAGAGGAGACAAATGTTATCATGTTAGTTTTTCAGACTGCCCAGCATTTGGAGATGTGGAGGCATGGAGATGTAATGGAGGAGTTTTGATGCAAGGAATGAAGATGGTTTGCCTCAGGTATCACGGGAACAGCAGAGTAAAGCTGCAAGCAAAGCTTAGCTTTCCTTTGCTTCTGCTGCCAAGCTTGATCACTAGGGTAGGACTGACTTGAGTCTTTTGTAGTCATTTACATCCCTGCCAAGAAAACTCTATCAAATCAGTGTTTGTATACCTCCATTCTCTTAACTCTACTCATTCTTTCTTTCACCTCAAGTCTGTTCACAAACGGAGTCCAAACTGCTGAGGAGGGACACAGGACAGGGATAAGGAAAGCTGTGCAAATCCACTTAATTTACCCAGCAGTGCCAGCACTGTTAACAAAACTGGCTGTCATACATCCTGGCACCAAAGGATGGAGTAGGAACATATCTGAATGTAATCACTTCGAGTAACTTCAGAAAATAATGAAGGGCTGGCTAATACCAGGAGCCTCTTCTACAGCTCATTTACTGTGCGAGCTGGTTCTGAGACACGCTCGGCAGACGAGAATGCACATCCAAGGTTTTGATCTATGGAGGAACATTTTTCCTAATATTTTTTCAAAGATTTTTTTCCTCAACTTTGTAATGTGACTCTGAAGACGGTCATGCCATATTTTTAAAGGAGACACTCTGTGTGTGTTTTTTAAGACCTTTTTCGAAGGGGGACGAAGGGTTGCATATTTTTTAACTCCAAAACCCAGATGTTCTTTAACAGAGAAAAATAGAATAACATACATTAATAGCTTGGAAAACAATGGCAATATTTAATTAACCTTTAGAAATGGCTAATCTGTGAATCTGCACGTGTCAGCTCATCTTTAGAACAGAGTGACTGTGTGTGCCTTTGCCAAAATCAACATGCTTGTTCGGTGGATTTCTTCCACTGGGGATTCACATGAAGAACAAAAAAAGGATAAAAAAAGAAAGAAAAAATAAATTTTTTTTCAGTTGTTTGACTTGAAGCATTCATGTGATCCAGATGACCTCGTCAGGGTTGATGTAGCCTGGTGTGCCACAGATCCAAGATCTGCATGTTCAAGGCTTGGCTCTTAGCCGTTAGTTGTTGGACCAGACAGTCTGCAGGTCTTGTGGGACCATTAAAAGCTTTAGTTCAGCAGTGGGGCTGTTGCCTCGTCATCACTGACTTTCTCTCTCTCTCTCTCCCCCTCTAGCTTGGCTGCTATCAACGCCTCTCTTCAGCAGATCCTCTACCTGCCAAATCCTCTCCTTTTAAAATCCTTTAAGTAGGAATACAGACCACAGGAGAAAAAAAGGGGTCCTTGAACTTCTGTCTCCTTTCAGAGCCCCCCATTTCCCATTTCCCATCTGACAGGAGTCCCACGCTGAAATGGGATGGGCTATATCCCTTCTCCAGCTGGCTCCAAGGGCTGCAAGGTGCAGGCAGCTCACAGAGTTTCTCAGCATGCAGGAGAGGTATCTGAAGCATAAGGCTCGTGGTGCATACAGGAGGAGTGGCAAGTACACCAGAAGGTGAAGATATGGCTGGAAGCAACACTAATGCCCCTCCATCTGGAAAGATGAGTGCTGTTTAGTACGTCTGGAAAGCATTATTTCTGCAAATAGCTCAACCTCTTTCAGCTTAGAGGCAGGGATCCCAGCCTGCTGCCAAGCTTAGATCTCCCTGATGGCAATGTGGTAGGGGAGATGGTGAACAAGTGTACTAATGGCATAAAGCAGGAAAAAACAGCATCCAATACATCAGCTTAAGGTACATCAGGCATCTGCCCTTCTCCCAGAAGGCTGCCTGCGACTTCAAATTGCATTAAGACACACTTGCGTTTTATATCACAGGATCAACCCATATGATAAAAGTTTAATTGGGTGGGTGTGAAGGGGAATTTAGAAGTCACTCAACTGACTGTTCTCAGTGATTTAGCTTCACAAGGGAGATACGGGAAAGCATAACCTCAAATCTACTAGTGTCCCTGAATTTTTGTTTGAACTGTAGCTCTGCAAAGATCTAGCTTTACATGAAGCTCATCTGAAAACACTGAGGTGTGCTGTTTCACGTTGTTTCAGAACAAATGCCTGACCCAAGCTTGATTTAAATTCAGACACCAGAGAGGATCTCTCAAAAAATCTCATCAGGCCTTTCGCTTCATAGCAAAATAAAAATCTGTTAATAGGACTTGTCTCTAAATATTTTTGAATGGATAGAGATCCAGGTGCAAGTTTCAGGTTTTAACCATATTAAGTCAACAGTCTAAGCATCTATCAGAAATGTACTTCTCATGTGAATTTCAAGCAGGACAATTTCCAAACCCCTTCTCATCAGTGTACAGCCCGTTTCCTAATGATATATATTCATGATCAATGTGGGATGCTGTGCGTGGTAATGAACAAGTTGTAATGCAGCTGATGTGTGAGGGTCTTGTGCGTATTCTCATGGGTCACTGTTGACCAGCCATCTGATATGTGCCAGGCTGGGATGAGATACGTGGTGTGCCGAGCTCAAGGAGGATTTCTGGAAAATGTTACTTTGGTTTGTTTACAGCAGATTTTTTGTTTGTTTGTTTATTTGTTTTTCCCATGAAATTCAATAGATGTTCTCATTTGAAAATGTAAGTTCAAAATGTGTTTTAAAACTTTCTTGGATTGGACTCCAGACCCTGAAATACATTTTTGGAAAAGCAGGCTCTTCTCAGACTTTAAAATAAAGGCATGAACCCCACTCTTTAGGCAGTTCCAGGAGAATATTGTTGCAGTTAGGTTGGGTTTGTACATCTTTTCACAGATTTGTGGATGTTTGCCTCAAAATTTTCATTATGGTGCTTCTTTCCACATCTGTCTTCTGTTCTGAATGTCAACCTGTTCTAAAATAGTTGTTGAATTTCGTGCAACTTGAAGGACTCCCTATAGCTCCTATGTTTAAGTATATGGAAGACTTCACAGATCAGGGCTGACATTTGTTTCCTTTTAAAAGGCTACAAAATGAGTTTAAAAATTGTCTGTGGTGGTTTAAGAGAACTACAGATGCAAACTTGTGTATTCAGTGGTAGTGTAAAGTAGTTCTTAATGTAAGAAATCAAAATGCAAGGAATGAATTTTTAACAATAGCAACAAAATAAACTTAGTAAGCCGATTTTCCTTGCTTTAAGAAAGGACTTTACTTTTTCTTGTGACATTCCCTTGGTGTTTTCCACAGTTTTCACCAATGTTGTTTCAAAGCTATTTGCTTGTCATTTTTTTTTCTTGGCTAGAAAGTAAAGATGCCCATAAGGATTTGCTTTATCCCAACTTTTTTTTTTTTTTTAACTGTACAAAGTAAGAAGTTTGAGACCATTCTGGTGAAATATGATAGAATTTTTCCAATAATAAAGAAAAATGACTGATGCATTTTGTGAAGAATTGTTTTTGGATAAAAAGGGTTCTTTTCAAGTGAAAAGGCATGTCGTGCAAAAAATTCAATTAGTTCTAGTTTCAAGATCCCTATGGGCCATATCCTGAATAGTTATTGAGACAAAGCTCCCATTGAAGTCATTGGGCATACTTCCTGATTAAAGCCTTCAGGACTAGGTCAACTGGGAGTTTTGCCTGAGTAAGCACTTCAGGATTTGAGTGTAAACACAGCCATTGGGGAATAAATGGGTTAATACGGCAGCCTAATACATTCTCTGCATTTGTAAGCTCTGCTTTACATAAGGGACATGGGTCCCTCTTCCTCCTCGTGAGGATGGCAGACATTTTATTTTCCGCACCCTGTGCTGGTGCCCTTTACTTCACGTCATCGAAGTGGTGTGGTCTGGCCTGGCAGTGTTTTCCCGCTGCCCTGTGCCTCTCCCCTCTGAGAACGAACCCCCCATGTCAGTGTAAAGGCCAAACCACTTTTTTAATACAGTACTGAGAGAGGAATTCCCCTGCCCCCTCCCAGCCAAGCCCGTTCCCTCATCCAGGCTGAGTTAGTCATGTCTGACTTCTCCTATTCACATTATGGCTACCCTTGTTGCTTTTTGGGTTTTGTTTTGCTTCCTTACTGTTGTTGTTTTTCAGCCAAAGCTGTCATTTATCATGAGAACAAGAGCAGCCATGTGTTGATTTTTCTGGATTCCTTTTGGACAGTGTCCCAGTGCTAATGAAGGCCCTTCCAAAGTGCTAAAGAGCTGGTGCCAAAATCAGTTACAGTGAAAACAATAGGGGAGTGGTGCACAGACAGCACATCTAGTGTGTGTGTGCGTGCATGCGTGTGTGAGCGGAGGGAGCACTTACAATTGTGATTTCGGTCCCCCTCCCTTAAGGATAATAAATTTGACTGAACTAAGGGGCTCGGATTCACATTTGCTCAGAGTCTGGGGCACATTAGAAATAAAAGCCAGTGGAAAAATAGATGGTAGATGTTCACACATTATGTCCTGGCTGGTCTGGATAATAACACAAAAATCAATGTTGTATGTCAGCTGTGACAATGATGATGAAGCTTCTGTGAGAGTTATAGGACCTTGAAATTCAGGGCTTTATCTCTGCCTGTGGGCCATTTATCTAAAAACTTTTTTTTTAAGGGCTTCTGAATTTTTTTTTTTTAATGGTCTTTCAAAAACCAGAACTGTTCTACTTCTCAGACTTCATAAGCTGTTACACCGACAGTGCATGGTAGGTCTTACAACACCAAGCAGCAGTCATTGCATGCTATACTGTTAATTTGCTGGGTGGTGATGGGAACACACTTTTCCACGAAGGCGAGTGAAACAGACAACAGGAACACGCAGAAGGTGCGCGAATCTCGACAATCTCCCTACGGAACTGCCGTCTAAACATGAATTCCAGGCTAAAGACAGGCAGTCACCGTGCGGGTGCTGGGACTTTTGAGTATTTTCGCTTCGTGGGAAGCGCACAGTCATTGCTTTTTCCTGTTGTTATTCATCTGGGAGGATTTATGTATTTTATGAATCAAAGGACCGGGCAGTTTTGCAGCTCCCCCCTTCCCCCCAGCGCGTTCCCCAGCCCGGTTTCTGGCCTTGTGCTCCATCTGCCGGCTGCCGCCCCGCTTTCTGCCCGCACCAGCGGGATTGGGGTGCGGGCACAGGGCGGGGGAAGCCACCTGGCCCCGCTCCGGGCCATCCGCTGCCGCCGGCACCAGCGACCCGCGTCCCGCGGCCCGGCCCTGCCGCTGCCCCCCGGCCGCCGAGGGCTCCGCCGAGCGCACGGCAGACAAAAACATGCACTGGAGAGTCCATACACACACACACATACATACATATGTATATGTATATTCACATCCCCTGCACCTGACGGGGATCCAGCCACTTCTGTGGTATTTCTCCTAACCCTAACCCATTCTTCTTTATTAAACCCAAAATGATTTAATCAAACTGATGTTTACCCAACATAGCCGGGAAGCAATACTTTCATTAGCAGGTGCCAATCTTTCTTGTGTGCATTTCAGTTGTAAGCAAGCCAGTTAATGTTTAGAGGCAGATGCTGGTGGTCTGGAAAGGCCTTTCTGTGATAGTACCCCACCAGTGCTGCTGTTTATTTTGAGTTTTGTTCCAAAACATATAAATATACAGGATTTAGACAGAATAATCTCTATAGTTTAGACAAATCTGGTGACTGATTGAATCTAAGGATCAGTTTAATTTACCTCTGCCACCTACACATATATACATGGTTCAGTAAATAAAAAAATGACCTCTGACTAATTTATACTATTTTAGACTCCCCATTTTACATATAGCGCTACTGTAACTATGTAGGTGATTTTTCTGTTTCCTGTCTGCATAGACACTACCTCCTGTGATATTTGGTAGACTCCATAGATTGTTAGGCCAGAAGGGCTGTTGTGCTCATCTGCTCTGACCTCCTGCATAGCACCAGGCATACGATTTCACACTGTGATTTCTTCATCTACGCAAGCAATTTATTTGCAGCTGAGCTAAGTCACAGCTTATAGAAAGGTAGTCCAAAGGCACACAGCTCTATGTAGCATTCCTAACAACCTATCTGGACTTTAAATTGTCTTTGAAACACAGCACTCCATTAGAAGTTTCCACCCATGCTTCGCCAAGCCATACCAGAAGAGTTGCTTATCCTCCTTTGACAGCATGAAGCTATTTTAGATGTAACATTTATGCACATAGATGTTTCAGGAGAGCTCTAATTTATCAGCTATCTCCTCTTCTTTCACTCTCTTATTCAGGCATTTCAACAGAGCAACAGATGGTCCTTGCGGGCCATTTGCTGTGATTGGAATTGTAGTGTCCCAAAGAAGGGCCGCTTTCTTATCACTAAAAGTGAGTCTAAGTTTCCTTACCCAGTAAAAATTTGCCTTACTGCTAAAGAAAACATGTTTCCCAACAGTTGAAGGGTGAAATCTGAAAACTTTAAAAATGATTTCTCACCATATGGGCTATCATACCCTTATAATCAGAGAGAATGGAGATTTTGAAGACACAGCATAGAGCAGTCCTAATTTTTGTCTTTGTACCCTTGGGTCCTGAATTTGGTATGACTAAAATAGTAATTTATTTGAAAGTAACTCCTCTTCTCATTATTTATTGCTATCATTGTCACATTTAAACATTTGTAGGGACTAGTTTTAATTGTATACTGTATCAATGCACCTTATGAGAACAGTCATTACATAAGCCTGTGTTTTGTCTTAACACAAAAAAATTTCTTTGTTTCTTTCTTACATAAAAATGTTCTCTAAAAGATTTTGTTTTAATTATCATCTTGAATTTTGCGAACAGCTCCATTTTATAGACTAACACAGAGTATTTGTAAAGGTCTGGTAAAAGCTTGTAATTGTGTATGAAATTCTTTGGCCCAGCTATTGCAGACATGATATGGTTCTGCATGGCTACAGAGTGTTGCCACAGGCCTGCAGTCCTAAAACTATCTGGTTTACTTCACTTATCCTTATTCACTTACCCACTATGTGGTTTACTTCATCTGCATCCAGGGGCCTCCATGCCCAAAGGTACTTTGAAGCTTGGGCCTTAAATCACATTGTGGGCATTCCTAACTCTTAGGGGAATGAGAGTCAGGCACCTTGATCCTTCAGGTTACTGGGTTTGTATTTTTTTGCTAGCTGACCAGCTAAAGAGAATTCTAGGATATGTGTATCTTCCTAGGGCACACTTTGGCCAGGTGAGCTCTGCAGCTTGCATGCAGAGCCATGTTTTGAGCTGGATGCATGGGTGGCATTCATAGAATCACAGAACCAAGGTTGGAAGAGACCTTTAAGATTATCAAGTCCAGCTGTAACCTGGCACTACCACTGTAAAGAGTTATATCGTATGTACTTTCCGTATGAACAGCTTTACTGCCTACAGACTTCAAATGATCCAGCCTCTTGACTCTGGAGATTGACTTTGTGTCACAGCCTGTTCATGCCTGTCTTGTATGAGACATACTACTTCACAAACCAAGCTAAGGGATGATTCAAGCCTGTGATCTCAACCCTTACACCTGGACTCAAAGGTAAAGAGTTCCATTGTGTGAAGTCAGATTCCAAGAGGGAAACAAATTTTTGTCTCCCTCTACAGGAAAGAAGACAAGAGAAGAATAATTTTGTTTTCTCGCATGCTAGAATATTAAATATAGCTTAATAGCATTTCTTAAATTCCTCAGCAGATTTATGCAGAGCTCAGCATAGCCAGGTCCATGGATAAGGTAAAATAAACCTGGAGATTTCAGATGGAAAAGGCAGATGATATCTCTGAGGGGAATAAGTTGATTTATCCAGGCAGCAAGAGCATATATGCTAATTGAGATAGTCTGGACTAAGGAGGTAAACCCTGTAATTTTGAACTACATTCTCAAGGTGAACTCATACAGTAAACCTTTGCTCTTTTATATCCTATCATCTTGGAGAATTCACAGCCCAGATAAGATGACAGACTCGCTTATCTAGTGCAGAAGAATTAGATGCCTGAGAATAGGAAATACAGAAAACAGCATGCTGAACAGGAAGCTACAGGCATGAATCCATGGGAAATGCCAGTAGATTTTGCCTAATCTTAACCTGGAAGTTTTCTGATTTCCCCATGTGCTCAGAAGTGTTTGTTCTGTGGAGATGATCACCATTCTATTAGGGCAGATGGGTCTGTGCATTCCACTTGGGAGTCATTTATGGAGAATTATGAAAAGCTAGGTGTGCTGAAGACTGTGACTATGACTGTCTTTGGTGGTGCCCATCTTTTACATCATTTCCTACCACAAGGGCATGGCAATAAAGTTCTCATCAGTTTTATGAGGACTGAGGATTAGAAGGGCATAATAAACCTACCAGGCGTACCTGGTGTGACAGCACTTTCCAGTTTTCTGTTCTTTCTTTCGAAGCTGGATCACTGTGCACACTCAGGTGGCTGAGGTCTGGAGCCCTTACCTCATGACACAGACAGAAGGGTCTAGGGTTGCTTCAGAGGACCCTGACTGCTGTGGACTGAGTCAGGACATAAGGAGCAAAACTCTCTTTCCTAGAAGCCTGCCAGTAACTGTGAGGATGTTACTGAGGAGACAAACCCAGGCTCTCCACACAGGTACATGTCAGGAGGGCAAGAGGTGAGGTAAAAGAGTGTCAGGTGGGCATAAGAAAAACCTTTTCCCCCATTATGAGAGTCAAGCAGTGAAACAGCTCACTCAGAGGCTGTAATCTCCACCTTTGGAGGGTCTCAAAACCAGACTGGACAAGGCCATGGCCAACCTATTCTGATCTCATAGCTGAGATGAGAGACTTCCTGAGATCCCTTACTGAGTCATCCTTTGATCCTATGTATATATAACTGGGGTTTCTTTCTGGAATCTTAACACCTGTCTGAATGCCAGGAGAAAACCCTACTGTTCCTGTGCTGCAGGCTTGGGATAGACTGTCTCACCACAGTCTGGTGGACAGGGTTTTTTTCTTGGGACATGGGTTTAATGCCTCTCAGGCTGAAGAGAGCCTAAACCCAAGTCTTTTACTCCCAGAGTAGTGTAAATACTCAGCACAGGGCAGGTGGCAGCTGCATCACTTTGTTGTAATACAGTTACATATAATATAACTGTAGTATGTTATAAGATAGCCCCATCCATGAACATCCTTAGTGAAGATCCTAAATAGACTATGCTCACATACGGGGGTGGCCACTCCTCACTACCCAGAACTCATGGCTGCAGGTCCTCGCTGGGGTTAGTGCCTGCCCTTTTCTGCCAAAACCTGAAGCTGTTGCCTCACTTGCACCTCAGATGTCATGAACTGGAACAGTCATTCAGCCTAAAGGTATGCCAGAAGGATCATGTAGCAGCTAGTCAGGAAGTAGCTCTGGCTCTCATCTGACTGTAAGTGAAATGCAAAGTATAATGTCTTTGACAGGACTGACTGCAGTGGCAAGGGATCATAACTTAGGGCTTCATCTGGGGAAACGGGATGTAATTCTTCAAAATGATGTGAGAAAATATTTTTACTTTTCTGTATGACAATTAAAGTACTAAATATGAAGCCTAGAAATGGTGAAGAACTCTGTCATTTTCTATTCCACCTTTGCTGCACAAAGCCCCCTTTGGGCCTGACAGACCAACTGAGGGAGGCAGGACAGGGGCTTTTCTGGTGTCTGCACAGCCCTCTTGGGAGAAACAGGGTACTTTAGGTGGCTCATCTGTGTGGGAGCTGGGGTGTAAACTTGTAAAACATGAAGGCCACATAGGTAGTGGACTTTGGTGCTGAGCTAGGGCACTGTGTCCTCCGAGTGAATCTGCGCTCCTGCTCTTTTTTATTCAAAACAATTCGCCTGTGGAGTCAAATTGCTGAAAGCCAATACACTGGAATACATGGATGTTGCTACCTCATTTCCCTTCCTTCAATGCACTTATATGTGCTGCTTGAGTGATATGGGAGGGATTAAACATTTTTCCAGGCAAGAGACCTATAGAACATAGAAGGTTGATGAGGAGGGAAGGATAGCAATATAATTTATCAAAAGCTCTTAGAAGCAACAGCCTTAGCTTTCTGCTATCATGAAGTACAGCTGAAAATAGCAGGTAATGGGACCGGTGTCCCTTTAAGAATTCTTGAGGTTACTAATGGATATAGGTCATGGTGACAGCCTTAAATAAACCTTCAGTAATAAACAAATCATTTTGAGTTTTCATAAGATTACCATCACTCTGAGGCTGCTCCAGTAGGGCTAAGAATGCGTGAAGGAAATGAGCATGATAGATCATATACATCATACTGTCATACCCCAAGAAAAGGACAAAAAAATCTTTCAAGGAGGCTCACACTGTATTCCTGATAAAAGCTGTTAAGAGTGCGCATTAATATTAATCCTCTATTTTACAATAAGCTATTCACTGCCTCTACACGAAATGCAACATTGCATCAGAGGAAAATGAAAACAAAACTTAGGAAAAAAGAACTCAGCAGGCATAAGTATACTGTTCCCAGGATTTGGAAATTGAAGTACCAAGAGGGTTACAAGGAATAATGATGTATCCAAAACCATTGTAAGAATAATATTGAAATCTATACAAAGCAGAAATTCCATCTCTCATTGTTTCCTGCAGTACATTCTTTATGTATTGCAGCTTTACTTTGGTTTTAGTTATTTACATTTAATTTAAATAGAGTTCATAGTTCTTACCTATTCTAAAAGTACTTCCAGTTTGATAGTTTTTGTGCTTTCTCACGGTGAAGGACGAGGTGCATTTAAACAGAAATATTGCTTGTTCTTATTTGATGCTTCTGTATATCTTACTGTAATCAATGTTTGCACTTAGTGTTCTTACTACAGCACTGAGAAAACTGAACTGGAGTTCAGCTGAATCAAGATGTAATTGAAACAAGATTTCCTTCTTTAGTAATAAAGCCTTCTCTAAATTGAGTGTCACTTCATTATTTACATAAGACCCATTCTGGAATACAAAAATCTCATGGATTGTTTTTAAACCTTTGATATGTCCTTATAAATTCTTCCACCCCTAAAAAGGACCATAAGACAGTGAAAAGAGATTCTGGTGTACAGTGGATAAGTAATAGGATTCATTGCCAAAGAAAAAAATTAGTTGAGATATCTTTATGGATAATGACCTGCCAATGATTGTAAATACAAGGTGACATTTTTAAAGATAAGGACATTCACAAATCGATTAGACAAATCGGCTAAGCAAGGCCATGCAGATATATAGCATTGTTGGGACTAAAATATCCTACTCTATGGAACATATAGATGATTGCAAATATTGTAATGTCTTCTTCCTTGTGTCCATAAATAATAATAATAATAATCATAATAAACATGCTCCTGCTGACAGCCTAAGCATCCCAGTAATGTGAATTGATTGTTAGCATTTTGCTTTAGAGGTAGATTAATTAAGGTTGAATCATATGGCAATCCTTGAAAAAGTACTGTAGATGTGACATCTAAATTAATGACAAATTAATTCATCACAAGCAGGGTAATTACAATGAATATCTAATGAATTAATGATGATAGATCACTTATGATTCATGCATATATATATATACACATATATATATACATACACACACACACTCACGCACAGAAGGTAGCAGATCTGCTTCTGCTGCGTGGAAAAGTGAGATCTGTGATTTTTAGCTCTGGATGAGAGTTCCTACTGGTTTTCAGTGAGATTAGCAGTGTATAATACCTACTGCTGGGCAAAATGGAGGCAGAGAAACTAGCTGAAATAACATCCAGGTATGGGTGGTGAGTCGCTGTCAGAAAGCTGTGATCCTGGCTTCCTGTGTTAGAAAATATACACACAGAGAAGCAGAGACATAATTGTGATGCTGTTTCGAAGCCACTCCCGATGGACTTTGGACACTTTATTGAAGCTATGCAGATGGGATGTGGATGCTGGGCACCTAAATGGTACTTATTCTCTAGCAGCAGAGGTCCGGCTGGTGACTGGCTGGTTGAGCCGGGAGCCTCTTTTCAGTAGCAGTAGTCCTGAGTTCTCTTGATAGCTTTGAGTTCTCTTGTCGCTAGTTCAGCAGCCTCTAAATATTGCCACTACTTCCAAGGGAAGATGTTTTCAGTTTTAGAAATGATAATAGATAGCATACATAACCATGAAAAAAGACCTGAAGGTGTTGAGTTCATCCCTATCTCCCAGGTCACAGACAGCTTACTTTCCCAACATGTAAATTTCTTTTCCCTCTGTCATCTGACCCACCCCTCATCTCTTCTTTTAAAAGCTAATCTAGACTTTTTCTTCCTCAGCAACTTCTATCTACCTTTGACTTCAAACTTTGTGAAAGTGCACATGACTTCCCTTGAATCTTCCATCCATTACTCTGCTATGGGGTTGAAATGAGGCACCTTCATCAACTAACAAGGTGTTGGTCAAGGTCAACATGACCTTTTCTGGCTGCTGCCATGGCCTCTTGCTATTTTCATCTTCCCCAGTCTGACTACCAAGTCACCAATGATAGCTCAAATAATCAATTTCTCATTGATTATTTTCACCTCAGATATCTTTGAGTGTGCTTCCCCTCTTCTCAGCCTTTCGTTTATGACCAGCCGTTCAGTGATTCTTTGTTATTTTGGCTCTGTCTGCAGCCTTTTCTTTTTCTCATTGCCTGGTAATCCCTTGGCAACCTATTTCCCCGTCCTTGCTGATAGCTCTCATGGCCGTCTCCTTGTCCTTGACCCACTGCCTGCCCATTCTGTTTCTAGTCTTCCTCCATTGCTCTGACATTGCTATTATCTACTCATCAACTCAAACTTGGCTTTATATCAACTGTATTCTAATTCTTCATTTTCTTTCCTTCCCCATTACCAGTATGAATTGCAAGAGTGACACAACAGGACTCTCACCAGATGGTTATGATAGTGCCCACACTCTGGAGGCCTAAAGGCCTTATCTTACTGAAACTAAGCCCTGGGCTAAACCCTGCTCCTGGCTTTGAGCATTTAACCTGCCTTTCAGAAGTAAACCTCGTGCCTGACACCAGGAGGGAACCCTCAGTCTAATAGTCTAGCTGGTACTTTCTCTGCCTAGTTCTTAGTAGTTGTTAAGTCTCCTTGTATCCCACTAGAGGAATACCAGTTTTCATCTGGTTTACATTTTGTTTCTTCAAGGACACAATGTAAAAAAATTTCTGTGTATGCACACACACAGAGAGTTTGCTAGAGAGTCTGAAACTTGACTCATTTTTCTAAATAATATAAGAAGCATGGGAATCTAGGTAAGGTCAATAAAGTAAAGGCCACAAAGCCTCCATGCTTTTCCATTACCTCGATTTCTTCCTCATTCTGGATGCAGTCTTTGAGCTGCTTTCAGAGCCGTTTAAGAATTTAGGAAATATTTTCTCTGCAACACTGAATTGTCATTTAAACCAAAAGTTTCATTCAGCTCACTTTGGTACAGTTTGTCTTGCCAATAAAGAGGGTCTTCCTATTACAAAAGCATATCTTTTTGTTCCCTACTTTAAACCCTCTCTTGCTGCCATCTCAGTGTCTCCTCTGTGTGTGTGTGTTCTAATACCTGATTCCTTTGTTTTGCTGCTGACTCTTCTTTCCTTTCTACTTCACCTGCAGACGAGCTGGAGTAGAGTGCTTCTCCTTGCTTCTGCTGACCCCCTTGGCACTGTCTGTTTAGAGTAGACACATGAAGATCTCTATTATAGCTAGTCTGGGAAAGACATACTTATGGCCTTGTGAGTGAATACACGGTGGCATTCAACGATACAATAGTTTTCATAGGAACAATTTCATCATATCGAACACAACTGAATTTACACTTGCAATCTTTGACCCATTTTTCATCTCCTCTTTTCTTTCATTCCCTCCCATCGATACACTTGGCTGAGGCTCAGCAGAAAAGACTGTGCAATAACCTAATTCTTTCTCCTCCTTTCCAGATTTCATGTGATACCTTTGCGCAGCGGTACAGCCTGGGACCCCCTCGTCCCTCAAATCAGTACTCCTTATTCAGCTGCAATCTGGGCAAAAATGTGCTTACCATCTGGCAAATTATCTTCCTGGCCTGCCACGCCCACACAGAAAAGGGAAGGGAGCTCAAGAGGTCATCGGACCCATCACTTGCTCCAGGGCAAGATCAGCCACATCTACAACATTCCCAACAGATGTTTATCTAACTTGTCCTTAAAACCTTCAAATACAGGAGATTTTCCAAGCTCCTTATGCAGTGCTCAATACTCCTTGCAAATTCTTAATGATCCTCTGTGTCCTGAGCTCTTCAGTTACAACCTCTCCCATTCCCCCATTAAATTCATCCTGCTTATCTGCTCCTTCAAAGGCTCTGCACAGCTCTGGCTCCATCTGTCCCTGGTTCTTTATGAGAGTGTCTTCGCAGGGTGTCTGGGTGTCTTTGCCCTCTTACTGATTAGCTATTTAAGCTGCATATCTCTCCTCACTTACATTCTGCATCCACCCATCTCCCTATCTCCATCTGTCTGGCGTCCCTTTGCCCAAAAATTGCTTCATCAGGCTTTCATTTTCACTTTCAGGAAAAACTTTCTCCTTAAACTCCTTTCTTTTATGAATAAGCAGGCTCTCGTCCACTTAAAAATGTGGGTTTTGAAGGACATCCCCCTCCTCCCCACCCCCCGCCCCGTCCCAGCCCAGGAGTTCCCATTCAGCCTGCCACCCTGTGCAGCCAGCCAAGTGGAGGGTTTTGTTTGCCTTCATTAGGCTGTAAACTCATTTTGGGTGGGGCTGTTTTCTGCCCTTTGTTCTCTGCTGTGTTGAATGTGCTGACAGCGCTGAACTCTCGATTATTAATAGCACAAACAAAGCTTAAAAAAGGACGGATCAAAGGAAGGAGAAAGCGAAGGCATAGGGAATATGAGGTTTTGTTTAAAGCAGTAAGGAAGTTCAGGATAAATGTATCCTGTTGGGATGTGTTGAACACCTGTTAGGAAGAGGTTATGGATAAGATTGTCGAACAATCTCAATGAAGGCAGTCTCTGCACATCCCTAAAAGGCTCAGAAAAAATCCATTCAGTGTAAAGAGTCAACACTGGGCAGAAATTAATTTGAAGAGAGGTGCACAGCTGGTAAATGAGTGAAATTTAGAAAGGAGGGAAGAGGCAAATAGAAGGCAGGAAAAGCTTCACTGACCCTTTACCACGGGGTTTACCTGGGTCTGGACATTCATGCTTGTTTGCACGTGCCCACTCTGCTATACTTCTCTCGAGTTATAACCCATTTAGTGATGGCTGTACTGTTACAGTACTTCGACTTCTGGAAAGTTGAAGCAGACCTTTGAACTCCTTCATGCTGTGGTTCTCATGGTGACTGCCTGCTCCTCTGTGTGGAACGCCACAGGGCTGGCCCTACAGGAAGAAAACCTCATCCCATCACTCTGCCTTCAGCAGACCCAAGATTTATGAGACAGGGAGATCAAAGCTGGTGTGAGGCTGGGGATGGGAAGATAGCATGGGTTAAGGTACAGAAGTTTCTGGTGATGTTCAGAGGGTGATCTCACACACTGGTGAAGGGACCATACAGACCACTCGGGGACCTCTAACTGCAGCCATGAGGGTTTCAGAGTCCTAATGAATGCACCAGTCACTGACAGCAGAACAGAAGCACAAGGACAAAATGTTTCAAAAAGGCCTGTCCTATGGATCTAGGAGGGCCAGGACCTCCAAGAAACTGTGCAAGGAGTTCAGCACTAGGACTCTTCAGACCTGACACCCTCAGGAAGTCCTGAGGTAAATTTCCATCACCGTCTGCAGTACTATTCCAAATCTGTTTCTGTCTGGACTAGCATTGTCAAACCAGATGTCAGTGGTGTGGTAGTAGAAGAGCACAAGGTCTATTATTGCTGCATTTTCCACCAAAATCATGTTTACCACGGAAGAAATAAAAATTGTGCTGGGAACATCCGTGGCAGGAATATGTTCATTGTCTGTGTCTGTGTGGCAGAACTGAAAGGTAAGAAAATACTACTTGGCCATTATCCAGTCTTTGGACAACCAAAGATGTTGTGGGATGTGCCCATTACAGAAAGCAGGGTTTAAAATCTTGTGGAGTTAATCTTTCTGGTCATGAGGAGCAGTGTTATCCCACAATAACACAAATAGCAATGGAATGTCTGCCTTCCTGCTCTTCAAGTGACCAGTGACCATATCTTGTGTTGGCTTCTAAAGATGGACCTGGGTGAAAGAGCACCTGGAAAAAGTGGTTGCAGTCACCTCAGTGTCCTCCACAGGGAGCGTGCACCTGTGTGGGTGAGATGTGCTGCCCGAACACTACCACTCCAGTGTCTCTAATGTTGTTTGTACTGTTAGAGCGTGTGGTGCACGGCATGACGCACGGATCAAGAAGGAATGAAGGGCTTCCTTCAGGAAGAGGAGGATTTAGATGGTTCACAGGCCTGATAGAGGCAATTAGAGAGTTCACCTGTCATCACAGAAGCTGTGTCAGGCAGCAAAGGGGTTGCTTGGTAAGGGAAAAAAGCAATTTGGGAAATTGCTGTAGTATACATATCAATCTGTCTATACACTATTATTATTATGAGAATTTATCAGAAGTTTTAGTTTAAATTTCCTGCCTTTTTGTTTTGGTGAAGAATCACATAATCAGTAGATTGTGAAACTGGGCGGGTTGTACAAACATATACATCCCTGCCATTGTCATACACAGAGGGCAACTCTTAATAGAAGCAAAAGGTTCAATGGGCAAGGACAAGTGGCAGCCAAGTCCTCCAGACTCCAATCCTCCAGTACCTGTGAGTGCACAAGGCACTGGTGAGCAGGTGTTGCCTGGCCACACTCACTTCCCTTGCAGGAGTTCACTGACCCACCAGTCCAGGAAAAAGCCCCCAGTCTTTGCTTTGCCTACAGCACATGATAAAAGCAAACTAGAATTGAAGGACTGTTTTCCCCTCTGAGCAGAATATTTGAAAGGTGTTTTTCCAAATGAATCTGCCTGTTTGGGTTAACTAAAATTACATTTCAGATGCTGATTTTGTTTTACTGGTCAGAATTTTCATCTCAGTATTTTTTAAATTTTTTTTTTCATCTCAGGTTTTTTTTTTTAGAAGAAACTCATCTTGATTTTATTTGCTTGAAAATATTTTGCTTTGAAATAAGCTTCAAATTGATAGCTAAAAATATACTAAGAAATGATTTCTAGTGTCAAACTATTCACGTGATCAAAATGAGTTACTTTCTTTAAGTTTTTTTTTAGATAGAAGGAATTACAGATTATTTAAAATAATAACATGTACCCCTCTGGTCAGAATTTAAAGTGTATTAACAAGATTTTACTTACACCCACACTGCCAAGTAGCTATATTAGCACTAATATTAACATGAAGGTTTAATTTATATCACCATTTCAATAACCAAGCCCATATTCAGGGCATAGATACCTCTGAGTAAAAGACTTCTGTACCTTGATAAGAAGAGTTTAAAGACAATCTGGCTCACAGGCTAAGAGAAAAGATGATGTGTTCCCAAAAGGCTGCTGAGGGAGGAAGTGCACAGCAGAGAGGAATTGGAGGAGAGAGAGATGGAGAGGGCGGGAGAGGGAGGATGTGTGCATTAGGGAAATTGCCAATAGGGTGGTTGGAAAAAGATTAATTACAGCAGTAGCAGCTTAGCAAAGACAAAAGAACTGACTATGCCTTCTAAGGTGAATTCATGAAAAAGAATGAGATCAAATACCAAGTTCTTTAAAGCACAGTGGTGGCAAGCTGTGTTACTCAGCTGACATCGGTGATATTACTCCAGGTTTACACCACTTTCAGTGAGAGGAATTTATTTCCAATTCTCTGACTTGTACTTAATATGTTGCAATCTTTCAGATTGTTGTAGTCAGATACCCAGCTGGGTCTGAGGTTGCTCTTTGCAAAATGGTGCAATTCTCTCAGTTGATAACAGTTGAGGATCAACTTCTGAAAAGGATGAGATTGTTTTAGTGACATTTGCTCTGTATTTAATTTCATCCTGTTGAAAGATGGATGCCTCCCTGGTTCTAGTGAATTATCTTTGAGGCTTTGTCCATACCTGCTAAACACTCCCCTGTAGTTTCCCAGGCATGTGTTCCTGGACAACTCTGTGGAAATGTTGACGGCCTGGTGTAATCGTCAGAATGGCAAGTACCCTGATCTGTAAGCCACATGCCAAGTGGGTTTCATGAAGTTAAATGAAATAGGAGCTCAAAGTTCAGAGAATGGCTGCTCTTCTAATTAATGGTATCTGTGATGTTGCACTGCACCTCCAAATTACATGTGTGCCTGCAGTGGACCAGAGCATCCATCCTTCCTTCGCACAGCTCATTAATGATTCTTTTGCACATGCGCCTGAAGCTTGAGGAATTTCATTTCCTGATGATAATTTTCTTTATCTGTGCTGTCATTGAGGGAGTGCTGTTTTGTCCCGGGCAGAACCTAGTAAGAGAGGAGGCAGGACTGCAGGTGGCTGCTTACACCACCCACACACATCACAGAAGTCCAGAGGGACACCCTATCTGGTTCTGCAGCAGCCCTGGAAACTGGCTTTCAGCAAGGCCCATACCTACCTTCTAGGGACATGCTGGGATGGAGGTGGGAAGGAAAGGCACTACAAAGATGGTGATGTTGACTCTGGCTTTCCACACACTAAAGGAGTTTAAGATTGTTGTGCCTCTCTTTGGGGTCAATTGCCAAGTATAGAGCAGGCCTGCTCTATATAGGTGCATGCTTTGAGCGCCTACCACCCCTCCACATTGAACCTTCCAAAGGGAACAGGATATTTAAGCTCCAGGGCGTTTCCCTGGATGCTGCCCCACCTTCAAAGAACAAGTCTTCAGGCTGCATCTTCTGAAGAGTGTATGCAATGTTTTCAGACCACTCAGTTTTCCCTGGGGCTTATATTTTCTGTAGGTTTTTAGCCTCTGTGCAAGTCTGAATTTTCTCTGCAAGCACATAACTTTGCTTGAAGTCCACCAGAGGCCAAACCCTGTTCTCAGACAGCCTCAGGCACGTGCATGGGCATCTGCAGGAGGTCAGAGTGAGGATCCAGTTCTGCCCAAAGGGGCTGATGAAAAGTCAGAGACTGAAAGATGAGGTCTTTTCTCTTTTATTCCTTAGGACACAAAGAGTTATTTATTTAAAAGACTGGCTTAGCTTTATTTTAATTAGTTTCACAATGGGTGCCTGGATGTTCCATCCCCAACCAGGGACCTCTTGTTCTAGGCAGTAATCTTGCCACTGTGACCTTTGGTTCATTTAATACCTGGGTGTATCTGCTGATGTTCCTTTTTTTTTTTTTTT
>VXBT01008580.1:212485-311448 GCA_013400235.1 Oriolus oriolus
TTTTTTTTTTTTTTTTTTACGAGATAAATTTACATTTCAGAGTCCATTCACATGTGCTAACCTAGTTATGAGCCAGTTTCACTCTTCATGAACTTCCTGCCTACAGGCATTTTTTGTAAATTGCTGTAATATGATAACTGGAAATCCTTTTGCTATCTTGAAACAGGAAATAAACATCCTGTTGTGAGAAGAGAATTAGAATTATGCATGATGCTTCTTTTGTAATTTACTCAATCTTGATAACATATATTATGTAGGAGAGACTTCTAGGGCATTAAAGCAAAGATGACCAGCTATAAATCAACCTCAAGGAGAGAGTATGCTGAATCCCTGTTGAATATCACTTAGATCATTCTTGTTCAGCTTGAGTGTTGGTAATCTTTTGCCTTTGAGACTGATGAGGAATTAGTGAGATTAGAAAATATTTAGAAATTGAACCGATCTTCTGCATCTGCATTTTGTTGATTTTCAGATGAAGGCTCAAATAATTTGTACTTTCTGTCACCAACTGCTTTATATTTGGAAGATGTTTCCTTAAATGTCAGAAATGTCAGCCTGCAGAGCATACCTAGGGTAGCTTTTTGTGAGCTGGAGATTGCCTTTTCAACAGTGGGCAGCAACCGCTTTGGTTTCTGATGTCTTGAGGTATGTATTCTGCTTGTCATCCTTATATTCCCCAGTCAATATAAAAAAAGTTCCTCTTCTCAGTCTTCCTAAATCTGCATTTGTTTTTCTCTGTTGGAACTACTGATACATAATTTTTTTCCTTAAGAGAATATTTTCCCTTTGCTTTTCACTTAATGTGGGGGTTTTTGTTTCCCTTTCTTTTTAACGGCATATGTTAAGGTATTGCTGGGAGTCTTACTAAGATGTTCTTATTTTAGGCATCAATAGAAATTTTAAAGAATTGCTTCTTGTTTTACACATCTTGCACTTGAAGTCTGTGAAGAATTTAATGTAAAAAGGGAAAGAGCTAGCCACACTACTGTGATTCCTGGAGTGTCTTGATGACGATTTGTGACAGAGGAATGTTACAGTATCTCTAAGTGTAGTGGTTTTGTTAGATAACATCAGAGAAATTAGACTAATGTCAATGTTTGGATTTCTGCTGTCATTACTGAAATCTTTGGACCAAAACATTAGGGCAAATATTCTTTGCATAATATTCCTTCATGAGCAATGCTACACAATTATTTTTGAAACTGGAATTCTTTACTATACTTATCATAATATTATGAGAGAAATAATTCCAGTTTGGCATACATTTATAAACACTGTTGAAATGTTTAAGTGCTTACAACAGCTGTAGGACTGATTTTATGGACCCTTTCTTTCTATGCAAGTGTTGTATTTTTCTGATTTGGGTACTTTAAAAGAAGTAGTTTTCAGATGAATGAGAAGTAAGTGCAAGGCGGTGAACTTATGCAAGGTGATATTTGGACCTGGAGAAGGGATTATTGGTCTGCCTTTATTCAAATGCTGCTGGTCAAACTGGATTAGAGCTGTTTAAACCTGGGTTTTTTTTAACTTTGGTAGGGTCCTTCAGGTGAGCACTGAGGTTTCTCTTAAAATAGACTCTTCTGCTTTTTTTCTTCCCCCCCATTCTAAGAATACAGTTTGAGTATTTTATTCAGGCACATTTTCCGAGAAGTGGCTGGTGGTTAAAGGATACATCTGTGAGTCAGATATATGGGGCTTCATTCCAACGTCTGCTTTTGAGTCATCCAGCTTCATCTGCCCTGATGGGTGCAGGCAGTCCCACCTCTTCTTCACCCACACACCAAGGCAGCCACATGTGGGCCAGCGCTGAAGCAGCTGTGTTATTGTGGTGCCAAACCCAAACAACTCTATCCTGCCTCTTAGCATGCTCCTTGCAAGTTTGTAACCAAGGTTCTGATTACACAAGCCACGCACTGAAATTCCCATCTCTCCAAAACCTGCAAGACACATCCCACACAGCTCATGGAGCAGGAGCTCTGGGAATGCTTCACAGGAGGGAAGTAACAATGACTTACCACCCTACTCTGTTAGCAAAGGGAACAGGTCTGGGCATTTGTTTCGTTCCCAAGGAAACCAAGCAATATTGACTTTATCATCCTTTGATGATTTGGTTATTGCCACAGCTGGGAACTCAGATTGCTCGGAAGTCCCCTTGGCTGTAGGGTCTTGCTGCTGATCATGAGTGCAAAACACACTTGAACTGATCAAGAACCACAGCTGTGCCACTTTGAGATTATTACCTTGGACTTGTGCCTACAGAGCTCCTGGACTGGAGCTGATTCCTGTCCATCAGAAGACAAGCAAAGCAGATGTACAACTGTCAGCATCTGTAGGCCCCTCAGCTCTAAAATTAGGCAAGCTACCAATGTTTTCCTTCCAGCACTTGCTTATAAAAGAGGTTTCATACACATTAGGAAGCTGTGATTCCTAGTTTTTATTTTCTTAATTTGTGCTTTAACATATTCTTCATTTGTTTTCAGAAATGACTGCAACTTCAACATGCTGGCATCTTTTAAAGTGGTTAAGTAAGAAATGTGTCTGCCTTGAAGAGTTTTCTGATAAGGCCCCAGCTTTGCATCTTGATACAAGTGGGCATGCCCTAACGCCTCTCTGGAACGTCAGACTTGTTCTTCCTTCCATGTGTTTGCCATTTTAAACAACAAAGTTTTGTCAGCAGAAGTTGGTTTTGCTCTTTGTATAAGTGCATAAATGAACACTCCCTTTAAGTTCAGTGGGGTTGAGGTTTCGTTCATGCAGTTGTGAGCCTCCAAAGAGTTTCTGCAGCCTAGTTAGTGTTCCTACTGCTAGTCTAGAAGTGTAAATTAATTTTGATATTTTATTTTATTACAAATGGTATTGCCTTGCTTTGAATTTATTTGTTGCAGCTACTTACACAAAAACCATTTTCATTTCTACAGTAAGCTTGCTCTGGGACTTGCTTTTGCAGTGTGGAAGGTGGTGAGATCAGTCACACTTTGGAAATTCCTGTACTTCTTCATATGTCTGGATAGGCCAAGGGTGGAGCTTTCCCTCTTACTCTGAACTTCTCTGCAGAGAATTAGTGCTATTTCTTTTTCACTTTTGCATCCTTTTTGCAGTTGTTGGAACCATGTCACTTCAGTTCTCACTCCCCTTGCTAGCAGGATGTACTCTCATACATTGCACCTCAGGTTTTGCAGCTTTAATGATGAGAAAGAAGCAACACCCTTCATCAGCACTGTAGGTACTAGCGGGACCAAGTGCTGGTTCCTTTCCACGGAAGCGTAGAGCAATCCCAGTCCTTCAGTGAGCTGATTATGCAAAAAATCAGTTTTATTTAATGAAAACAATTAGTGATGCATCTCAGTGATGTGAATGTTGACTTGGAGGGAGCAATACAGTTTGCTTCCAGTTTATTGTCTGGTCCATATATACCGTAGGTAAAGGTTGTTAGAGTACTTACATAGCAATGACATTAAGGGATCTACCCAAAGTCCAACACAAAATTTGCTACCTCCTGCTAGAAAAGCCCCTTTTTCTCCTAAATCACAACTAATTATAATGCTCATTTTGTCTCAAATACTGGAGTGAGCAAAAAAAAAGTCATCTATCTTATTTTCCTGTGAAGTGTTTAAAAAATAAGGCATGTCTACATAAGCATTGCTGCTCATTATTGCATGAGATCAAAGCTGCTCATCTGCATGGCACATGCCCCACATTGTAGTAAGTTGTTGGAGGTTCGTTGCTCACTTAGTAGAAGAATCCTGAGATTTTGCAAGAGGAGAGTATGAGTCTCCTTGGTGGAAACAGAAAGAGGATCTGCTGCTGTTGGTTCCAAAAGATTACTACATGTGTCAGCAGTACATGCCTGAAGTTTTAGGAAGAGCCCAGTTTCACTTCATTTCTTCCTGTAATGTCAGAAAATTCTTCAACAGCATTAATCAGCTGAAGCTGTGGATTGCAGGCTAAATACTGATTCATTCACTTAACAAAATGATGGTTCATTCCAAGAGTGCAGGGAAATGCAGACTTGGATACAATGGATTTGTGTCTGAGGCCAAGTTTCAAAATGGTTTAGATGAAGAAAGGCATACAGGTCCTTTATCCTCCTTTCAGTTTAATGGACACAAACACATCCACGCTGCCCTTCCAAAAGGTCAGTTTCATAAAAATAAAGAACTGCTATAAGTCCCTAAACCAGGGGAGTAAACGTGTAAACAGGAAAATGAGAAAGGGAGTGTATAACAAGCACCAGAAGGTGAAGACAAAAGTGGTAGGAAATTTCGTAGGAAAAAAAAAAGACAAGTAGAAATGCTTAAACAGAACAAAAGGAAATTTTACAGGATTTCACGGGATTTCAGGTATAAAACCTGTCCTAGATATGGTATTAATCATTTATTAGCTGGTAGAATTCTCGATAATAACACAGAAAGGACAGAGTGTTCAATCAATACTTCTGTTCGGTATTTGGGGAAAAGCCAGATGATTCAGGACAGAATGATGATGAAATGCTTTTCATTCTAGCAGTAACTAAGGGAATGTGTTAAACAGCAGATATTAAAGTTAGATACATTAAAATTAGTAGGTCTGGATAATTTACATCCAAGATTTTAAGATCGATAGTCAAGGAGCACTACAGACCATTAATTTTGATTTTTAACAAGCCATGGAGCATTGGGGATGTTCCAGAGGACTACAAGAAAGCTAATGTTGTACCAATATTTAAAAAAGGTAAATGCAGTGACCCGAGTAATTATAGGCCTGTCAGCTTGCCTTCGATCCCAGGCAAAATAATGGAATGGCTGATAGGGTCCTTGAGCAATAAGGAATTAAAAGAAGGTGATATAATTAAAGACAATAAGGATGGTTCTTGTCAAACTATCTTGATATCATTTAAAGTCAGATTTCAAATGGGGTGATTTAATTTACAGCTTTGATATGTAAGAGATTTAGTCTTCTCTAAGGTGTTTGTGTGACTTGACATTTTGATTATTCAAATAGAGGCTGTCTCTGCAAACTGTGGTTTAAGCAAGAAGTTAGGAGGAGTTTAGGCATCTGAATCTAAAATGGCAATCCTGAAAGCTCAGCTCGGTGGCTGCCCAGAACTGCCTTAATCTCCTTGGTTTTCAGCTGGAGAAGTTTCCAAGGCAACTGAGGTTCTGCTTTTGTGCACTCCCAGAAGACACCTCAATCCTGACAAGGTTGAGCGGTTCAGTATCAATGTCATAACTATACATTTGTCTGTTTGTTCCCTGTACAGATCTTGATCCAAGGAGTGTGCTTATGGCACACTTCAAGGATCAGTCTATGCACAAAATGCAAAAGCAGATGCAGCCTTTCTTTAACCTATGATCACAGGAAAAGGTCTTTTATTCAATTACTCAGTGGTTAGAGCTTGTCCAGGTTAGAAAAATTCAAAATAGAATTTTTTCTCTCTTGAAAATATTTCACATCTACATATCTTACTGGATGTCACCAATTATTGCTGTGTAGTCATGATGGAGAAAGGAGGGGTTGAATATACATTAACAGGAGCAACAATCAGAGCTGAAGTCGAGTCACAATCACAATTGTGCTCTCATCATGAAGTGCAATGAATCCCAAGTATACATTCTGCAAAGAAATGCTACGTCAAGAAGAGTGGGGAACATCACATAACTGCTCCAGAATTATCCTAAGGGTACAAATAGGGATAATAAGTTTATTCAAGGTCCATGCACAAGAAAGACAATACAGACCCCTTCAGAGGCCATTTTATCCTATTTCAAGACAGTTATCCAAGATCTTTGGCATGAATTCCTGTATTCAGGCTCTTCCACCACTGGGACAGCTAGGTTGGGTTACAGGCATAGCAAAAGTTAGGAAAAATAAGTCCCACCATAAGTACACACACAGCGAGTAGAGAGAGCCTTCGAGTTCAGCCCAGATAACAGCCAGTGGTGGAAGCATCATTCCAGTAGTGGGAAAAGAGTCTAGACAAAACTAAGCAAGTAAGAAAGCACCGGTTTTAATCAGTGAAGTTTCCTGACAGTTGTTTATAAAAAAANCAAACAAACAAACAAACGAATCTATCTCCTTAAGTCTATTCTTTTGCCAATCTCACCTCCTGAAACAGCAATTAATTCTGGGAGCTCCCAGGACTTGTCTTGTATAAGGGGTTGTGACCAGATGAACACTCTGGTTCCCTCCGGTCTTAAAAGATCCAGCAAAAAGCGCCGAGGACAAACAAACTGAAAACCCAAGCCCATGCAGTAAGAAGCTTTCCCTGCCCAGGAAAGCAGATAATCTAAATAGACAAGACAGACTGGGGTGAGAAAAAGGATGTGTTATCTCTGTTTCACAGATGGGAAACAGAGGCACAGAGAGATTAAGTGATTTACACAAGGTTTGTGTCAGAGCCAGGAATGGGAGCCAGATCTCCTGAATTCTGTGTCACTACCTTAACAACAAGACCATCTTTTCTCTCTCTTGCCATAGCCTTGAGAGGGAAGAACCTGTACTGTCATACACAAAATTGCACCATTGCTTACAGGGTAATCTAATAAAATGCTATACATGTAGCCTACATCTGGTGTTCTGATTTCTCCTCTTGTGTCTCTTCTTTCTCCTCTTTCCTTCCTTCATCTTTCCTTTTATCCTCCCTTTCCTTTGTTTTCTCTGTCTCTTGCAAAGGACACTGGTGTCAATTACACTAGAAGAAAGCCCCACTGTCTCAGAAATGGCATATCCAGACCATCCAGCCTTTGAATGTACCATCAGAAACACACCAGCTGTACCTGGGCACATTACTTCTTGGACTGAGTTTGCAAATGTGAAGAGAATTAAAATTAGAAAAAGGCAATTGAGATTTGCCTGTTTTATGATGACCAAATCTGAGTAGATTTTCAAGGGAGTCAGGAATTACCTCAATGGGGTCTGCTTAGCTGAGTTGGCTATGTTCAATTATGTCTAAATCCTTAAATCTTTCCCTTCTGTATCTTCTCATTTCACACATGGTTCTGGCCACTGTTTTCTAAGCCCCTTTGGGTAAAAACATTTCATTTTATATACATGCAGCTGGATCCTGAGATGGGACAGCACCTTGGACAAAACCTATAAATACACAGCCTGTTTCTATGGCAGCTCTGAGAGGGTTAGTTCTATGAAATTCTTTGAATAAGGTCGTCTTCCAGTGCCTCAAAATCTGGCAACTTCACAAGATGCAGATAGGAAAGCATATAATAGTGTTGTTCATGTGCAGAACAGAAGAATATCTGAGAGGGTGTCAAAACAGTCAGTGTGGCTATGGATAGAGAAGGGTCAGCCATGGTTGGCTAGGGGAGGACAGTTTGCCCAGGGCCTTGTGTTTTGAGAGGTTAGAGAGGGCCCCGGCTAATTGCCTAATGATACACAAGAGGTCGCGACCTCCACCTTTGCCCCAGGCCCCCTGGAACCGCTGCTATTGCTTGTTCCTGCACTGTGGCCACCTCCGAAGCACAGGGGACAATGCCCAGCCAACAATGGTGCTCAGCACTTTATTTTGGGCAGGCAAACAAAGGCCATGCGTGGCAACCAAAATTCACATGGAGCAGGGCGCAGATAGTGGGACAGAACCTTACACGTGTGCGTGGCAAAGGTGACCCTGCTGACAGATGTAGCTCTGGGCTCTGCCGCATCATAAAAAGTTCTGGTCAAAACTCAGAGAACCTGAACCTCTTTCCAGCTAGCTGCTTCCTGGGAATAGGTTCCCAGAATCAGGTTATCCTCCTATTAAGGGAGGCATAAAGGATAGTGCTGTGAGAATTACAATGCCTTTTTATGGAAAGATCAATGGCATGTCCTCAGCTAGAATGCTGTTTTTAGGTAAGGGTAGCTTCACCTCATAAAAGATTATATGGCTGACATATTTTTACGTCCAGGGAAGAGTAACAAAACCTGTGATGAAGAGGTATGGAAACACTTTGAGATGAAGATATGGACGACTGAGGAGTGGAAGGTGGCAAGGAAGAGATGTCACTGCAGTATATAAAATAACAGATGGTACCAAGGGGTCACGTGGTCACTCCTGTGTACCCTCTTTTGTAATAAATATCAGAGAGAGATTCCGAAATAAAAGCAACAGGTTTAAATCTAAACCAGCAAATGCTTTTTTAAGACAGTGTCTCTGCCACGGCCTTGAGAAAATACTGAGGTAAAAAGCTCAGCAGGATTAACAAATGTTAGACATTGCAATCGATACTGCCTACATCTGCAGTTAAACTATGCAGGGTAAAAGTTAATCTATTAACTCATATTTTAAAGCAATATTATTTTAATAACTCAGATCTCTGCTTCAGGGCTTGTGACAATGAGTACTTCCCTCTTTCAGTGAAACTGGGCTGCTGAACAAGTTTTTGGATGGGCATTTGTCCTTTGCAGGGGGGGTTCTTCTGCATGTGCTCCTGGCGAGAAGAAGAGGCAGGATTTCAGGCGAGCTGGACCTCTGATCTGATCTGCTCTGGCACCTGATGCTGGCTCTGGCTGCTGAGACACGGCTGGCCAGGCTCCCCTGCTGGCGGCAGGGGCTGAGCTCCCCGAGCCCTTCCCGGGGCTGGTCCCGTTGGCATTGCTGTCTGCCAAACTGGGCTTGTAAAAGGCGGGCTCAGCTTGGCAGCCAAGAGCACGGCGTGTTCAGGCAGCTTTGAGGTTTCACCCAAATCGCCTGCCCTTCCCCGGAAGACACCACCTGTGTTAAATTCACCCTAGGCAGGAAATGGAAGAACAAATCAGGCCTAATTAAAATTAAAAAAAAAAAATTAAAAATCCTTGAAACAAACCGTGTAGTCTTTTCTGCACACCATCTGCATAGTAGCAGGGGCGATGAGCTTGATTCATACTGTGATACAAATGGAAGTGAGAGTAAATTGAAGGCTGATATATATCAGTGCTGAGGGCAGGATTTAGACAAGTGAACAGTTGTTCCTACAGCAAAAACAGATAATGTTGTCAAGTTTGTTCCCTAACCAAGGATTCAATCCAACACTCACCAGAACCGAGCTAAATCTCCACAACCTTTTATTGCTTCCTGTACACTCACTTAAATCTTGCCTAACCCCTTCCTGTCCCAGCACTGGTTTCCTTCTTCCTCCCGAGGGTGGTATTAGTGTCTGCCCACTAAACCATGTCAGCAGGTGAAATTTGTAGATGGGCTATGGCAAGCTATTTATCATAATTTTTGTAATTTCTGTCCCCACTCCCCAGTATATGCAATAAACTTCTGAGCACTTTAGGCATGAAATCCACTGCCATATCCAAAAGATTGTTTCTCCTTCTGGTATGTGAATGGGGCATTTCACTGTCTCACGGTACTGCTGCAGGCACTTAAAGGCAGTTCGAAATAATTTCTATTTTTTAAGAGGAAAAACACCACAAACACAGTTAAAACTTTTACAAGCTTTGCAAGTAGATTATTCCATGTAGCGTTTCTCTTTAATTGAAGTAGCCGCAGTCACAAGGAGGAATTGTAATGAGAATTTCCTGTTGCCATTTGGAGACCACAGGGAGCTTGTGCCATCCACGACCAAGTGTGGATCTCTGGGAAGCGAAGCTGATACGAATACTTGACACGACACTCATGATGCAGGGCTTCCTTGTGCTCGGCCTCTCCATCCTCATGTCTTCCACACACATTTTCCTATTCCTCCCTTCTTCCTAGTAAGCAGCAAACACAGATATGTTAGGAGAGGTTTCTTAGGGAAGGAAACAGCCATTCAGAAAGAAGCTGCTGCATGCTCTCATTAGCAAAGCCAAATTGACTGTGCACAGGGTATGTTTTTGCTGCTCCCAGGTTTGCCAGAGCCTTGTGTGGGGAAGGCAGCAGGACCACAGCTTCTGGGGGCATCTCCATGGGCTGCTGGCAAGGCTGCCCTTGGGCTGCTGGGCAAAGTCACACCTGGGAGATTGGCAGCTTGGAAAGTCCACGCCCTCAGAGAGCTCCGCTTCCTGCTCTGACTCTGCTGCTCTCCTCTGGGGTGGATAATAGGAGCTGATACCTGGGGTGTGATGGGAAGGTTGATGCATTTTTGTGTATAAGATACTACTCATGAAAAAATAAATTTGGAGGAAAAGAAAGCACCCTCTGAGAGTAATACAAGGAATTTATTGGGGAATTATGTGGGAGGTATATTTAGTTCAGCAGGTGGCAACAATAATTTTTCCCTATTTGTCACTTTTTAGTGGTAGCTTCTCACTGGCAGAGAGAGAGGGAAAATAGACAATAACCCAGGTGTTACATACGGAAGAGAGGCAGTTTCAGAGAGTTTACTCTTATTCCATTGGCAAGGTAGACTGGAGGAACTGGCCCCAGAGATTGTGCAAGAGGTAAATACACTGGGTGAGCTTTCCTTCAGATGCTTTCAGCCAAGCACTGTTTCAGCTGAGGAGTCTGAGAGTGAAAAGCATAAATGTGTTGATACAAATACAAGTCAGGGTGTGCCCATAAACAATTCTGGCGTGCTGATTCATTACACAGACATTGGAAAAATCAAATAGCAGAGCTGTTCAATCTGTGTGAGTTCAATCCTTCTTCAGCATAGCCAAATTTTTATCTTTAGGTACTTTTCTCCTTTGATAAATCCAGCGTGGCTTGAATTTTCAGTGCTAGTTTGTGCCCTCTGTCCCAGAGCATGCCATATGTTACTGAAGATACCAGAGCTTTCAGTTTAGGCCAGACCCACTGTGCCTGCTCACACCACAGACACGCAGGGTGCTGGAGACGGTGTGGGAGTACACATCCACTCACCGACCGTCCTCAAATTACCAAGGGAGGGAGATTGCAAGGAAGTTGAACAAACTTGCTCAAGGAGCCAGCTGTCTACCCTCCTCTAAACATGGAAGTTAAAACTTCTCAACAGACAAACTATTCTGGGCTTTTGATTCATATTCAACTTTTGATTCTTTTCCTTCTGTGCTTCAATCACTTCCAAACCCTCCATTCTCTGGTCTCAAACTCAAACAGTGCTGCGGTGCAGAGGAATTGTAAAATTTATCCTCTCAGTAACTGCTTAAATCTCATCTCTAATCCTCTAAACTCCTTGATTCAGGGTAGTTTAAATTGTTGTAAATATCTTTGAGGTGGATTATGCTGCTTAATTGCCACTAAGGGAATAATAATATTATGTGTATGTGCATACATATTATAATGTACATAGACGCAGGCAGAAAATCTCTCTAGCAAAGAACATATTAAATAATAGTTTAAACTACTCAGGATTTGGGAAAGCCTGTTAAAGGGATTAGAAACTAAATCCAAAACTGGACAAGAGGTAAAGGTAATAATTTTCACAGATGACAGTGGTAGCAACACACTATTTTATCTCTTTCTGTAAGTATGTTTTCTTTATACATGGTCTGCACCACTTAATGAGAGCACATGATCTTTTCTAGTAAGTCAACCTCAATTATGTAAAAGCTACGTGTTTGAGGGAGCGTAGACACTACTCCCACAAGGAGATGGAAGTAGAATGTCCATCAGTAGCATTTCTTTCTTTGGGAAGAAATAGTTTCTATCAACCTGAAAAAAAAACCATAAATAAATAGCTAAAAATAACTTTCTACATGTGCATAATCCTGCTGAGTTTCTTGTGACCAATGCACATGTGCAGATGCCTGGACAACTGAGGCCAAAGTCTTTGTTCTGGAAATGTGGAATCAAATACAAACTTTCTAAAGAAAGTATCTGTGACAGCAGCTGTTCTTGAGAGTGAGAGAGAAGGAATATATCAAGAAGATTTTAATTTTTAAAGCATTCATAAGAAGCAATATTATAATATAGGTTTTCCCAGCATCTTGGTTCTTGTGAATGTGTATGTCATTGCGAGTGTCTGCACTTCAGTTTTACTCTTCTTCTGCTCTGTCCTGCACACAAAATTCTGCAAATTAATTTTTCTGGAAGCACCTCTGCTTGTGTGTGTTGACTCCTAACACAAGCTAGGATCTACCACTTCCAGAAAACCAATCCAAAGTACTGTAAGGAACTGATTTTAAAAGAATTTTACTGAAAATGTTAATGACTGAATAAAACAGCTGAAGCAAAACACATAGTGAATGAAAGAAGTCTTATAGACTTAATAGAAAGAAAGTAATACCAATACTGAATGTTTCTAAATGGCAATAAAATGCAATAGCAGCGAGCCTGTGAGGGCTAATTGTTGCCCAAAATTAATTCACTACATAAAAGCAAGGGGATCATTGCACCTGTAAGTTTGAGCATGAGCATGGATCGAGTTTCAGAGGAACCATGCCTTGGGGCATTGCCTTTTATCATCTTAAATAAAGCTACTTTATTACGAACACAGTAGTTGGGTGTACTTTAATGATTGCCCTCTTTCTAGGCACACTAGATCTGCCTTTTAGCCTAGAGTTTATATTGTGTGATTAAACCAGTTTGATCTTGTTCTGTGGCCAAAAGAAGAATCTCCCCTCTGGAAGACAAAATACTAATTCCTCCTACTACCCTTTGCCTATTCTTTGGTTTTTCTGCCCTAGGTACCTTTTTTGATTCAATGCTGGTTAAAAGTCTTAATTTATAAAACAGAACATGGAAATATCTAAGGAACATTAATGTTACTGAAATGTCTTTAGCATTCTTATTTTACATGTCTTATGTCTTCTTTAGGCTCAAGGTACTCTTTCTTTCCAGTGCTTGTACAGTACCTTGGAGAAAGGCTTTGATCCGTGGTCTGTTCTCCTTGGATCTGGCCGAAGATCCGTACCTGTGTTGGTGTGAAGCCAGCGCAGCCACATTTGGAGCCACGTCTGGTCATGAGTGTGCTAAGTCCAAGGTCAGATGTGGTCTTGTGTGACCTGTGAATGCAGCAGGGTGCTCTGTGGTCCTGCTGTTCCTCATGTATAAGCACGGGGGTGAGAGGAGCAATTTTGAACGCGGTAAACAAGGTTAGTTTTTAAACAGCTGGAGATAGAAGCAAACATCTCTCTGTAGAGCCAAAAGTTCATGTTGTACAGAACAATCCGTTTAGACTGCTAAATATGTTTTGGGTTATGTCCTTTTCTATATAGTTACAGTTTCTTATGTCCTATGCATTAATTCATCAAAGTATGCTTAGACACAGCTGGGAAGTAGCTTGATAAATAGGGATCTGCATGCACTTGAGACTTGGTCCAATAAAGGACATGGTGACTGGCAAGGAAGGGGAGGCAGTTGCCCATCCCCAAGAAGGAATCCAGGCCAGGTTCTTGGGTTCAGTGTCTAGGTCATCCCTGTATACTACCCCTGTAGAAGAGCTGAAGGGAAAGGCAGGAGGCAAGGGTTACAGTACAGAAACCGGACCTATTTCTCTATCATTTATTTGCACTTATTGATGAAATGCAAATAGTTTGAATACTTTGTACTTTTTTTGGGAAGGGGATTTTTTCATTGGTTTCTGCCGACCTCCAGCCTTGGCTGTGCATGAGTCATTTGAAGGAAGAAACATTTTGTTTAGTTCTTTCATCATTATGGTCTGTTCTATTGATCCCTTCCCGCTGCCGTGTTTGCTAATTTCCTGGCATACATAAAGGGTGTTCTGTTTTTTGTAACAAAATTTAGCAGCTCTTCGCATTCCAGAAACAGGAAACTGAGGCACAGGATTGGGAACTGGCCGGTCAGCAGAACTGGAAGACAAGTCCAGCAATCACTATGTGCCATCTTCTGGCCCACTGTTGATTTTGGCAGACATTGAAACTGTGCCGTAGGTTTTAGTCACCTACAATTGTGAGCAGCTTTTCAGTTGCTGGCAAGCAGGCTGAGTCCTCAGCAGAGCTTCTGGCGGCAATCCATGGTTCTTCCATTTTCTTTTTTCCAGGTCATTTTTGCTCGTTAGGCCTTTTCAATCTCCTTTTCATGGAGAGCATGATTTCAGAGGTGATCTGATTCCTCTGCCCATGTAGTCAGAAATGAAGGCTGTGATCATGCTTATTTAAAAGGAAAAGGGATAGGAAGGAGGAAGAAAGACCAAGAACATTATCCAAGATCCCAATATTTGAGAGGATAGGTATGAAAAGGAACAAATTTATCAACTAGATTCTTTTTGGACAGTGGGAAAATGAGATGAAAAGGGAGAGAAACAAAACCAATAACAACCACTCTAGTACCAGTCATGGAGTCATGGACATACTGCAGTGGCTTTCAGGCACATCAGTAGGACTCATATAAGATCTAGAAAAAATCGCAACAGATTTTAACCTTCCCTCTTTGGTAAATAAAACATAAGTAAAGAATCCCCTCAAAGAGCATAATTGAATTTAAGGCATACTTAGATGAGAATACTGCCCCCAAAGATACGGGCTGATTCTTTTTTTAACAGATCATTTATTTAAAAATGGAATTTGTGGTATGCTTGAAAGAAACAGTAGCTTACATGAGGGTGCTTGAAGAGCTCATCCTGGTGTTGGGAGAGATGTGGCTATGTAGAAGGCAAGTGCACACCAATTCACAGCCTCAGCACAGATGGAGTGTTTCTTCGGCTTGTGTTTTGGAGGTGGAAGGAGGGAAAAAATTGTGCAAGAGAACAAGTAAAAAGGGAATAAATATTCTCCAGAGTAAGATACCAGATAGAAAAAAAGATTATTAATACCAATAACCTGAACATGAGTTGAGGTGGGATAGCCTGGGTCCACATAGACAAAGCAGAAAAGCTGGCCCGTGAAGAATCGGAGCAGGCACTGGACTGCTGAAATGTTATTGAGATATTTTCAAAGGACTGGGATGTTCTCCAGACATACCCCACCTTGAAACAGAGACAGTGGTTTGGCCAGGGTGGCACCTGTGTAACCGCTGCACTGAGGGCAAAGAGGGAGCAGCAGCCACTACACTGCATGGAGAGAGGCGATGTCAGTGCTGCAGGTGCCACACCCTCCTCCAGGTGCTGACCGGGGCCACCCTCCACACGGGCAAATGCTGCATTTGCCTCAGCCTGGCGACCTCTTCCAAGTATGATAAACTGCTCATCACCAAGTGCCTGTAACCAAAGACGCGTTAACCCGACTTGGCAGAAGCAAAAATAGCCTCAGCGCTTTGTGCCAGAGATAAATACTGGCGAATGCTATTGGATAAAGAAAGCAACCACCTCACTACGTCTTGGACACCAGCAGGTAGCTACAGATGGTGGAATATGCTGTTTTGGATCAAACCTGCAGTGGAAGAATACTTCTGCTGCCAACAAGATGCGCTAACAGGACTCTCAGGGATCAGAGGTGTGGATGATGGCATTCTGCGGTAGAGCTGCAGAGACACTGAAATGGAAACTGCCATAGATCACACTCTTGTTTGCTTCCTATGAAGAACCAAGAAAATAAAGTCATAGTAAAATACTAATAATTGTCCTATCCACAGTAATAATAATATTGTAGCAGACTGTAGCATCAGACCCTGGACACTTCAGAGCATGTCAACATTCAGTGCAAAAGCAGGAGCTACGAAGTGCAGGCTAAACCTGCCAGTCAGAGCTCATGAGCACATGTGGGGCTTGGGGATATAGGAAGTGATGCTATGGGTGGTGAGAATGGGCTGTATTCTCATGAGCCTGGAGCAAAATCGGGAGGGTCTTTCTACAACAGCCCTCTTTAACTGACCCATTCTGGAATGGGGCAGAAGGAGGACACACTGTACTACTAGGTGCCGCCAGAATTAAACAGTAGCTCATTTTGGCAGCTGTGTAGTTTCAAATCCAAAATACACATCTACTTTCAGGAAAGTGTTTTAATTTTACCTTGGAGTGAAGCACAGTCATACCAGGCCTTTAGTCGCATTGGGTCTTCCCCCATCACAGACAGACAGCTGGGAAAGCTATTAAAATTCCCAGCTGTGGCTTTAAGAAGGTTCAAGGAGCAAACAAAACACATAGCAAGCCAGCCTTGAACTCTGAAGGAACTCTGTCTCAAGTATCAGCCCCTATAACACTCAATGTCAAGATGCATCTCCATGGCATTGCCTATGGCTAACAGTTCTGGATAAAGGATCGGAGGAGAAAGAAAAGATGTGCAGGAAGGATATAGCCTATCACAACAAAAACCTTCCCCACTGGTGTTCAGAGATGCAGTTACAGGCAAAACTTTTTCCTTGAGACATGCGAGGCACAAGAAGGCAAGCTGAACTGATCAGGCCACAAAATTCCCAGTTTGGGAAAGATGGTGGTGCATGGGCTTTTCTATTGCTGACGCCAAAAATTTGTCAAGGTTTAAAAATAGATTGGATTCAGTTCTATGTACATTCTACTGAAGTCTGATTGGACAAATGCTGAAAGCATACAGGTTTTTGAGTGATTGACTACAGTACCAAGGCATAAGTCCCCCTCCCACCTTGCCTTCTCCCTGCAAGAAGAATATATTTCTAGGTGCAGGTGTTAGGCAGGATTCTCATGTATGGACTTCAGAGGAATATATTGGTCACCTAAATCTAAAAGCAAGCCTAGGGAGTGATGTTTAATTTTGCACTGGAACTTGGGAGATCAGTGACTTGCTAGGTGGTCAAAGGAAAGTCTTTTTACCCCTCTAAGCCTTCATTTCCCCATCTGGAGAAGAAGTGCTGATGTATAATATTTGCTGATGTAAAATGTGCTACTTGCAACTGGGTATTATCGTCATCTGAAACGAATGTGACAAACGGAATGCTGTGTGATAAACAGCTTCCTCGTCCCCGAACTGGGAGCACAAGGGTGGGATTGTGTGGGAACTGTGAGAACGCAGCACATGACCAGAATCGTGTATGGATGGCAGCAGGATAGGCAGGGGAAGGAGAAAGCCTGAATGTTGTTCTGTCTCAGAGTTCTCTCTCCTGCTTGAACACCGAATAATAAGGTCAGCTGTGATTTTAAACAACTCAGAGAGCAATTCCTAATATTTTTCCATCTGGACTTCCATTTCCTGGATATCTCACGTAATGCTACATGCTTTTTTTGTATCAAAAAGTCTCATCAGGATGACTCTGTTTCCATTTCTATGAGACAATAATAGGGATAACTCTCAGGTAGCCAGGCTAAATGAGCTGCATTTTTCATTCATCGCAGGAAGCGTGCCAGCTGCTTACATGATGGGTGAGCTCTCCGAGGCCACGCACGCAGCGAGATGCTGTGCCAGTTGTCTGGGTGGCTCTGCTCTTCCCAAGGGAATGAGTCACTGACGCAGCTACCGCTGCTCCACCCCTGGTATTGGTTTCTAATATCTTACCCTGGCAGGAGGTCAGGAATCCAGGAGGACCCAGATTTCGGTCCAGGCTCCTGTTCTGTTTCCTTCCCTTTATGGCAGTAATGGATTTCCTGTGCTTCCCTCCCTTTCCTCTACTACTTCTTTATAGATGTGACCGTTATGTAGCTTCGAGAAAATGGATTACCAGGCAACACTTGTCATTGCCACCACTCTGCCACCCATTTGTCTGTTTGCAGAACCAGACTCACTGCACAGAGGTTTTTAATTGCTGTGTTTGTTTTAGCAGTGTTGTGCAAGGCCATGGCATTTCAAAGCCATGGCGGCCTGGGGAGGTATTGCGCCTGTGGCCTACATTTCCCCACCTGCAGCAAATCATTGAGAGAGACTTCTGGGTGTTTCTTGCAACCTCTCGATGGGGGTGAGTCAGCATTCCCTTGAAGGCTCCATCACTACCATTGTCATTTCCTCCCCCTCAACATGGCGTGTGGCCAGAGGCACCTGCAGAGCTGGGAGAGCGGAGTTACAAATGGGTGTGCCTCCCTAATATGAAGCAAGCGTTTTGGTGCAGGCATCCATGCCAGTGCCACCCACAGGGTGCAGCCAGCAGGGAAGGGAGTGATGGAGGGCCTCATTAGACAGGCTGGTACCTGCGGCTGAGAGTGTCACTGTGCTCCTCTTGGGCCATAGGCATGCTCTGCCCATCGCTCCACAGGAGCACCCTGAGACAGGAGCTGCTATTCAGATGGATGCCTTTGAAAAATGAGTAGGATCAAGAGTATTTTGGGTGTTGCTGTTTCATTAGCAGTGCTTGTAAAGCTTTCTGAGAAGTGTGAGCATTTCCTGCTTTTAGCCAGTCTCTTCATTCACACCACTCTAGCCTCTTCCCTGCTACCGCTGTCCTTCCCCAAACCTGCTCCTACACTCCTCCCAGCCCCTCTTGCTGGACAATGCCAAACCTCTGTGTCCTGCACAGACGCTCCAAATCAGGCTGTTGATGCCACACAATGATGATATACCCCCTCTACACATGTGATAGTTGGTGTCCTGTATCTGCTGCTGCTGGGGAACACAAGTAGCTCCATTGCATGGAAGGGTGGGAGGTGATTATGGCTCCTCAGTCCCTCAGTCAGGAGATGCTTCAATGCGTTCATCTTTCTCCTCCAATACAGGTTGAACCAGTCCCTTCTGTCACTGCTTATCTCCATTTCACAAACCTGGGTTAAGAGATCTCCTTTCCTCTGTGTGAGGCCACAGTTCCTCACACATAAAGCCCACCCAAATCACTTTAGCTGTTGCTTCCTTATTTTCTGTTTTGCCTTACATTGCCCAGATAATTGGATATTCAGGAAGGGGATGATAAATTTGTAAGGGTGATAGCAGTTTTTTCAGGAATCTCTTTATAAGCATCACACATCCCTGAAAGGCTGTCATTACATATGTTGCTAATTCAATTTTTTAAAAACCCCAAACAAATTTACATGGGAGAATAGTTTTAGTTTAAAGAAATTGTATTTCTATTTACAGCCAAGGAAATTGATGTCTTTAAAAATCTAATAGTGTTATTTGCAACAGCTGTTTTGGTTTATGAAGCTGCTAACAGGAGAGAGAGCAGTCTCTGGTACAGTGATTTTATACTTCAGAGTACTAGTAATCTGTTTGTCCTTGCTTAACTTCTTCTATGCCATGCCTCAGTTCACATTTGGAGCTGTATTTTATCTCCAAGTTCCTATTATTTCTTACAGGTTAGCACAACATATGACCTATGACACTGCAGCCGTAAAGAAAGTAGGCACATGTGATTTTTCCTTCAGTTTTCATATCTCAGTGCTCTGGCCATTTAATTTAGTTTCCCAGGTGCTGACAGCTGGTAATGCTCTTAACTGCTCTCCCCTGTTGGTAAGTTATGGATATTTCCTAACTGGAGTTTAATTGTGTAACTTTACTTCACTCAAAATGCCAAAGGTCCTAGGAACCCATTCCTCCTTCAGGCTGATTATGGCACTGGAGATAATACTGTTTGTGGATGGTGAACCTAAATCCCTGATGAGTGTCTTCTAAGGCAAACTGACATTTATTGTGTTCCTCATAATGACATGACTGTCCAGAGCTGGCCCAGAGGACAAAACCCCCCAATTTTTTAGGTTACATCTTCCATATATATAAAAGCAAGCATAAGAACCTGTAGTTTGAATTTTTCACTCAGGCTCAAAGAGACAATAGCAATAAGAAATTTAAAGGAAGAGCTGTTCTGTAGGTACCAAAGGTAGGAGCAGAGCATTGCACCAACCCAGCACTGTGAAGCACGATTTGGTCCTACAAGTAATATCCCATACCTGCCACATTTAGTCTGTGTTTTTCCCCTCTTCCCTAGAATGGCACATCCCTGCTCTTGGTGTTGGACACACTGTGCAGTGCCAGGCTGTCTCATCAACAGGGCATTGGTGTGGTCCTCCCCTGATGGCCTTGCCAAGGTAGTCAGGATGCCAGGGGTGACCTCAGAGCCCCTCCTGTGAACCTGCTGTCCTCCATCCTTCAGCTGGTATCAGTGAGGGTTGCCCTGGCTGCCTTGCTTCCCAGGTGGGCGGAGTGACACCAGTGACATTGCATCCCCTTGGGCTCCTGCTCTCTGGAAGAAACCTGGCCAAGGGATCCCAGGGTGTTGGGACACCACTGTGAGAAGGTGTACACGATCTGTAGGACCACAAGCATGCCACACAGAGCATGCATCAGTGTTACTCAACACCAGCCTTCCTGACCCTCACTGGGAATTAGGGACCAAAATGCCCATTGGGACTGCCATGAAGTTTGCCCATAGCTTTGCTCAAAAGGTGAAGTAGGCCTTCACTATGTCCCTAGGGGTAAGCTGTGGTTAAACTGTGAGAGCAATAAACTGGGGGTAACGAGCAATAAAGTAATGGTGACATGTTCTGGTGCTGTTGAAACAGAGAGGCTAAGGTGGGGAGGGCAGGACTGATTGATGTTCCCTCTGCTGAAAGGTGAACTCACTTTGGCCAATACCATGACTATTCAATGCTTCTGCTGCTATGGCAAGCTAGACTCAGATGGAGATGGAGAGAACCTGATAAAAAATGAATACAGCATCCCTTTTGTTCTGCCTCTACTCTGTATATTCATACCTCTGTGTACCTGGGAATATCTAACCTGTGCATGGAGGTGTCAGCTTTGATGGGTTATGCTCCTTCTCCCAAGGAGAGAATAGAGGAAAGCTTGTTGAGGGAACCACTCTGAATTGGGTCCACTAGTTTCACTGTGAAAGAAGTTTGTCAAAATTGACCCTCATTTTATAAATCCTCAACAAGTTGGCTGGGATTCCTCTTCTTATTGTTTTTGCTTTTCTCTGCAGCTGCCAGCTGGCTGCTGCCTGTTCAGCAGCCGATGGGGAAGGATTGGCCTAGTGGGAGAAGGTGTTATAATCCTCCTGGAGCAGCTGCCCCAGCTTTGTTGCTTGCTAGTGAAGCCTGGAGGCAAAAGGACCAGGCTTTCCCCTCCCAGGTACATGAACACTCTTGGGGGCCTTGCATGAGGCATGGGAAGGGTGGTGGGGCAAAGGCTGTGTTGCATTGGAGGGCTTGGAGATGTGCTGCAGCAGCCAAGAAGACCCCATGCACAGGGCGACCTACATGTCTTTTGTGCCCTTTTGCAGAAAGTCCGTGGAATTTCACGATGCTGAATTGTGAGCTAGTCTAACACAGATCCAGTGAAGAGAAGCTAGGAAGAAGCAGACAATTTTATTTTTTTTTGTCCAGTTAGCATAGACAGCTGGCTGCTAATCACCATTAGTGCTTCTGTAGGAAGAAAACAGTTGGAAGAGGTCCTTGTCCTTCCCAATGCATTTCCTCTCTGCTCCTTTCCCTACTGCAGTTTCCTGTCCTCTGCCACAGTTATGTTAAGGCAGCTATTTCTGGTGCCGTCTAAAACAGACCAGAAGGGTTTTTCTGGTTTTGCTAATACCAGCTATTTCACTGATTTAGTTTAAAGGGTATCAGCACACTTAGGAGTGATAAATGGGAAGGACGAGGGAGAGCAACAAATAGCTGTGGGTGAGAAAAGGCAGAGTCCTTCTTTGGCAGCTCTGCCATTAGATAATTGTGGTGTGGAAAGCACCTTCAGATGTCCATGGAGAAATGCATTGGCATGTGGGCCCCGATTCCAAAAAACATGCTGGAGCATGCTTCACTGCTGCTCTGTTTTTTCATTCTTAGTAAACTGTCAAGCAAGCACATGTCCAAGGCACCCACTGACTAGTCACTGGGGCTTAGAGAGAGGAGAAAAGTAAATATTGCTAGCTCTGTTCTGATGAAATGTGCAGAAAACAGACAAAGCAATTTTAACAGAAATAAAATATACAGCCTGTGTACCCCTTCAGCAGGTGTTGGAGTGGTGCAGAGTTTTGCTGAATTGCCTGTGGTTTTACTATAGCATTCATCTCTAGTATTTGAAGCTTACACAAACGTTTAGGTTTCTTGCTTCTGCATAGGTGACAAACCTGTGGTCTTGCAAGAGCTCCGTGGGGCTGTATCTGATTTATTCCAGTGAGTAGTTTGGTTTTCCTGGCTGAGATTTCTCTTGATTTCTGCTGGTGAAGTGGAGCTGAACTATAGTTGTGGGTACACTGGAAATGTATACTGGAAATGGCTGCAGGGACTACACAGTGCTAAGGCACTTTTGCTGATCACCCTGATTGCCTGAGGGTTACCTGATTAAACTTATGATTTAAATGCTGCATGTCTTGATAGGCAAGGTCACAGTTATGCAGCCTGAACTGCCACCTAGAGTCTTACTTCATGTATCTTTGATAACATTGTTCCCAGGACCGTGTTTGAAGGTCAAGAGCAGGATAGTGGGGGCAAGATTAGCAAGCTATCTTCAGAGGTCTAAGAAATTACAGTAGTGAAAATTAGGCAATTGGGATGAGCAGACCACTGTTGCTGGAAAACCCCTGATTATTGTTCCATCTCCCTTGGTTGATCTCTCCCTCACACACAGAGATGTGGGAAGGCAGTGGGGTCAAATGGGAATCCCATGGGACACAACCGCTGTGGGCTCTGCTTTGGACAGAAGATGGGGCCAGAACTGTGTTAACCAGAGGTGGCTGCAGCCAGGCCCTCAGGATCACTTGGTGTTCCCAGGCTCTGCCAGTGCACCCATCAGCCCCCTCTGTGCCTCGGAGGAAAGTGAGCCAGCTGAGGGGACATTTCAGCCCTCCTTCTGGGGACATGTGCTGCTTCCACGCATGACACCCGCTCCCTGCCAGGTCCTGCTGGATGCAAACAGATCTGCTCCCTCCCTTCAACCTGAAATACTGTGCTCAGTCCTTCTCCCTGCTTTGAGGGAGCACACAGCAAGCTGAGATGGGATTTCTTATTCTGACTCCTTTCCCTGCCAGTGTGTGTCATTTTCCCCCTGAATGCTCCTGGAGGGCAGGCTTTTCCTTTCTCCTGTGTCTCCTGAGCTCACACATTAAATTGGAAAGACCTTTCTGATCCCTCACACATTCTGCCACTGAAAGTAAGCCCCCATGGTTCTTGGAAGGTAAACTGCCCCCTTTTTCAGGGTTTTCTGGGATAACTCTGTGTGGGAATGCATGAAATCACAGGAGGAATGAAGATGTTCAGAGCTGTGCGAAAAAAGCCAAGCCTATACACACACATCCTCATGTTTCACGTATATAATATCCTGTAGCATTCTGAAACAGATTTCGTTTGTAGCTATATGGAGTATAAAAGCTTTTCCTTCACCTAACAGAATCAATCGGCCCATAGTGGGTCTTTATTCCCATTCAAATTAAGGGCTATTCCATACCGAAAATGCACTAATGTAACTAAATTGATTCCTAACTTGATTTTAGTTAAATGGGTGTAGTTCCCTGCGGGGATACACTTAAATCAGTCGAAGAGCGGGTAAATTATGCATCTTTGTATATTTCTCTGCGATTTATCTTAATTAGGTGTAAAGGGATCTCAGGGTAATGGAGGCTCCGACCACAGGTAAAAACCCCCCCACAGATTCTGGGGATGCTTAGCGACTCTCCTAAAGTGCCGAAAGCTCTTAACTCCTGGCTTAGAGTGCCGGAGGTGTTCGCTGCCTCACAAGTGTTCCGCACTTCTGGAGATCAGGCCCGCACTGTCGCTCTGTGCGTGTGTGTGTGTGGTGTCTCCCCCATCGCATTTCCTGGGGGATAACTGCCTCCCCCCCAGCTAGGCACAGACTTGGCTCTGAAGCACCCTCGTTGCTCTGAGAGCCAAGGCTAAGTGCAGCCCTCAGCACAGCCAGGATCCCGGAGGATTTGGAGGGAGGTTTTTTTCTTTTTGAGCTGTGCCACCCTTGCAGGGGAGCTTATCTTCCCCACGAGAAATGAAAAAAATTTTTTAAAAGCCTTAGCGAAGGGAAATTGAAATGATTTATAACCTGAGGCACAGCCAGCACTAGGAAATGTCATCTGATCATCTTGGGCATAGTCACATCTGTGAGCAGCTTGGGTATGGCTTTTGGCTTTGCAGTGTTTCTTTGCTCCCAAGCAGGAACCCGTTGTCTCTTCCCATTCCCAGTGTCAGGAAAGTGGGGCATGCCTTCAAAGCAGGGATGCTTAGTGGCTGTGGTCCCCCCCCAGGAGAGTATTGCATGCTATGTTATATGGGAAGGAGCCGTTCACACTCAGCACTCCTGAAGGCTGTGGTGCTCAAAAAAAAAAAAAAAATTATATTATTTTAATTGTTTTTAAAATTGATGGATTGTAAAGCTGCACAGTCCAAACTGCCTGTAACCCCTTGAAAAGAAGCATAAAGGGGGATGACATGTCCCATCACTCAGGAATATGGATTTAGAAATTTCTGTGTCTAACTTATTGAAGATTATATGCCAATATCTAAGTTTGGGAGACTTCTGACCTTTCACCATTGATGAAGGCTGTGGACAGGTCTAACATACAGTCGGATAATGGAAATATAAGCAATGGCTTCCAGGGTAGAGGCCAGAAGTGTGGAGGCTATGGTCATTCTTCCAGGAATGATGTACGGGCTTGATTGACCAGAAATGTCTCTGAGAAAGTGAGAGACCCAAAGAGGTCAATTCCCTCTCTTCAATGGCTCTGGCTATTTTCTTTAAATTAAAAAGAAAAATGGGACACTCTAGTCCTTTGTGTAATTTTATAGCCTAAGGAATATTTCCTAGGCTTACTGTGCTGTATGTGCTATAAAGCAGGGTGGGGTATTTAGCCCCTGAATTTTCATTCGGGTGCTTTTTTCTCCTGTTCACATTAATTTACTGTACAATATCAATTTTTATATGTTTTATGTTTTTTTTGTTTAATTGAGAATTTTGTATCAATAAACCATGGAAGCCTAACGTCAATGTTTGCTAGCATCACATAACATGCAATGTTATATGAATGCTTTTGCTGCCTTCCCTCACCCTTCTCTCCTTCTCTCCCTTCTTCCCCCTTACCTCTCCCAGACAGTGACAACATTTTTGTATATATTTTTCCATGCTGCCTTTAAAACTTTGAACACAAGGAGGTTCCCAGTCAGCTCCACTTAGTATCAGAGTAACTGTGTCCATTTAAAGATGCTGTGGGACAAAATATTCAAGGACAGCACCATAAGGGCCTGCTTGGCTCTGGGTGAATAGAGCTCCATTGTATTTGCTCATGTGATGACTGCAGTCTCCTCTCCTCTCCTCTCCTCTCCTCTCCTCTCCTCTCCTCTCCTCTCCTCTCCTCTCCTCTCCTCTCCTCTCCTCTCCTCTCCTCTCCTCTCCTCTCCTCTCCTCTCCTCTCCTCTCCTCTCCTCTCCTCTCCTCTCCTCTCCTCTCCTCTCCTCTCCTCTCCTCTCCTCTCCTCTCCTCTCCTCTCCTCTCCTCTCCTCTCCTCTCCTCTCCTCTCCTCTCCTCTCCTCTCCTCTCCTCTCCTCTCCTCTCCTCTCCTCTCCTCTCCTCTCCTCTCCTCTCCTCTCCTCTCCTCTCCTCTCCTCTCCTCTCCTCTCCTCTCCTCTCCTCTCCTCTCCTCTCCTCTCCTCTCCTCTCCTCTCCTCTCCTCTCCTCTCCTCTCCTCTCCTCTCCTCTCCTCTCCTCTCCTCTCCTCTCCTCTCCTCTCCTCTCCTCTCCTCTCCTCTCCTCTCCATTAGAGAAGTAGACCATACTTCTATCTCTATTAGATATAGAAATATGGTCTACTTCTATGTCTAATCTATATCTATATTTATATATATCTATATGTACATCTATCTGTATCCCAGGAAGTCAGCCATATCCTGGGCTGCATCAAAGAAATGTGCAGGTTGAGGGAGGTGATTCTGCCTCTCCAGTCCACTCTCATGAGACCCTACCTGGAATCCAGCTCTGGGCCCCCCAACTTAAGTACCTAAGGACATGAACCTTTCTGGAGCAAGTCAAGAAGAGGGCAAAGAAGAAGATCAGAGGGCTGGAGCACCTCTCATATGAAGACTGGCTGAGAGAGCTGGGGTTGTTCAGCCTGGAGCAGAGAAGGTCCCAGGGAGACCTTACAGCATCTTCCAGTACCTAAAAGGGCTACAAGAGAGCTGGAGACGGACTTTTTATAAGTGATTGAACAAAGGACAATGGCTTTAAACTGAAAGAGGGTTGGTTTAGATTGGATATTAGGAAGAAATTATTTACTTTTGTGGTGGTGAGGCACTGAACAGGTTTCCCAGAGAGGTTGTGGATGCCTTATCCCTGGGAGTGTTCAAGGCCAGGCTGGATGGGGCTTTGAGAAACTGGGTGTAGTGGACCATGTCCCTGCCCATAGTAGCAGGGGTAGAACTAGATGATCTTCCAACAAAAAACCTTCTATGATTCTATATCTGTATCCATGAAGTATGTATTATGTCAACTTCAGGTTCTTCAAACTTCCAAACCTAAGGAAATTTAATGCAAATCTGCAGTTTACAGGAAGCAGGACCATCACAACTTTTCTTTCCTCTGAAACTGCATGTGTCAGGCTATGCTCTTGATGGCAGGGAAGCCTCATGGTGGGTGGGTAAGTGCTGTGGCATGTACCTACAGCTAGCAAGCGTACTTTCTATCAAAAAACTTTGGGCGAGGAGCCATGTTACATGATGGAGCTGCAGCCTCTGTCCTGGGCAGGGAAGACTGCCTCTGTGTAACTGTGGCAAAGCTGAGGATGTCCCAGCTTTGAGTGTCTCTGTCTGAAGGGATCATTGCTAAGTGGTGTTACAGCCTGTGTAGTATCCCTGACCTTGTGGCATCCTGTGCTCTTGGCTCATGGGAATATGCAGAATGGAGCTGCACCTCACTGTCCTCTAAAAAGCAGTCCCTCACAGGGAGCCCACGTTGCCACTTTACAGGCAAAGGTAAAAAGACAGCTCTGACTCCTGTTTGATATTTTTCTGAATGGTGGTGAAAATGCCCCTCATCATAATCTACTCAGTAATAAAAAAATGATCATTTTTATGTCATTCAGCAGAAATGTATGGTAAATGAGATTCAAAGGATTAATGCACAAAGGAAATGTCAATGTTAATCTATAGACAGTCCCTTTGGTCCTGCTTGTCATAAATTCAGAGCAAGAGAGTTTGCAGACTGGCTTGGGAAGGATAAAATCGAAGGATTAAACAAACCATAACTCAATCTTTCAGTGCCTTGAATTCTTACTTTTGGGGGATTTTCCTCTGTAGTTTTTCTTAAAAGAACATATATCTTTAGTGAGAGTGAAATTACAAACATAGACCGTGAAAGCTGGGCCTTCTTATAGTCATGCCTGCACCGGCGGGTTCTAACTCAAATCAGCTGTGCCGGGTAAAAGCTGTGCTAGTATCTTTTATTGCTAACACTGAGCTACTTGGGTTACTCACTGTTGTGTCTTCTATGGGAATATAGGAAGAGACAGGCTGGCTTTGTCTCCCTTCTGACAGGGAGGCTCTGTATCTACCCGTCCTCAGCAATCAGATCATAAAATTAGAGCTTCACAATTATTGTTGGTGGGTTTGTGGTGTTATTTTGTTTTGTTCTGTTTTCTTAGATGAATGTTAAATTTGTTTTGCTTCCCAGTGTTCCAGCTCAGCCTGAAGGGAGGGTGTGGATTTTTGGATAATGTGAAGGACGGCTCAGGTCTGATTTTTTCTCTGGATGAAGGACTCAGTCTTACACCAGGATTCACGAGGGTGGTACTTTCCGCTCATTCATTTAGACTGCAGTCTGCCTGGTGCCAGGCCCTGCCCAGCTTCTTAGCGTAGAAAATGTGCATTCAATTGCATGTCTAATTTGTTCACAAATTTTCCATGAGTGTTGAACCAAATCACACTGCAAAGACTATGCCTAGTTATGTGCCTAACTCAGCATTTGCACACAAAATTGCCTAATGAGCATGTGCAATTATGGCAATTAGACTTGTGAATTAAGCATGCAAATACCCTAGCATTTGGGTTTGAGAGTCATAGCCCATATCACTAGAAATAGCATAACCTATTTTAGATACGATGAAAAAGCACATCCACCTTTTCCAGTGTGACCATGTTCATGAAAAGAGAGCATTGTAAGACCTTTGGCTTGGGGAGGAAAGACTACAAGCTCTGGGCAGAGACCATAAGGAATCTGCAAATGAAATGAGACTTTAGGTGCCTCTGCTTCTCTGTCCCAGGTGTCTCTCGCTCATAATGAAATACCAGCATGCTCTCACTGAGCATACCTTGTCTTAATGGGGTTATTCTCATGCAGCCTCCATCAGCAGGAACTGCCATAAAAAAAGTGGACAACTTTCCTTCTATTGTAGTCCTTTCTACTATAAATACAGCACAATGTAGAACTACCCACACAAATGTTGCTGCCGAATTTGTTGGTTTCTCAGATAATTCCACTTTGAGGCATTCCCATCCTACTGAGGGGAAGGCACTGCTGGCTGGCTGCAGCACAAATCCCAGTGTAAGGTGTGAATTCGTTTGGCAGCTGACAGGACTGAGATTTTTGCATCAGTTATTGCTGCCTTAGTGAAATAAGGTTAACAAACACAGAGGTGAGCAGGTGGTCAGAGATAAACAGGTGAGGGAGCACGTTTCTGTAATAAAGAAAAGTCTTGGGAGGGAAACCGTAACCCCCCCTTAAATTTCTGCTTCATTAAGGTGATTTCAAACTCGCTGGGAAATCAAGGACTTCGTAGCTGATCAGCGCAAACAAAAATAATCCAGGTGGCAAGTCTGATGAGATATGACCTTGTTCAAAATCAATAGACTGTTCCCCTTCCACCGAGCACAACCGACTCTCGAATGAGTTTACTTCAACAGAGGCATTTCCCTCACAACATTAACATTTTAATTGCTTGTGCAGGATTTTCTGGAAAATTAACCCAGCGCTGGTTGAGCACCGGGCGAGGATGCTGGGCGCAGGGCTGGGAGCGCAGGCGGTGCTGCGGGGAGCTGCAAACACATACCGCCATCTAAAGGAAAGAAACCTGCAAGGAAACCCCGGAAAGCTGCTCCCTTCGACTCTCTGTCAGAGCTGGTTAAAACAAAGAGGCTTAATTTGCTCTTTGCAGCCTGCCTCCCTGATGCCTTCCAAAGGGTTGTCTCCGTGGCAGAACAGGGCAAGTCCATCAGCATCATGTACTCTCTGCCGCAGGACCAGCAACGCAATGGTCACACGCCTGGCAGTGAGCACGGGGTAACTTCTCAAGTTGTCCCAACTTCTTTGTGTGCCTATGGAATCTTGCGGCAGGGCCACAAATCAGGTGCTGCCAGGTCTTGTGCCAGGGGAGATGCCCGGGGAAGGCTCCGCCAGGGAGCAAAGCCCCACCTGTGCTGTGGCACAGGGCTGTGGCACTGCTCCCGCTCCTGCTGCCAGGTCCTGCGGGGCAGGGCCGGCTGGGAGCGGGAAGACAGCTCAGGCTGATACATCAGTAATGGATGGATGGGGAGGGTGGGTGGCAGCCCAGTAGGTGGTCTTCAGATCATGTCTGATTTTACTTCATTATCTGACGGAGATTGCATAAATGCCAAGGGGACGGGACTGAGATCTGCTCAACCCAGCTGAATATCTTAACTCCTAGTACTAAAGAGACAGGCTTCTGAGCAGTCTTTTTCTGGCTTCATTCCTGGCTGCACAGAGGAGGCAGACAGAAGAAACTATTTACAGAGAATATATTCCCACCGAGTATTCCCAATCCGTTTATGAGCAAAGCCTGTGAAAATAAAGGGATGGGGTGGGGGAGGGGAAGGAAATCTTCCCCCTGCCTTCTGTAAGCTCGTGGAGCATAAAGGAAAGAACCCCTTTCAAACACATATAGGCAACTCTGAGCCACAGAGCTGTGTCCTTGAGGTGTGGCTAACGTGTCAGCCCACAGGGCTGAGCAGGCTCTGCGCCAAATCGCCAGCAATAAAAAGGGGCGAGTTTGGGAACTTTCCGTGGTTTGGAGTGTTGTCCAGTTTCCCGGCGAGTGGCTGCCAATATCACATTAACACCTTGGCTGCCAGTAAGGCGGGGCTCTCAAAGGCTGAGCCAGCGAGCGAAGGCTGAAGGGGTGTGGAGGCACTTGTAGCTGCGCACTAAAAAGCAGCCTATGCAGGGGTGGGTTGAGGTGAGGGGAGCCTGTGCTCACAGAAGCCTTTTTGGTGTTTCAAAGGCAAAGTTTTGGTGTTTTGGGGCACTTTTGCAGAGCAGTAGTGTTTCCTTCAGTGCATGCCCATAGGCAGCCATACACACACAGTGCCTCCTGCCCAAGCTCTGCCTGCAGTCCTTTCCTGATGTCTGACTTCAAGTAATCAGTTGCACCCAAGTGCTTGGCATCACACGTGGCTGTCCTGGGAGGAGTGATGTCTCGGAGAGACAGGAGGTTATGCAGAGAAAGCAGCGCCCCACTGAGCAGTCATAACCACCACATTCCTGGGATTCCTGCAGGGCCAGCCCCGAGCTGCAACTCAGAGCTCACCCGATGAGAGCACTTCTGGTCTGGTGGGACACTGGGCCACTGTTCTTTGAGGTCAAACTGTTACCAGTTCACAGCTCCAGGAAAGCTCTCCAGGAAAGCTGCAAGGTCACTGGCAGGCAGAATTGATATTGTTTTATCTTATGTGAGTTATTTTCTTTTTAAAACTGGTCATGATCTCAGCATCCCTACTCAGTGTGACCATGGAGCAGGTTTAGGACGTATTTTTCTTGTTTGTGCTGTTCTACATTGTAGCTTACAGCCTTGGTTGCAGTACAGAAAGTGCTTGCTGGGAAGTAAGTTTCTCAGACTGAAAGGAAAATTAATGTGACTTTTCTTCATAGAGAACTTTAATTTTATTTGTTTTAAGTTCTTCACAGTGATGTATCTGTGTTTGAGGTATTTTTAATCCTACCTTAGGATATTTTACATTAAGTACTTTTTTTCCTTTTGATGTCCAGGTGTGTTTGATTTTGTAAGCCAATGAACATCTGTGTTCAGATGGTGTTTCCAATCCCATGCAATATCTGCATTTGCAGTGCAATGCACTAGCATCTTGCTCTCTTCCATCTGTAGTATTGCTTAATGTGTTGGAGGTAAATGTAACAGGGTAGGAATGAAAAGAGGGATTCTCAAACAGGTTAGGGTGCTGTAAAGCACTGTTTTAATACCTGAATATAGCTTCTCATTGATTAACACTACAGTTGTATGGGCACGGTCATAATAAGTGCTGGAAGGAACAGTGTCCTGTAGGGAAAGCAGTTGATGATACTTCAAATAGATTTCTGTGTGGACTTGAACAAAAAGCTGTTTACTCCTCTGTGCCTTAATTTTCACATCTGATTAGAGATGTTATGATTAAAGCTGATGAAGCATTTTCAATTCGGTGACTGGAGAAGTTGATTCTGGCTAAAAGGACTAAAGGAATATTTCACAGCTGTTCCTCCCACGGAGCCAAGGAAGCCAAGCTGTCCATTTCTAAAAGACAGAGAAAGGATTTATTTGAAATTTATATATATTAATTTCATGTTATATATAAATTACTTTACCGTATTATTTATTGAATTTTTGAATATCACCTGTACATCCTGTAGGTATTAAAGCATTTTAATGTCATGCCCTAACATTTTTACATGATTTCAGTGAACTAGATTTTTGTTTGTTAATTTAATGTTTCAGCTTTTTCACAGCTAAATGCTTTTGCAAAGTTATAGGAAATTTCCTTTCTGCCCTTTACCTTCTGATTTTGAAAATACTGGATCCCCCTTTGCTGATGTTTCTGCACTTGCAGTGTGGCTAGGGCCAAGGACCGGATGCTCTCGGTATGTTTTGGGGGCTGTGACCAAGTTGCTGCCCGTGAATGTCCATAAGGCAGAGTCAGTGCTTCTATGGCACTACCTGCAACCATTACCTGAGTAATGGCTCGGGATAGCCCCTCTACATGCCAGCCACCATCCAGCTTTTCTGTCATTGCCGCTCTGTATCGTGTCTGGCTGAGCAGAAGTTAACATTCCCCACAGCAGGCCCCACAGAGCTGTGCTTTGCACTGGTATCTAGGAAGGTGCTGATAACACACCAGTGCTTTGGCTACTGCTGAGCAGTGCTCACACAGCACCAAGGCTGTCTTCCAGATTCCACTCTCACCAGTAGGCTGGGGAAGGGCAAGGTCTTGAGATGGGATTCAGCCAGGACAGCTGACCCAAACTGACCAAAGGGATATTCCATACCATATGGTGTCAGATATAAAAGCTGAGAGGATGGAGGACAGGAGGGTATTTGTTATTGCAGTGTTTGTCTTGTGGAGGAAGCACTCTGTGTACTGAAGTCCTGCTTCCCAGGAAGTAGCTGGACATCATCTGCTGATGGGCACTAGAGAATAAATCTTTTGTTTTCCTTCATTTCCACACACGACCTTTGTTTTTGCTTTTATTAAACTGCCTTTATCTTGTCCCACAAGGGTTTTGTTTTCATCTTATTTTCTCCCCTGCCCTGTGCTCCTGAGGAGAGAGTGGTAGAGTAGCTTGGTGGTCACCCAGCATCCAGCCAAGGCCAACCCACCACAGTCCTTTCTGGTGCTCAATGTGAGGCATGAGACAGTGGCAGTTTTTTATTAAGTGTGCTACAGCTGCAGGAGTTGTGAAGTGGCAAACACCTGCACAGGCCGTGGAGTTTGTTGGCTGCACTGTTTAGCTCTGTTTTGCTGAGCTTGGGAACATGTTAATACAAAAACAGCTCTGTGTTTTGCCCTGGCATTTATGGCCTTGCTGTGCTGGGGGAGCTATCTTGTGGAGATGATGAGGGAATACATCTCCCTCCTCCTACCTGAGGCTGATGGGGATGGTTTTATTATGAGGTTCCTGAGGTTCTTGTTCACCCTTGTGAGCTCTTTAATACTGCTAATTAACACTGTAGCAGAGTATGTAGTTTGTGGAATCTGGTGTCACCCTGGTGTGAGAGAAGACAACTTTTAGGTCAGGAGAGACAGAAATGTGTCTGGAGGCAACAGATCCCTGGGTGGCAGGGTGTGTGAAACAATTTGGGCAGGTTCCTAGAATGGTTATCATGTCCCATAGCCTGGGACTTCACACCTGAACATGAAAGTAACCCTGACAAACTGGCGTGCCACCTGACAGAAGGGCGCTTTGCCTACCCCGGTGAAAACCAGTTTCCATCACTGTACTGGTGCATTGGCCTGTGCCTACTGAGCCACAGTTCAGTACTCTCAGAGGACTGTGGATGAGACCAGAGACCCAAACACTGTAGTCATTGCTCCAGCAGTAAAAAAGAAACAGTGGATACAGGAAACAAGAGGTCTGTATCATCGATTCATAAGGGAGGAGAAGGAAGAGGAAAAGTTTGATCAAGAAGTTGATCCTTCAACAAAGAAGTTGAAGGAAGGAGTGAGAGAATTCAGACAGAAAGCAGTAAATACCTGGTCCCTGACCACAGAATTGCAAGACATGTAGAAGACATTTGTCTTCCAGAGAAACTGGAAGCCCAGCTTCCTGGGAACTGTCTGGGCATCACCTGCTGGTAGGAAGTAGAGAATAAATCTTTTGTTTCCTTTGCTTCTGTGCCTAGCCTTTGCTTTTGCTTTATTAAACTGTCCTTATCTTGACGCAAGTGTTTTTCTCTATCTTATTTTCTACCCACCCTGCCCTGTCCAGCTGAGAAGGGGGGTGATAAGAGTGGCACGTGGGTACCTGGCATCTAGCCAAGGTCAACTCACCACATTTCCTCAGGGCAGGTCATTGGCAAGTTCAGGAAAATAGTTTAGAAATAAAAGGCTCACTATGGCTTTGCCTGAGCCCACTCGCACCATTATGAGTGTCTTGTGGGGGGCACTGTTGGTGCCTGAGATGGCCACTAAAAAACAGAGGCTAGACAAGAATAAGGGAATAAAGGTAGGTATTTATTTGAAGGGCCTTCAAGCTACACCCAGGATAGACCCCGAGTCACGAGTTCTTCACACTTTTATAAGTTTGGTTCACTTGCATATCAGGGTTAATTCTCCAATAAAATTTTCAGTTAATTATGTGATTTTCCCAAGTTTAGCCCCCTTCTTAAGATGTTAGTTTACACATTTTGGGCCTAGGACAATCTGGATGTCCTTGGAGAGCCAGCTCGGAGAGGCTTGTTGTGTCTAACCAGCTTAAGAGAACAGCACCTAACAGGCCATAAGAAACTTCAGAGTTACACACTAGGCAGTACGGGATTTGAAAAATATAAAAGTTAAAACCGAAGGCATCACTGTGGGGGAGCAGGACTAACAAACATCTTCAGCCCTTCTCCAAGCAGGTGATGCCTGCAGGAGCAGATCCAGGACATCTGCTGGGTGACAAATTATGTCGTGTGGGTGCCGTAGCCTCCCAGGAGCCAGTTGAGATCTCCTTGCCCCAGGCACTTTGATGATGTTGGTCCCACCTTGTGACTTCTGTGGAGTGACTTGATGGGCCCAGGAAGAGGGGAGAACCGGCCACAACCTGCATTTTCCTCACTTAGCATAACCAGTCCACAGCCTTGCCTAGATGGCCTAGAGCTGGAAGGCTGCGTAAGAGTACCACATGCATCCCAGGGGAAATCCTGTCTTTGAAGAATGGGAAAGGCGGGCTCAGGGGAATATGCGTCTGTGATTAATCTGTTCAGCCACTGGGTGCCAATGTTGGCTCATATTTGATAATCGGATACATTTTTCTATGGGAGGAGGAATCTTTAAAATCTAAAAGAAAATTCTGTAGCACTGAGAGGCTGCAGAGCCTGAAAAATATCCCTGAGAGCATGTGAATTGTGCTTCAAACAGATCTGGAAATGGAGTGCCAGGAAGGTGTCCATGAGGGATGGGGAGACAGGGGAGCCCTGGGTTAACAAAAGAAAGAGAGGGACCCTTAATGAAATGGGCTTGCTGAGAGTTATGAATCTGTGAGCCTATGTCGTGTAGTGATTAATGATGAACCACTGTTTTAACTTTGGATCAAATAATGGGTTGCTTCTGAAAAGCTTCATTAATCACCGTTAGAAATAGGCCTGCCAATTCATTACTTCAGGGCAGACATGAGCTGAACAGTTCAGCAAATTTCAGGATTGAGTGACTCTGGGCAGGGGATGGTTAAAAAGAAACCAGGGGTCTAATCTGTGTTTCAATGCATTGGGATTTATGAGTGAAGAATATCCTCTCATTGGCAGTTTCCTCTTCTTCCCCTCCTCTCCCACAAAATCTTTTTGCTGACTGTGATCTAGGCACAATGGACAGAAAAACATGGCATTCAGGGCCAAGTCTGGGCTGGATTCTTCTCCCAGGTACCCAGATGTGACTCTGATCCAAATCACTAGAAATCATATTGTATGTCTCGGGGCAGAGCCTGGCTGTCCTCAGCTGCTGTTTTTCACTTTGCAGCCTTCATCTGAGACTAATGCTGTCTATTGAAGTGCAGAACGTCAAAAAGAAACATATTTGCCCCCCCTTTTAAGAACTGCTGTCAATAGGAAGTAGCTTCTATGCTTTTGATGTGATTCAAGATTTTTAAGCCACCTGGGATCTGTTTTAATTGCTGTCCCAGGAAGCGAAGGACTGGGAAACACAAGAAAGTACAGCTGATGCTCCCTGCTTGGGAAGAGATCAACTCTTTTTCTTTAAAGTAACATCCAAACGTCTGGTAAAAAGTGCACTGTGCCTCTCTGCTATTTGCACCTAGTCAGTCTGGACAGAGGAAGAGAAAGAAATGGAAATTAGGGGCAGAATAAATTTATCAGACAAGTTTGTTTTGCCCCCAAAACATTTGTTTTGATCAAAACAAAAACCCTTTGAAGGTGCAGCAAGAGCTACCTGAGTTATTTTGGGTAGAGATCTTTCCTTTACTCCTGTCAAAAAGGAAATAGCAAATCACTTGCCCTGCCCTCACCTCCACCCTTAAAGCCTAAATGCTTTTGCTTTTTTTTAGTCACTCCAACATTTACAAATTTACTTCAGCTATGATTTACTATAAATTTCTCGAAGTCAAACTCAACAATTTTTCAGTTTCTTTTTTTTGAAACCTTAACCCAAAATGATCATTTACATTGTTTTGGTTTCCTGAAAATATGAGTGCTTTTATTCAGGACTGACCTAACTTCCTTGAAACAAACAAAAAAGCCATTTATTCTCACAGCTGGAGATAGAGAGGGAAAAACATCTGGATATGAGAAGGGAGAGAAAATGTGCATTGGAAGGGAAAAAAACAGTAAAAGGACAAAAGGTTATAAGTAGAAAAAGAAAAAGGATTCATATGGCGGTTGGAGTGTGTATCCAGGGATTATGTGAAGAGGGCTACAGAAAGTGGACCTTAAAAGAGAAATGTAAATACGGTGATGGAAAGGAGGAGGGGAAAACTAAGATGAAACCAAGAAAAGATAGGGGGAAAGTGAAATGGAATAAAATAAACAAATGGAAAGCAAAAACAATGAGAAAATCTTACACTTGAATGAAACAAAAGGGCGACTAAAAAGAAAATGTAGTCTGAGAAAAACAAAGCTAAGAAAACTGATGAGAGTAAGAGATATGCTGAAAAGGACCTACAAATTGAAAAATCGTGGAGAAATTTATTGATTTACTGCAGAAAAGGAAAACAACATCCTTTTTGAATCTTGACCACTTGTCACCCAGCCCCAGCTGCAGTGAGCATGCCAGCACAGCAGCCCTTAGCCCCTGAGACTGCAGTGTCCCCACTGCCCAAACCCATGAAATCCATGTGTGGGACACAACAAGGCTAGGGGAGAGCAGGAAGTAACATGTCAGCACCTGAGACCTGTGTTAATTCGGTGCATCAGCACCTTGGCTTCTACCAGCTCATTGTTTCCAGATGGTGCCTGAGCTGAGCCGGTATTTAAGGCATTTAAGGTCGCCTTCCTCCAGATTCCCAGGGGGCTGGAATGAACCCACCTCTCGTGTATGCAGAGCTCAGCGACAAACTCTTTGGCATGTTGCAGCACTGCCAACTGCTTGGCAAAAAATGAGATGGCCATTGAGCAAAATGATCTGGTTTTTATTAACTCACCAACATCTCCTCCCATGCGGTGTGGGGAAGGAAGGGCACTGGTTTGTGCTGGGCTCCCTAGCCTTTGTGGAAGGGAGATGTGTCCTGGGTCTGTTTACCAGCCCCTCATGAGCAGGGTCAGAGTTCTCCATGCTCTGGGGTCAGCCCCAGCCTTTAACTGCAGGGACAAGGGTGGGGCTGAGCCAGCCTTCCCTCCCAGGGTGCAGGCAGCTAACAAGCCATGCTCTAAGGCATATGGAGGTGGAGGGATTTCATACCTGCCCTCTGAGCTCCTGGCTGAGGTGGCAGCTGAGCACTCTCAAATGAATTGGCCTCAGGACATTCCTGTGTGTCTCCCCAGGACATGGGAACAACCTAGATGAGTAGCTTAGCACTTTGAACTGACTCTGAGCCTGCAGCAGTGAGGCAGGGGCCACTCCAAAACCTGGTCTCTGCCCTGTGGTCTGAAGTTGAGTGTATGGCAGCAACTATTTCAGCAGCTTTTAATATTTCTCCCTCCCCTATCAAACACACATTTAATCTGCTTGGCTGAAATTGTAAAGCCTTTTTCTTCTTTTTAATTTTTATTTTTTATTTTTGGGTTTGCTTTATGATTGCTTCTAGACATAAAACATTGAAAGCTTGAAAGGAAAATCAGATTTTCGGTGATATGAAAAAGAAATTGGAAGTGATAAGCACTGCTTCATGATGGGGTGACTTGTTCTTGTTGGCTTACTGTAAATAACCCCAGTGAGCAGCGTTATGATTCAGTGTCAGATCCCAGCTCTGCTGAATATAATGCCATGATATCATTAAAACATCAGACAGATAAATGAAACCAGTGATCTGTCTCTTCTCTCATATTATCTTAGTTTCATTATTACGCATTGATTACAGCTCTACAGTTATATATGCCCTCATCAAAGGCTTTTTTTATTAATTTCAATGTATCCCAAATTGTTCACAGACTTTAAAGGTAGTACTGTTTCTTTCTACTGTCTCAGATAAGGGATGATCAGGCAGAGGTCTAAATTCTTAAAGTTGTTGAGGGCAATATGGTCTCAAAGGGAGTGGGAAACCTATATTTAGCCCTTAGCATTTAATGTTTAGTCAAATGTGAATAATTTTGATTTCCAGACAAAGACTGGATCACTAACATATCTCAACTGTCTGATTTTTTAGGGAAGAAATACATTTATAACCAAAGAATTTGTTCATTCTTCCTTGAAACTTGTGTTACAATTAAAGCTTTTGGTCATAAGGATTAATACATGCATGATCAAATTGCTCCAGTTGTAATGGTCAAACTGTCAAAAAATACTGGCATACTGACAGAAGCATGTATTTCCATGTAGCACTCAGACTTTCAAAGTATAGCCCGTGTCTTCATTGTCTTTAAGGACAGCATCTGGGAAATCTTCCCCTAGCACACACAGTCAATAATAGAAGTGTGGAAATGTGCTATAACCCTTTCATTTGTATTAGGTTTGCTTGGCAAGGTGGGGGGCAGGAGGGCCATTTCACGGGTGGCTTCCATGGGAAGTTGCTGGAAGCTTCCTCCATGTCTGGCAGAGCCAGTGCCAGCTGGATCCAAGATGGACCTATCGCTGGTCCAGGTCGAGCCCTTGAGCAATGGTGGAAGGGCCTCTGGGGTAATGTAGGTAAGAAAAAACTGGTGTGCAACAGCAGCCAGAGAGAGGAGTGACAAAATGTCAAACAGCTCTGCAGACCCCCCGGGCCAGTGAAGAAGGAGGAGGAAGAGGTGCTCCAAGCACTGGAGCAGAGATTCCCCTGAAGTCCATGGTGAAGACCATGGTGAGGCAGGATGTGCCCCTGCAGCCCATGGTCCATGGTGGAGCAGATTTCCACCTGCAGCCCGTGGAGGACCCCGTGCTAGAGTGGGCAGATGTGCTTGAAGGAGGCTGTGACCCTGTGGGAAGCCCACACGAGCAGGTTCCTGGCAGGACCTGTGACCCCATGAAGAGGAGCCCACACCGCAGCTGGTGCGGAGGGTGCATAGGCGGCTGGGTGCCTTGTTTCTCCTCAGCTCCTCCTCAGAGTGGCACCAGGAGGAAGCACAGCATGTCCCCCACCAGCTGCTGTGTCCTGCAGGTACAAACCAGCTCAAAATGGAGCAAAGAGACCTTGGCTGGCAGTTCCCCTGCAGCTGCTCCAGGGGAAAGGCGTGCCCACAGAGAGGCTTCAGGGGCACAAGCAGGTGTTAGACAGCATCATCCTTGCAAGAATTCCAGATGTTGATAGCTCTGATCACCCTGATGTGATATTTTTCACTGTTTTTTTATCTGGAGGAGAATCTGCAATGTTACTGATAATGCATGAAGCTTTTATATGACTGAGATCATACGATGAAATTTTGAAAATACATAACACATAATTTCTGCCCTGTTGCTGTGTACAGATGACTGAGCAGTACTAGAGCAGAGTGGGCAGAGAGTTGGGTGTTTCCAAACCAGAGGCCTGTGAGCTGCACACTGCAGTACCTACAGAACCCACTCACGGGACCTCTAAATTACGACTCCTTGAGAGTATGTGAACGTGCAGCTGTGATGCTGTAACACCAGAGCACACAGCTTTAAAAAATGAGAAAAAGATATCCGTTTACCTAAGGCTGACCTCCTTACTGGAACAAAGAGAATATTTATTAGTGCTTGGAACATAAAAAGAAGAATGAACAGTCCACAACAACCAACATTAGTCATTAGCTAATCATATCAAACCCAGCACACTTGCTTTGCTGTAGGACACCTGGCCTTACAAATAAGTGAGAGCAGTGTCATATTCAGTAATTTTAGCAAATTTTTTGACACTGATTCTCATGTCACTTTAAGAAAACAAGATTTCCATGTAAGTTGTATAAAGCAGATACTACACTGCCCAGAAATCACAGTATTTACAATTTAGTTAGTCTAGTGAGCAATTCCCTGGCAAAATCCAAGGGTATATAGAGTTTAATTCCGCAAGGGTCTGGTGTTATTCAATATTTTCCTTAACAGTTTGAGTGATCCATAAGGAATAATATACTGGTTTTTAAGCTTTCAGATAATGTTATGATGAGAAGCACTTGGAGGAGAAAGAAAATTACTGGAAAACTTGTCTTAATAGTTTGGATAAAAGAGGTGAAAATAGAATCACAGAATCACAGAATATGCTCAACTGGAAGGGACCCACAAGGATCATTAAGTCCAGTTCCTGGCCCTGCACAGCACCATCCCCAAGAGTTGCACCATGTGCCTGAAAGCACTGTCCAAATGTTCCTTGGGCCCTGTCAGGATGGTGCTGTGACCACTTCCCTGGGGAGCCTGTTCCAGTGCCCAACCACACTCTGAATGAAGAACCTTTTTCTAAATCCAACCTAAACCTCCCCTGATACAACTTCAGGCCGTTCCCTCGGGTCATGTCACTGTGCACCACAGAGAAGAGATCAGTGTCTGCCCCTCTTCTTCCCCTCATGGGGGGGTGGTAGACCGAGATAAGGTCAATAAAAGCATTAGAAAAAAGAAGTGCAAAATACTACATTTAGACTGAAGTCGTTTAAAAGATGTGTATAGACTAAGATTAGGTACCTTAACCTTGATCGGTTAAGAGTCACTTCTCCAGAAAAGTGCTGGAGATTTGTGAGATAACTGTGATTCCACACTGGGGTATTATCCCAGAAAAGACAAGTACACACTGCAAACTAGAGAGAAATCTGCAGGACGTAGGACCTATGATTTTTGTTTGTACTAAGGCCTCAGATGGAGCTCTGTGTCCAGAGTCAGGTATCACGCTCCAGGGGAGATCTGGGCTAAATGGAGAGATCTCAGGAAAGAGTGACAAGAATGGTCGGAAATCTGTGAGACATGGAAGACAAGGTGATGTGAGAATGATAGCCTAAAGAAGAGAAGATGATGAGAGGTGGGGAAAAAACCGGACAGGACATTATAACAGTTTTGAAAATACAAAAAACTGGTGCAAAAAAGGAAAGAAAAATCTGTTCTTAATCTCAAAGGAAGTTAGGGAGAAGTAGAGTGCCTTAATACAGTAAGGAAGATTTAGGTTAGATTTCAGGGAAACCCTTATTTTGCTGAAGCCCAAGAATAGATTTACTGGTTGTGGAGTATGTATCACTGAAAGTCTTATACAAACAGGTAAGATGGACATCTGTCAGCAAAGGCTGAGTGCTTGATCCAGTTTTGAGGCAGAACAGTGGGTAGCCGCTCCTCGAGATGCTTGCCAAATTAATTTGATTTCATTTGCTTGTGGTGCTGCATTTGAGAATCAGCCACCAGCAAACACCTTCTCTGTGAATTGTTATAAACCTGTCAGTAATTATTACTACCTTTACTGAGCCATGAAAAATAATTTCCTCTTTAATTCCAAAAAGCAAATGAGCGTAAAGATCATTCTTGCTTTTACTGTGTATCATGACTGTTGATGAACATTACTGGCTAAATATAAGCTTGACCCATCCAAAAATGCAGAAATAATATTTACACACGGTGTTAGATATTTTGATCAGTCTGTATGCTCAGTCCTCTGTGATTAGGGTCAATATATTCAGGTACACACTGTATTTTGCTCCTGATGACTGTACAAAAGAAAATTGAAATCAGATACCATTAAATTGAGTAGACAAAATTATTTTTAAAGTAAAAAAAACATATACATGAAATTTTAAGAGCATAACTTTGCATTTCAGTGTCAGCTGAAGTAATTTCCTGCATTCAGACTATAAAGAAACCGAGAATGTCTTCATTTTGAATATAAACTATTGTTGCTTGAGATCCAGTGCATAATATAGGAGATATTTAAGTCCAGTGAAATTTTGAAGAAGACACTGAGAATTCATCCATTTGGAAGCCCTTCTGGGAAAGAACTGCTCCAAGTATTGCTCTCAGGTTTTTTTCAGGTCTTTTTTCTGTATTCTTTTCTAGTCCTCAAGCATTGAGCTGTGCATAGTGGTCAAAGATGTGTCCCATTTTTTGAAGAAGCTTTCCATCTTGTCTCTTGCCTGAAACTTCACTCCTCTAGCCCTGGGTTCAAGAAGGGTTCATGCTATTTCTCTTCCACATCCTCTCAGGTGTCAATATTGTCCTTAGTTACCCAGCACCCTCTGACAGCAATGTCCTCCTCACTTTAAATTACTCTTTGCAGATAAAATTCCTCAAGATCTAGTAAAGTCTCCAACAGGAAATCTGGTAAGGAGCTGTCCTGCTACCGTTTCCCAGTTCTGGGCCTTGCTACTGTAGACACTAAACCATTGTAATAAAGCATTAGTACACAGCTGTGACAAGGGTATGTTATTTGCATAGCCATCAATTAACACTTTAGAAGTTTTCGTCGTTCTTGCCCTTAACTTACCCTTCCAATAAATTGCAATTACAAAAGCAGAAGCCCATGGTTGTATCATGTTTAAACAGGCAAGCTTCAAAAGTGAGGCTGCAGACATGATTTTTATTGCAGCTCTTTAGTTTGATCCAGAGTAAAGGAGATGCCAGAAGAGTATTGAAAGAAAAAATTGTTTTTCAGTCTCAAGGTTGTTTTTGTAAAAATAAAAAATACCTACTTTGGAGTTTCTAAGGCTCAATTCTACATTGAAAGCAAGGTTTAATCAACTATTTCCGTGCTCGGTGTTTCTCTGCAAGCCTTTGATTAATTGATTCAGCCTTCTCCTTACTCATGTGACAAATGAATGAAGGGATGGCCACTTAAACCAAGGGATGGGGAAAAAGATCATTCTTTCTGAGAAACTGAAATGAAAAAGCAATTTTACAGTCAAAAGACAAACAAGGTTACAAGCTGAGAACAGATCATTATACAAATGCTCTTCAATAATTATGTTTGGATTGCAATTCTACTTTTATACTATCATTAGTGACCAAAATGAAAAAAAATTACAATATTTTCTTTCTTTGGAGAAAGCTAATAATGATCCATGTTTCCTTGTGAAGAAAGGCCCAAAGAGAATATCCAAAAATAAAACAGAACACTCAAAGGCAACAGCAAAGGACAATCATGTTAATTGGAGGTCAAATCCTGAAGCACTAATTTCATTTTAAAAAATGTAAGAATTGCTTAATGGGTAACCGCTAGATTAGAAGAGACTGCTTTGTTTTGCATTAATCCTCAATTCTTCATTGCACCTCTGGACAGCCATGGCAGCAAAGGTGCAGCAATCTGGCATCCAGCTCCTTAATGAATGCTGAAGGGAGATGAGGATTTTGGTTTCCTAAGCAAAGGAAGGAATTGAGTTTGGCTTCACAGGAGGCACCTACAGAATCTGTGTCCATACTGAGCCATACCCCCTGAAATAATCAAGGTGCCTTACTCGGAAGAGAGATGTGAGAAAACACACACTCAAAACTGGGTTCAAGTAGAGGTGTCGAAATTCTTCTGGGGTTTAATCTGCAGTCCTTGATCAGGCTTCACCTGAGTCTTACACATCCAGAAATCACAGTGACACGTCAGTTGTTTTTCAGATATTTAAAGGCAGTTCTTTGTGTATCTGGAGGAAAAAAATGGCATGAATCATACTGAGAATGGAACATGGAAAATGCCTGATATTCTGAATGTATATATACAGAGTTTTGTCTTATTTTGCCAAAGAGGAAACATTAGCCTGAAATAAATCTTGTTATTTTGAACATTTGAACTATTGCATGAATGAAAAGGCCAGTTTAAACATTAGGCCTGGTCAACTGAATAAGGCTGCTCTGTTAAGAATATGAGGGGTTTTCACAGAACCATTGAATGGTTTGGGTTGGAAGGGAGCTTAAAGATTAACTAGATCCAAAACCCCTGACATGTGCAGGGACAGCTTTCACCAGACCAGGTTGCTCAAAGCACCATACAACCTGGCCTTGAACACTTCCAGGGATGGGGCAGCCACAGCTTTTCTGAGCAACCTGTTCCAATGCCTCACCACCCTACAAGTAAAGAATTTCTTCCTAAGACTCAATCCAAACCACCTTTCAGTTTAAACCCATTCATTCCCGCTTGTCCTATCATTATAGGCCCTTGTCAAAAGTTATACTGGAGTAAATGTAAAATTCTAGAGGATGTGATAACACAGCAGTTGACACAGATGACCAAATCATTGATCAAACACAGCAAGCATAGCTCTCAAAATTAAAAACAGGGTAAATTAGTGTATTTTGAATAGGAATGGAGGTGAGTGTTAGAAGGGAGGGCCTGGCTCACAACAGAGCCCGAGCCCTGTTTCCCTGACTGGGGGTGTCCCAGAGCACGTGGGATGATGGCTTTTTGGGTAAAGGAGAGCAGGAAGTTGGCTTTTGGTCCATGATTGAGGAGCAGAGCAATGAAGAAGAGCTGAATTGAAGCCGTGCTTCTGAACCTCAGAGGACGGCATCAGCAGAAAACGAGTTCAGCACTTCTTCGCATGGTGGAACAAATGTTTTAGAAAAACCTGGACGGAAAGAAAAACATCGTTGCGTTAATGTGATGCTAGAGGCTTGAAAAGGAGCGAGAATGGGAAAACGTAGCGCCTCGGAAAAGTACCAGCAGAGGTCAGCACAGCCGGGAGAATGGAGCAGCCGCCGCCGGGGTGCTGCTGCTGCCGGGATGCTGCTGCTGCCGGGATGCTGCAGGGCCGGCGGCGCGGCCCTTCCCGCGAGGAGCTGGAGTTAGGTCCTGCCAAGTGCGTGAACGGCGCACTCCATCCTCCGTTCTGGGACTAAACAGCGGCAGATACTGGTGTTTTCTTTATTCTGACCTCGTACGTGCTTTCCAGATTCAAGAAGGTGGTTTCACATAGCACTTCAGATGAGAAAAATCCCCCACCTGAATACTTTCACAGCAATAAAATTTCCTCTACAATTCATAAAATATGGAAGCAATCACATTTGTCACTCTGTTAAGACACCTATCCTGCTGCACCTTTTTCTTTCACAACACTGATTCCCACAGAACATTGTAGACACAAGAGCCAGAACATCATTCATCAGACTAAATCAGTAAAACCCTCCTTCATGGAGCTGTTTCTTCCAGGAAAGCTCAGTTTCATGAATCATTTTATATCTGGATTACTTGACTCAAAGCTAGTGCAGAAAGCTGCATTTCCTTAATGTAAGGTGATACATCACACCTGTCTCTCTGGAGAATAATGCTGGAACTTGGGTTCCTCCCAGACCAAATGATGGCAAATGCCAAAATGCCCAACAAAAAGGGAGGTCAGATGTGGAAACATACACAGGGCTTGCTTCACATCATTCTGAAGTCGAGCAATGCTTGTAAGAGAACTTTGGTTGTAGCAGAGTTGCGTGAACTTGATGTTATTAAGTTATGAAATTAATTTATAACCATAGTGATGCAAAGCTTCAAGTAGTGCCAGTGATATCATGCCAGTGATTTCCTGGCTAAAAAGAACTGCAACTGATTGCTTTGCTTAAAATGATGTGTATCCTTTTCCAGATCCAAAGAGGCTGGGTTTCTCTAATATCCAATATTTGCACTATCGATAGAAACTTAGATTTGTATTTCTCCAAAATAAAGTATGAGACACAGTGATTTTTCATGGTGTATGTTGTATGAGGCTGGGATTTTCTGGAGAACTGATAAGAACATCCAAGTGAAATTGTATTTCCTCCCAGTAGATATAACTACAGAACTGAGTTACTTTACAGTGATGAGTACCATCACCGGTGTCTCATGTAAAGACAGGAAAGAGAATGAATTCTGTGCAAAGGCACCTGGGGCAACTTTGTACCTGCTGCCAAACCAGCATGGTGTGATGCAGCACTGGAAAGAGGTACTGACACGGGCCTGGAAGCAGTAGAGCTATTTTAACTGTGTTTTCCATCTCATTTGATGTTAACCAGCCCACAGCAGTATTATTTAGGCATGTGATATCTACATGACTAAATCACTTGCTATTCCAGAACTTGTGCTTATATGGCACAAGCTTAGATAACTTTGGTATCCACTGTATTACACAGTATGGGCATCTTCCTCACTTGAGTCCCCAGGGAACAGAATTTACCAGCATCTGTAGAAATATAATTTCTTACAAGGTTGAGGTAGCTGCAAAATGGAAATTGGGCTCGACTTTGTGCACCATTTTTTAACTCAGAGGATTTGTTTGGACTAACATGAAATGAAAGACTATATGCTATTATTTTAAATACTGGTCAGCCTGAAACACCCAGTGGAAAGATATCTAGGAGCAGAAACATAAAGATATTTGTAAAGTCTGTCCTCGGCATCCATGGAGAAGTTTGAGTGGAAGTTCTATGGGAGCAGGGCTTCCACAGATACATCATCAAAGGGCTGGGTCAGACCATCAGATGGTGGAGTTGTGACCACAAAAATTTATCCAAAAGCTTTTTCTCTAGGCTAAATCCATAATAAACTCTAACAACAGTGAGATCCTGGGTATTACCCAGACACAGAAATGGTTTTGGACATTTACCATTCTTCCTCAGTTTTCTGACAAAAATTCCATTATTCAAGGTAATTGTTGGCAGACCCAGAGAGTGGAGGTCACAACAGCTGAAAGTGAGTTACAATGCCCTTGTGTGTGTAAAATGCATCACTTGTCTGTTTGTGTGGAAAGAAACACTGGGAGCTGGATTTTTCTAATGCCAGTTGATGTTTAAAGCCTCAATTCCCTGATAGGAGTTGAACAAAGAAAATTGCATTTTGAAGAAGCCATTTGAGTTTGAGACAAGAAAAAGTAATGCAGCTTATCACCATTAGCTTTCTTTTTGTCTAAAATCAGTAATGAGCAGTGTTTATTTTCTGTGATACAAACAGAATCAGTATTTGTTTAATAATGTAAAGCTTCCTAAATGACAGAGATGATGAATACGACTGAGGGCTGCAGAGATCACCTGTTTTATAGTGGTAGGGCTCCCTCCTAACCTAAGAAAAAATATGACATTTTCAGATATCCAAGAAAACTGTTAATGTGCAGCAAAATTGTTAATTAAATTATTTCCCCTCTATTTTTTAGGCTTGCATGGGACTGGCATACTTGATAGAAGATGTTGCCTGTGAACTGCTATTACTGATATAAATGGTGGAGCAACCTCATATTTTCCTGATAACTACTAATGAAGGTAGCTGGGTTTCATTCTAGTACAAAACCCTTGCAACTCCTTTATACATAGAGAGTAATAAGAATGAGTACCTCTGAGCACAGAGAAACACAGCATCATTTGTGACCACACAGCTAAAAATGGTGTCTGCATATTCCCATTATGTCCAGAAAGGAAAAACCCAGTCTCATATATCAAATGGAGTCAAGGATACCGCTTGACATGGATTAGTTTATATTAAAGAAATGTAGCACCATGCATCAGGGAACATTAGTGAAACCTGACCTCATCCATCACTGGCTCTCAGGGAAGTGTAGCCATATCCATTTGTTTCATGGAAATTCAGAACTGAGCATCCGTTTATATTGGGTGATCCTTGCACTGCATCACATTACACTGGACAGACACTCAGTACGATAAGTCATTATGATTTGCTCCTGCTAAAATCAACACAACTGTCACTTACCACTCAGGCACTCTCGTTACACAAACTAATGCCAACAAAAAACCCTCAAACCTCAAAACCGCAAAGTAGCTGTCAGTCAGGACATATTTATGAGGAACAGCCTTGGATCTCACCAGCATTTCTCACCAGGGAATATCACACAGGCTGAGTGTGTTTCTGATGGTGCCAATGCAGTGACATGGAATGACAATGCCAAAGAGCTGAACTTTCTCCCCTTAAACACACCCCCTGGCTCAAACCCATCACAGTGAGAACCAGACTCAGTTGTGTTCAGATGGGCATGTCTCGTGTAATTTTAAATCTTCAGAGTCCTGGCAGGGAGGGCATTGGACTCACGGATCTGCAGCCTGCCGGGGCTGCAAGTGGAGGCCATAGAGGGTGTCTCTAAAATGTTACTGTACTTGGTCAGTTAATCCCACCATTGATGTATTTCCTGATTTCAGAGAAGTTCAACCTGTTCTTTTCTGAGCAAAGAGTTAACAGATTAACAACACAAACCGGTTGTCTTGGGTAGAAAAAAATAGTAATGCTGTATATAAAAGTATTCATATTAAAACGTGTCAGTCTTGGAAAAGTACGGGGTCAAACATCAAGGAAATACATGGAAAGTTTTATTCCATAGTTTCTCATGTGAATTATATTTTTGGATCATGGCACTCACTTTCTAATTCCCAACATGCAGGTCTTTTTTCAAAAATCCATTCTTACCAGAACAGGCAGGGAGGGTGAGGGCCAGAGAGACAGTCTCCTTGGGCTCCTGTTGTGAAAGGAGCTTGTATTTTCATAGTATGGTACATCCTGCTATGTAAATCACGTGCCTCAAGTTTTACCTCGGGGCCTTCTGGAATCTCTTTGTGTCCCTGAGTCAAGTAACTCAGCTTCAATCATCAAGGTACCTCAGAGAAAATTATAATAGGGCATTATTTTATAATTAAGAATGGAAATTCAGTCTCCCAAATGGTCATGAAATTAATCCCTTTTCATCTAGCATTTTCAGAATGAGAAACCTAGTCTAATGCATCTCTTGACAGTAGCAACAAAATCATCATCCATCACTTTGCACCAGGGAAGTCCCTTCATTTGCTTCATTTTCAGTCTGGGAATACCATCTTCACACAAATGAATGAACACCAGAAAAACAGCCCTTCAGATAAATTGCCTCCTGGGGGTATATATCTTTAGATACTGCATTGCATTCATATATTAATATTATATGCATTACCTTTCCCATAAGATGAATAAAGTCCCCCTACAGCAGAAATCACCCTCTATATATTCATTTAATGATCAGGATAAACCTGCTACGTTACCTTTAGTGTAGGAATTCTGATTGGAAACCAGGAAAACACCAGAGGAAAGGAAAATCTACTTTATGGTACTGAAAAGTAAATGTAATGGAATGTGCAGCTGATAGCCCTACATCGACAAAAAGCTACTGTAGCAACCCTGCACAAACACTAAACATACAATCCATTCTAAATAACCTTAATGTTGTCTCCATATGTTGAGTACAATGATGCAGTGATAAATGATATTGACGTTGGGAACCTCTGTAGAGAAAGAAAATCAAATTCATTGCTTTAATTCGGCAAAGAAATTTCGCCCCGTGTTTATGTTTGTAGAGGAAAAAACACCCAGCCTTTTACTTACCTAATGTTTGTTTTTGCATTCTAGGGAGAATATCTGTAAGATCTTTGAAAATAAAGCATATGACTGTTTCTTCAAACAACAGCAAGTTACAGATTGCTGTAATTGGGTGTCAGATAGTCTTGGAAATATTTTTAAGGGAAAAATGTGGATGAGGCTCAGGACAATTATATCTTATTAAATTGTAAGAATTGTTTAATACAATGTTGTCAATTAAGGGAGTTTGGTCATAGCTGTATCACATAATTTCTGTGAAAATAAAGGATTTTTAGGCTTAAATTTTATGTTGAAGAAATTCAGCTTCATTCATCTTAGAGAAAAGCAAGAGCATGTAGAAGCTGATGTTCAAACCTCAGGAAGATCTTGATCACATCAGCAATAGGGCTTCAGAGCTGAAATGATTGCCTGTAATAGATGGATCAACATGGTCCTGGACAAAATCAGATGGGGAAATATATTGTAAATGGAAGGAATGTTGTATTGGGGTAAAAAAGTATTTTTCTCTCGTTCATAATTCTATTTAATTAAATGCATGTTTATTGAGCATGTATACTGCATTGAATAAAAGAGACTCCAGTGGAGGAATTTCCCACACTTGAAAGAGATAACCAGCATCCAGTCAAAAATGTATCTCTCTAAAAAGGGACAAACTTCTTATGGGTCTGTGGGAGTTTTGGTGCTTGAGTCTCACTGCTTGGTTTAATAGTCATAGTTGAGATCTACCAGTCTGTGGGCTGCAATATTCACCTCTTGCACTCTCACAGTCAGAATGCAAAACAGACATTGGTTTCAGCTGTGGTTTATATAGGCAGATACCAGGATATATTTCACTTCATACTGAGGGAAGCTGTTTTGGTATATTAGTGGGAAATTCAGCAGGAATGGTTATATCACAGTATGATATGGGTGGACTGGGCCCATGGCTCCTGCAGATGAAGTGCAGGATTGGGATGGATTCTCAAGAGCCCAATCCCTCCAGCAGATGGTAATTTTGCACTGAAGCTCAGTATAGATTTGGTAGATTGCATTCTTTTAAAAATCAAAAATACTAAAAAAATAAAAATTAATACCCCCCACTCCTGTACACAAAACTGTCCTCATGTACTGAGAAACAAAAGTGCCTCTTCAAAGCCTTTAAGCAAGGCATTGCAGGGGCCAGCAATAAAACTTGGCGTCCCCAAATAACTTGTGTCATGACAATGCTCTTTGATCTCTCTTGCCTAAACACGTATAAACAAATGGACGCGCCACTGATGATCTGGTAACAAGCAACTCTGTCTTCAGGTTTCTCCTTCCATATGTGAGAAAAGGCTATAAAGTATCACTGGATCTTTGAAAAACACTAAATCTTAGTTCAATTTACATAAGGAAAATGTAACTCCATGCTTCGCCGGGTGCTGGAGGAACGCATGCATCACCGTAGATGTGGCGTAGTCAGCAGTTGCTTTTCATGCTCTTTATTCTGGGGAAACGTTTTTCCAGGCATCACTTTTCATTAAAGATACTTGCCCACATGTATCATTCTGCGAAATGCAGAGTGGGTATAATAAATCATATTACCAGAGGGAGATGCCACCACACATTACACTAAAGAAATGCTACCTCATGATTTTGTTTAATATTGAGGGAAGGTAAATCTTTCACATCACTTAGCATCACAGGAACACAGCCTGGCAGTGAGCAACCTGGACTGGGAGAAATATTAATATTTCAAATCCTTAGCTGGAATAGCATAGGAATAAAAAGCATATCATTGTTTAGTTACAAATCTCTCAATCCAAACAGTTAGCTGTTACACACTCTTGGTTATCTCTACCACAGGTAGCTCGTGACAAAATTTTCTAATTCTGCCTTGTAATCTTGCCATGTGGGTAGGGAACAGGATGAAGTCTTGTTGCCCAGAACACAAGAACAGTTTTTTCAGCTTTCTGTTCCTACTTTCTTTCCTTCCTTCCTTCCATTCATCGCTTTTATGTTTCTCTCAGCCCCTGTGACCACATGGCCTTCTATGGGTCAGGCTGATGGTGCAGGTGATTGAGGTCCTAAGCTCTGTTTTGTGGATTGAGAACACTGCTATATTTTTGTTCCTTTGAGAGACACATGTTCCCGGAGCTCACCAAGGCTTTCTTTGTAATAATGGGAATAATAATAATAATAATAATAATAACGACTCATGTCCTACAGGAACAACCAAAAGAACTGGGGTTGTTTAACCTAAGGGAAGAAGTAAATCATAGGGGCTAATGATAACAATCTTCCAATACATTAAATGGTCCAGTGAAGAAGTGAATAATATGACGTCCATGTCTGCAGCGAACAGGGTATGTAATACACTGACCTTGCAGCAAGAGAAAGTGAGTGAAACAGTAGGGAAAGCTTTCTAGACATCCGGATAATTGCAGATGGGAAGAGTCTACTGATGAGAAAATACCTCTATAGTAAGACTTAAGAAAAAGCCCTGGGACATAAGATTTGGACTACATGACCTCTCAAGCGTTATTTTCTAGTTTTTTTTTTATCTGTCTTTAGAGGAATCATCACATAGTCTTCTAAAGTTCAAATTCTTTTTGCAGTATAATTTTTTGTGGCCATGTTAAGCTTCTTGAAAACTTTTGAAACTCCAGAATGACCAGCAAATTTTGAGTCATCCCGTAGACTCAGTGCAGTCAGTATAATTCATGTACATACTCAATATCCACCTTTCCCTACCTGCCCCCCATGATACACAAGATACTGCTTCAGTTGTGAAGCTTCCTCATGATAGATAGCAAGGGCTTTCAAAAGTGATTTCAAATGCCATTTCTAGTTGTGAAATATACTGAAAGGACTGTTTTCTCTATGGAAAGTTTTCTTTTTGTTGTTGCACCGTGTAAACCAGAATTATTTCCTGACATGTCTTCCAAACTTCACATGAACAACCAGTTATTTGCAGCTAACCTGCCAGCTAGCCTTTGAGAAGGAGGCATCGTGTTACTGTACTGTGCTCAGCTGTGAAATTGTGATACTGTGTGTTTTGCAGCCATTTTTGAGCCAGTTTCCTTTCAGAACTCCTTAATCCACAGAAAGTTTCAAGGGACATGAGGTCTGGCATAACACTCTTTCCATCCGCATAGTGAAGTTTGGCTGTTGGGCTCAACCCATCCGCTGTGACCACCAGTAGTCCCTTTCAGGCAGTGTGCAACAATTTACTCTTTGAGTGCTTTAGACATCTGTTGCATTTAGCCACCATTCTCTGGAGTCTGCCAAGTTCTTGTGCCATTCAAGTTGGCTCTTACCCACAGCGCCAATCTCCTGTGGCATGGGGCTTGTGAAGAGACACCAAAGACATGAGTGGTCACGTACAAGAACACTTGTCAACACCACAGATGCTTCAGCATCTGCAGACCGTGGAAGTGGCTTTTCTTTCTGTCCACTACTGCAATGATTTTGCAGTGCTAGCATACCCACAAATACAACTCTCAAGCAGAAGCAGAGTGTTTGAAAACATTGTTACTTTGAGTGTTGACCACATCTGTAAAAAGCAACCCTGAAATATATCATTAATGACACAGTTTCTTTTAACTCCAAAATTTTGTAGTACATTTTTTCTGTTTGACTGCATTTAAAATGCCTCCAGGCTTTCACTTTAAATAACTACAGGAAGCCTCTTCCTCATCTGATATTTTACACAATAAAACTTTTGGAGAGGTTAAAGCCATAATATTGGTGTATTGATGCCTGCAGCACAGCAAACTACTTTCAGTAACAGCTGTCAGGCTCAGTGCAGCATCAGATCTCTTGATAGTGTTTATAACTTATCTTCCAACAGATTTTCAGTGAATGTGGACAAGAATTTATAACAAATAACTTCTTTCTTTTCTTTCCCCTATATATCCAAAGTATCAGTGACCTTGCCAGTTATGAATTATTTTTTTATTGGCAAAATAACAGCAAAACTTGGATATTGCTAGCTTTGGCAAAGATGCATCTGTCTTTCACTGCTGGATTTTACATCAAGGCTGGATTTTGATGCCTTGCCTATATAATAAATATATATATATTGAAGAAATGTGTACTTATGCACAAATATTCTTCCATGTTTGAGGATTTTCCACAAGTATATTTTTCTCTTTTCCTTTTCCATCTTGCCACTGCAGATTACTTCACTGTGTTGAACAGAAATAAAGAATGCTGCACATTACTAAGAACCTGTGAATGAGTCCTACAAGGGGAATTTAGGATTGCTATCATAAATTTTCTTAGAACATCGTCATTAAACGGAAACTCACTTTCACTGCTAACTGAGACCAGTGTCAAGAAAGAGAGAGGCCATATGTGACAGTATGAGATTAAAGATTCTGGTTTTGGTGATCCTCCTTTATGGCTCTTGGTTGGATTTATATTGTCAGAAGAGACTTCAGCTCTTTCTCACCTCAGTGCTGCCTGTTGGTAGATCTCAGTTAGTCTTTCTGAAACCCAAGGTTATAAAGTGCAATGGAAACTAGTCAATCACAATAATGGTGTTAGACTCTCTCAAGTCTTGGAAGGACATATAGGTCACTTACCAAGAGCATTGTCTCACAGATTAGGAAGAATCCTAAGAGAAACCAGCCTACCCACTGGTATTTGTAGGAATAGCAAAATATTGTGTACCTTTTTCTTCTGTTTCAGTCTGTGAACATTCTTATTGGAGGACACGTTGTTATCAATGTCTAGATTCTATTTCCAGGCATATGCCTGGAAACTTATTCAAGCAATGACTGCAAATGATCCTTGGAAAAAGCCTCAGAGTTTCCAAGAAAACTGAGGAATTGTCCAAATCTGGCAGGTTTGCAAGAAAATATGAAGGTCAGATAACAAGATGAATGGGCTTTGTGAAGTTCTGATTCCTATTCTTATTGCAATCAGCAGAGTAATTCAGGGTCTGTATTAAGGCAATAATACTAAAATCTGTCACTTGCTGTCTCTGTCCCAATGAGATACATGTGACTTATCTTAAACATTTACAGGTTACCCCACCCTGTCAAGGCTCAATCAGAGGGTCAAGAAGATCTCCCACTAACTTTTGCCAGCTGCTTGGAGATAAGCCATGATGTGACACAGACACCTGTGGAACAGCTGGAACAGCCGTGATGACAAGGTACATTCTCATATTGGCTGAAAGTTTGCGACAAACATCAGAGGAAGTTCCTCTGGTTTTATCCAGGTTGTACCTTAGCTTTGACTTTCCAGCGGCTTTTAAACTTAAAGATCAGTTAATGCCCACAGGCAATGAAGTGGTCACACAAATCATGCTCTGGCAGTAATAGCACTTTACTGCCAGTAATGGATGGCTTGGTCAAGACCTGAGCCTTTTCCTAAGAGGGACAGGCCACCAGTATTCTTCAACTCTATTCCTTCTCTTACACCTACTACTTTGCATAATTTCAACCTTGCCATGAAGCTGCTGAGAAGGATTATTCAGTGAAGAAATGTTTGTTTTCCCTATGGCACACTTCAGACCTCAACAGTTATTCAGAAATACCTGATGGCCCACATTCATGGCCATGTGGGAGATGGCCATACATGTCTGTTAATGAGTTTATGATTTTAGATTTAGTTTCCATCTCTTACCTCTCTATCTGCTGTTCATAATAATGAGCTCAGGGACCTGATTCACTGGGAGGAGTGGAATCCCTTAACATTCTTTTGCTCATTCCCACTAACAGAAGTAGTACTGGGACATAATTGTGCATGTAATCTCAGAGGTGTTTCTGCTGCATTCTTTCAAACCAGCAAAGAGCAAATTTTCAAAAATATGAGGAAGTCTCTATTTTTTTTACCACTCTGAGAGAAGCAGAATGGTCTAAAGTCAAATGACTTTTACATCAATCCTTTTGGGGAAACTTAAAGTAAATCTGAGACATCTTTGAAACTACACAAGCATATTTCAAAGGAAGAGGTCAAAACCAGCAGAGAGCACAAACACACCTCTGAAGTATAAATTAGACACAACTTTTGCTAAAGCTATAAAGGGGGAAACACACTGCTTTTAAAAATGGCCCTAATTACTTCTTGCTTCAGCTCAGATTGCTTGCATCCCTAGAGGGAAGAATGCCTGATATAAAGAGGAGGTCTTGTTGTATTTGTAAAGATTGCCATTGTTTGGAGTGATTCTAAAGATGAAAAGGAGCCCAGTGTGAGAGAAACAAGAGAGATCATGCAGTCCAACACCACTGAAAAGGCTTAGGGAGGCAAAGATGTGATTTCTGGGCATCATGCAATTTCTGAAATAACATCTGTTCCAATTAACCTCTTGTCCCCGAGAGTCTGAGCTCTCCACGAGGCTGAAACACAAGGTAGTTATCAAGCTGTCCCCTGGCTGACAGTCCAAGAGGAGCACAGCACCAGCAGCCAACTCGGTGGGCCCTAGCAAGGTGAGATGCAAGGATGCCATCTGTGAAGAAAGACAGTAAGGAAAATGACAGCAACCTCCAAATCAGCAAACTCTTCTGATACACAGGTCACCCAGGACCATGCCTTCTTATCAGGGCTCAGTATATGTCCAGAGACTGTCTTTGAGACAAAGCAAGACTAGACTTCTGGTGCCATTTAAAAAAAGAATTAACACTGTCCATTTTAGCAGAGAAAGGAGAAAAGCAACTGCTAAAATTATTTTTGTATCCTGAACAGTTTTTGAAATACTGCTTTCAAAATCACAAAATCCAAGGAGGAAGAAATGGCAAGCAGGAGGTAACTCTAGGTTACTCAATATTCGAGACAAAAAAGGCATTGAAACTCTACCAGCAAATATGGGAGCATGTAAGAATTAAAAGAGGAGAAATCCCAATATGTCTAAAGATTCATGTAACAGGCCATGTTCATCATTCAGGAAAACTGATTTATCAAATATACATCTTCTTACAAAAAAGTAGTAGAGGGACATCTATCCCAATCTTAGTCCAGGGTATATTCCTCTCAAAATCTTTATAGCTGCTCACATAGTTACTGGGGCAAGGCCTTTGAAAACACAAACTCTTACAGCGTGCAAATTTTTACTACAGAAGTTCATAAAAGGGAAACGGCAGTATCCAGGTGTGTGTGGAAAGTTTCGTGTGAATTATGAAGGTTAGTGGGAAAGAAGCCTTCCAATTTGGTGTCTTAATCCTGGAGTTTATAAAATGCTATGGATACTCATTGCTCACCTTGTGCTGCAATTTCCAAACCTGGAATTTTTGTGTTGCTGTTGGCTCTGAAGTCACTGGGAATTAAGGCCACACGTGTTGGAACAGGATTACACAATTGTACACCTTCCCATATCTTCAGAAACTAGGGCTAACTCCAGGAGATAGGTGTTTGTCATAGGTAGAAGGCATGGGAAAGTGTAAGTCACTTCATGATACCTGAGTAACTCTTTCCCATTCACAAACACCGAGTTCCCTGCACTGGGTGACCACCCTCTGGATGCCCTTGTTTCGTTCTCCTGTGTGCTTTATGCTTGTGTGGTTTCTGGTGTTTTGTGAAGACTCAGGGAGGAAGATGCCCTTCTCGAGTTCCTCAGGGAGGGATTACAGAGCTCCTGTAGAGGATCATCTTGTCATTGCTGGGTGTGTTTTTTCACAATGTTTTTTACTTCCAAACACTGCTATGAAAAAATGTGTTTTGAAAGCTCCTGATGTCAGCTCTCTGGGTGATAGGAATGCATCCCTCGTGTGACTTTATCACCTGTATTTCAATAACTGCAGTAGGTAACCAGGCCTTCTTCTTTCTGAATAACTATTCTCACTCATGAGACTCCTTCCCTGGTGTGGTGATCAGCTCTGTTAGACAAGGAAAACCTCTATAAACTGCCCTTGTGGAGCCAGAGAGGGTTTGCTGTCTCATTCCACTGATGTATTAGGTGTGGGATCTCACTTCTGCCCTTACCCTGTGGAGATGACTAATGAGTTCCAACAGCTCTAAATAACACCTAAGCTGGTAAATCTCATGTCTCCTTCAGCTTTGCTGCCTGGAATATGCAGCTGAGCTGCTGCCTGGGCAAACACCTCAGTCAGGACATATTAGAATGTGATCCATCAAACCACAGTAATACAATGGAAATGATAATGTTTTATTGTGCTGCTGCAGGTGCTATTTTTGCTTTAACTGAAATGATAACTTTGCCCTGGACATGCTCCCAGGAAGAGGATGGCTGCTCTTTCAGCCTCTTACTTCAACTCATACGCAAAGAAATTTTCCCCAGACCCCAGGGTTACATCTGCCCATAAAGAGCACTTAAAAACTACCTTCACTCACAGCTCCTTTATTGCCTTCAGTTCCGTACACACACAACCTCTTTCCCTTGGTTTTTCCCAGGAAGAGCAGAGGTGATCTGGCTACCTTCTTTGCTACAGCAACCCCAGGAAGAAGAGGATGCACATTTTAAGAACAATAGTACTTTACCATGGGGACACCTTGCCCAGTGATTAAAACAGTCATTGCAAATTCTTCCTTTTCCTGTTTTTAGTCACTTCAGTCTGGTTAGAGCTTTGCACCCATTCTGCTGGTTTACATCCATTGGTTGTCTTGCATGTTGTGAGTGGAAATTCTTGAAATTTCTGTGTGATTACTGATGAGTCACAATGAATTATTGTTGGTGTGCTAAATCACAAATCTTTCTGAAATTCACCATGTTCACTAGTAAAGGTTTGGTATGGATTATGTGACTCCTTTCTCTGGATGAAAATTTGAATGGGCACTGTTAAATTGCTATTATTTTTAATAATTTTTTTGTTATTAATGTTATTTTTACAAATGTTAGTGAACCATTGGTTGGCAACAGACAATAGTTTATGCACCACAGGAAGCATTCTGGGGACTGAGTAGATTCCTCAGTATTGGAGTATGACAGAATCTAAGTGGAAAAGGTTTCTGCACAATACTGAACTGTGGAAAAAACCTGGGAAGATTTTGGCACCCTGACTGACCTTAGATAGCTACAAGGTGAGTAAACAATGCATAAAAGCAGTAAAAGCCATCTCTCTCAGCAGCTGGTAAGGATTTTGTTACTTAACCTGAGAAGGTTGGAGTGCCTAAATCCTACCTACATCTGAGGAGATTTGAACTTGATCATCTCAAATCACTCCCTCCCTAATTCCCATAGGTATTCAGTCAAACTAGCAGGGTGTAGACTGCCCAGAAAGTGACTCTTTCTCCTTTCTCCTTGGCAGCAGTGGTGTGTTTTGTATGCAATGTGTTAATGTTCACTGGAGCAGGGCTGCACATCCAGAGCTTCTCCTTCCCAGCTGAGTTCTCTAACCTCTAAACTGTGGAGTATTTCCACTGGATCCAGTTCCTGCACAAAGGCTATTTATTTATGCTGTTCAGATTGGTAGAATTTCAACAGAAAGACAGAGAGTCACATTCACAAATGTGTTTTATGGTCTGGTGATGAGACTCTCTGCTTAGAAGAAAAGAGAGATCAGATATCTGAAGGTAAAAGAGGGAGTTAAAAATAAGTGTCCTTTGACCCATGATATCCCAGTATCTGGCTAGCCCATTATCCTCTAAACTACTTGGGCAAAAAGGACTTTCATCAGCTTTGGATCTTCCTTTGTCATCTGTAAGACCAGATCAGAGAATTCCAATCAGCCTTGGTCTGCAAGCATTACTATTACCTTGTAACTGCTGTGCCTTGGCTATAAGTTAGGTGATTTAGCACTGAATCCTCCTACACTCATTTTTCAAGATTTATGGACATGTAATTAACTCAGCTCTGTACATTCTGCACCTGAGATGAGCATCTAAGCACTCGGCATGGCAGTTCCAGTCACCACAGTACTCAGGCCTTTTGTTGGATCACCTTCTAAATTAGATAGTTCTCTGTGTCTAGCAGCAGTAAATATCTTTGGCAGAAACATAGGTGCTAGGCAACTGAGAGGAATTTTCATACTTCAGATCCAAAAAAGGCAGCTAGATGCCTGTGTCCTTAAGTGTCATTAGAGATGCTGCTCTTCAAACACCACCCAGGACTGCGCAGTACAAGAAAAGTGTCATGATTTAGGTCCTTGCAAAATGTTTTTGATCAGGTGCCTGATGAATATGCCCAAGGTCAGAAAATGTTGATAAAACCACAGCATTTTTTGCTAGGAGGAGAAAAGTGAAGCTGGAGCATGAGCAGTGTAGAATACAACTATATCAGAATAACTCAGTGTGAAAACATAAGGATGATTCAATAGGTGTAAGGAAGAACTGGCCCTTAAAAGAAAGTACAAAACACAGACAAAATCCACAGAAGGGGACAAAGTTCCCAAATGCACTTCAAGAAAGATATCATTTTAAGTCTGTCTGATTTCTGCATTTGAGTCACACACAGGATCTGGATGCCCTTGAGCTATGACGTGGATGATTATTCTTCCTGCTGCTATCAGCACATCCAAGGTCACTTGCTCTGCTTCATCTCAGCTGGGTCAGGAAGGCATTGCTGACTCACAATGCTTCAAGGAAAGACCGTGGGAGGGGAGGTGTGCGGGGATTAGGGGCAGGTGAAATCATGGAATCCATTATAGCAGCTACAAGGCTCTTCAGTGAATGGCCAGTGGGTCCTTCTGTCACCACCTAGAGCTTTGCCAGATCCCTCAGTGGAATTCTGCAGTCACTCAAAGCAGATGACCACCCAGGGCAGAGGTGGGTGGGTATGCACAACCCTCCTGTGCCACTGCAGCAGGACTGTGGTTAGGGCCACAATGGACAGCTTTTGTGGCTCTTGTTTTCTGCTGGGGCCAAACTGTGTGGGGTGAGTTTATCTTTAGGACTACAGCATTGTGCATGCACAGATCTGCTGACTGCAGTGGCTGTTCAGTGTGCTGGAATGAGGACAGCCTTCATGGTGCCTCGTGGATGTGATGGAGAGCTTTATAGCTGGCATAGTCCAGAGGATCTGTGGGGTGAGGTGGACTCAGGAAACAGCAATGCAGTGGTGAGGAACCCTTTTCTTCTGTCCTTTCTTGCTCAGCTCTTGAGTGAATGAAGAGCACCAAAAACTCCTTCCCATTTCAGGTCAATTAGGTTTCCCAGGTTACTCAATTTTCCCTCATAAAATATCAGTGTAAAGCCTTGCACCAGGACCCATCATGGACAGCCAGAATACTTCTCACAATTACCTTCAAGTTATTTTATTTGATATTAAACTAAGTCTGTGTAAACAAGGGGCTTGTACACTTAAATTATCCTCTGAGAGACAGTGCTAGCTCTTAATGAAGCTTTCCCCATACACACGGCTCTGCTTGCAATCTGCCCTTAGAAGCTAGTGATACAAATTTGCAACTTTTCCTTCAATTATATGATGTCACTAATTTGTCTGTCTTGCCTTTTCTCAGCTGCTGAGTTTCACAAAGTTTGTGGGAACATAAATATATTTGAGACTTCTACCTTTTTTAAAAAATTGGCTTGAAGCTAAGTTGACAGTTTCCACAGTGGACAGACAGAGAACAGGACCTCTTATGTTTCACTGCCCTTGGAAGATAGGCTAAAAGAAGTATTTCTTTTTCCTAGCAGTCCTTAAGGGATTTCATGATGAAAGGACATGCCTGCAAAGCTAAATAATAAGGAAACCATCATAAAAAGCAATGGCATTTTTTAGAAAACACAAGGTGAAAGAATTCCCCCATCCAATTTGCTTCCATCTGATTGGTGATGTGTCATATTTATGCAGGGAAATAGGTCTCTGAAAAAGGCCGTAATGGCTCACATATGAGCCATTTTTTAGAAATGGCTTCTTCTCTACAGCTTTTATAAGTAGATTATTAACTCTCTACATACCATAAACAGAAGAAGATCTTGGATCTCCTAGGGAATCTCTCAAAGAAGGGATGAACCAGAGCCTGTGTTAATGGACCCCAAGCCTTAAATTTAGAGTATTCACCCATGACTGAGATTAACATGAACACCAAAAACAGACAAATGGTTGAAACTTGGATTTATCAGATGTTTTTGGAAGATTTTTGATAAAATGTTCTGTTTCCAGGTAATTTTGTTGCACACTGCACATTCCTCTCCGGCTAGGAAGGGAACAGCTGGATGCTTTGGGTTCATTTCCTCATGGTAGGGCTCTGGTTGGGGGGCCTTGCACTAAAGGATATGTTCACATCTCACCACAAGCTTAACAGTGTTAGTGCCTCTGATCTGGAGCTCTGCAAACAGACCAGCCCTGGCATTCCTTTTTGTTGAGCAGGAAATTCAATCTCGAAACCAGCAGGTTTTCATATATCTCTTGGTGTCTGTGTGCAGAAGTGAGGAATTTTTGCTTGCCAATACATGTGTGTATCCATGCCCCTGGGCAGATCAGTATAGTCAGAGTAAGAGCACACTATCAAATTCTGGCTCCATTCTAAGCTCTCATGCAAACAGAAATTGCCCAAGAAAATAGAACAACTATAACTACAAGAGAAGAAAATATCTGTGAATAAAAATTCTGTGTTCAGCTATAGAAATTAAATTTGACCTATCCTCAGCTTTCTGTCTTGGGATTTTAAACCCTTTTCAGTGGCCCCAGGACTGCATCTTTCACTTCCTCTGCCTCTGAAGCAACGATGTTTTGTGAGTGACTTGGTTCTGTAGGCCCACTCTGATAGCACTCATAGGCAGGGCAGCTCCTGGGGCTGGCAGGGTTTGCCTACAAAACTGTTTCTAAACCAGAGGTGACATAAGAGCTTCCAACCTCCTGTCCAGCGTATAACCTGGACAGTAGAAGGAGAACAACGTAAAAAACTTTCTTCTTTTGCTTCCCAAGGGAGGAAAATGGGCTGAATGAGCCCAGCAGAGTCTGTGAGGACTTCTGACTGATCCCACTGGATCCCAGGGACCAACAGGTCCTTTCAGCTGCAGTCAAAGGCTTGTCAGCCATGGCAGCAGTGAACACTGGTGAGTTCACCCACTGGTGCGTCTGGAGTTTAGCCCGACAGCAGCAATCACACCTCTGTCAGATGTCCTGCTGCCTGTGGCAAATTGGATTGCATCTGACTGGTACCCGGGGTTCCTGTCTTCTCCTGAAGCACCCAGATCAACTTCCTCGATTTTTCTGAAATATCTTGCTGTAAACATGTATAGAAAACACAGCAGAGTTACCTGTGCCAGAATGGCTGCCAAGGAGTATGTGTTTAGCTATACCCTGAAGGGTCAGATGTAGCTCTGCATGCTGTGTTGGGGTACCTCAGACCTGTTTGAGAAAGAAAGTGACTGGAGCAGAGACAGGGTGACCTACCCTTCATACCAGGCTTCGTATTGCTCCCTGACACAAGCAGTTTGCTTAACTCCTTTTTCTTAGCACGGATCTTTCCAATTAACTGAAAAAGAGAGGAGTTAGGCCAATGCTGAGGACTTGTGAAAGTCTTACCTACAGCAGGAACTGGCCATTCAATATGAATTAGAGAAAGAGCAGATGACTTGAAATCTTATAGCCTCAATCCTGTTAAGATGTAACAGTTCACTTTTCCTGTGCAGCTTGAGAAGATAAGAAAGGAAGGCTGTAGATAGCAAAATATGTCTTGAAGTGTTTTGTCCTTTCCTTTGTTGATGACATTTTACGAGATATAGAGAGAAAGACCCAGGAAAAGCCTGAGGGGACAATCTTGACAGAACTCCAACTAGTAATTCTTTTAGGCTTTTTACTTCAGTCCTGCTCTCCAGTATTAGTCATATCTGCACGGAGGCTGGGGAATTATTCGTCTGTCTTCAAGTTTTCCTTTCCCCATTTAGATGTATTGATTTGCTACTCTGCTATTCCATGTTCTCAAAATTACCGGTGTGTTCTTTTCCCCAAATCCCAGCTCCTTTGTCTTCCACACTTGCCAGGTTAGGGTTTACAGCCTCGCACTGTTGAATCCCGCCAGGGGTTACAGAAGCCCTGGAACAACAGTCACTGATCTATAAGTAGCCAGGCAAGTCTAGGGGGAGGGACGAAATTATTGCAAGTCCTATCTTGTGGGGGCTGCAGTTGGGGCTCATTTGCAGGGGGCACAGAGTCTGACCTGCAGGGAGCTGAAGGCTCCTTTCAGGGGGCTCACCCCCACCCCGACGGCTCCACAGCAAACACTCAATAATGCTGCGGCGGTGGCTGCTGAGCTGCAACCGCTGCTGGTGACACCACTCATTATTATCTCCCTTTACCATCTGCTGGTTTTACAGAGAGCTTGTCTTTTGCTTTCCACTTAGGTTAGGAGTTTTGGGGGCCCTAATTCTTCTTTGGAGCCATTCCCTCTAGCACCAGTGGAGGCAATGAATATTGATAGCGTGTTTGTGGAGGGGCACTCCTCTGACTTCCATGGGATCTTTGCCAGAGGACAAACATTACTGTTTGACGGTTCTTCTTCAGATCTGACCAGAGATCAGAAAGTTAGGAAGTGTCTTCTGCAAAGTCTGACACTAATGCAAGACTCCAGGGTGGCCAGTCCAGGACAGATTGCCCTGCCAGGATGGCTCTTTTTCCCTGGCAGCTGGAGAGCTGCAGGCAAACAGCAGTTTTGTGTAGTAGCATAGTATTATATATAGCAGGCATAATAGAAAATGAATGAGTGTTTCTCTTAGAGTGAACGAATGAATTGCAGTCCCACATCCAGAGAATTTGGAGCTGGGGAGCATGCTGTGAAACTGTTAATAAAGAAATATGTTTGCATCAATGACATCATTGCCTTTCTTTAAAATAAAATGTTTGATGGATTTGGGGTTTAATCTGATTTCACATACAGGATATATATCACATCTTATCCTGTAAAAGCATCTGCTAAGCCTGGCCACATGCATACACAGATGCTGATTTTACAACACATGCAGTGATAGGCACCTGAGAAACTGAGATCAGTGAAAAGCTGGTAATGTGTTCTTGACACCACAGAGTGTGAAAGTAATTTACAGTGAATAGAGATAGTTGAAGTAAAAATGTAAGTGAATGCAGGCTCTGAATTAATAGCCACGGCATCTTTTGTCCTTTATTCTTCCCAAAGTAAGTAGGTAAGGGAGCAACAATGCAATGTTTGCTGGAGAGCTCATTAGCACTAATGCTATTATGATATCAAGCAGGGCTGAAAGGTGAACTTCGAAAAAGTCACAAGTGAAGGTGACTGGGAGGCAGTTTTATCACATGGAAGTAGGATAATACCAGAAAATTGAAAACTCTTCTCAGACTAGAACTGCCAAGATATTTTCTTTCTGGAAAGACAGGAACCTGTGGTTTCCAATTTAAGATGTGATCCCTGGGATTTCAACCACTTCATCTGTACAAGTGAAATAGAGCCGGACACCCCAGAAGCTCCTGTTGTGAACTGCCAGCCAGGCATTGCAGTGTTCCACCAGCAGAGCCACGGGTGGACAAAAGGCATCCTCACCCACCCACCCTTCTCCTGTCAACCCAGCAGAACACACGAGGGGTTCAATGCAGAGCTGCCATGCTTCCAGCCCTGCCAGGTCCTCAAGGATTAGGATAGGGAATGGCTGTGGATGCACAGACCCAGACACACTGGCATTCTTGGTGAAGGCATCCAGGCCCTTGATGTTACAACGTCACAGGATTAAGGCACTGAGCTCAGGCTGTTGTGAGTGGCTAGATATCTGGGAAAAAAACTGGCAAATGCCCTCTCTCTGTCCTGCCTGCCCTTCAAAGTCTGTCAGAGGTTGCTTAAAATAATGCAGGTTGATTTTAGTGAACTAACTAATTCCACTGAATAGCAGGATTGAGAATTGTATTTGCCTGCTCTCCAGCTCAGTGTAAAGGCCCTAGGTGTGGTGCTCTGGCAGCTCTCAGGAGTTAGCAAGCAACAAAGACTAATGGATTATTTAGGGTTTTTTAGATTTTATTTAGGATAGGTACATTCAGGGAAAAAATAGAAGCTTTCAGGATATTTAGGATAAAAATTAGAAAACTATTTAGAATAGATTAATGGATCTATGGGTCTAGAGATTTACAGGTTGCGGGATCTATGGATCTAGAGGTGTTACAGGTAATATTTTCATATTCTGCAAATCAACATACCCACATAGGAAACAACACGATGGTCAACTGGAGCAATATTAGAGACTTTAAAAATAGTTTAAGTACCAGAATGGCACTGAAATGCTGGCTGGCTAGATATTGAAATACCTCTGAAAATCCAGGATCGAGAACCTGTCGGAATTTTTTTAACAGCAGGTTTTTGCTAAGAAAGGCAGTAACAGGGATTAAAGGTTTGTCTGTGTTTTTTGTGGGGTGGCTATCTAGGCTGAATTATTAAGGGCATTGAATTCCAGAGAAGAATGGAAATAACTTTGGAGTAAAGGTGATTTAAATGGAGAGCTTTAATTTTAAACCCTTTGAACTACAAGAGTGGAATAAGGTCGTGTTTGAAAGATTAGATTCTGCTGCCTCAGTTTTGGCTTTGCTTCAAATGACAAACCCAGATGCAGATAACTTTCAACTCCGTGTTCCTCTAAGAAAGACAAGTGTGAGGTCAGAGTCATGGTGACAGCCTGTGCACCTGCTGCAGAAGGTGCCTGGCCAGTTTGCCTCTGACCATGGCTAACAGGCAGCCCCTGCCACCAATCAGTCCCCAGTGTGGGGATGAACTCAGGTTTTTCAAGCAGGCTGTTGTTTATAAAATGTTAAATACCTCTTCAGGCACAATAGATACCATCAGCTTCAGCATAACCTGAAAACAACTAAAACAAGCCAAACCTGAACATGCTTAATTTGCTGAAAAGAGAACAGAGAGCAGTTCATGTCCCACACTCTCCTAAGCTCATCACTTTTCTCAAGGAGATGACAGAAGGAAGTTTGCCTTTACAGACTCACCTATGGCTCCATGAAGTCAGACATCAGACCTGATGTTTCTATCATCTTCCATAGATTCAGAAGGTTTTTGAGGTGGCTGTGTTTGTATGCATTCACCGGTATTTCCAAATGTTAAGACTTTTTCATCAATCTTCATGGTACAGCTAGTGCCATGACCTCATCTTTCACTTTTTTAATAATTTAAGCTGTTGATTTTTGTTCTGTTAAGGATTGAGCTGGACACTTTTAGCTCCTGATTTTAATACTTCTGGTTAGCCCTCCAGTGACAACCTATCTTGAATGAAGTTTCTGAGAGTACATAGTGTTTCATTGTGAAAGAAGTGTTTTTAGAGGTGCATTAACAGTGATGATCTTAGAGGTCTTTCCCAACCTAAATCATTCTATGAATTGTTGTTCTTGTTCAAACCCGCTTTAGTTTGTTTCAATTTTTTTTTAAATTTACACCTTAGTTAACCCTTTCCCATAATCAGTTTTCTCTCAACTCTGAAGAAAAACCTGAGTCTCTTTCGAGTCTCTTGAGTACGTGAACTAATGCATTTGATAATAGGATTGGATTTTATGTGCTGAGACTTTGTACATTTAGTGTATTGAAAAGGAAGCCATATGAAAACTCTATTTGTTGTGAATACAGAAAGGGATCTTTCTTCCAGACCCCTGGAAAGCCAGAGGAAGAGAGTGCTTATCTGAAAAGAGAGGGAAAGAAAAGGAAAGGGAAATCCCTTTCACAGCTTTTTGAAGTTTCTAGTCATTTTAAGAAAATACAGTGGCCCTTAGGTACGCACTCACAGGTTCTGAATGCCACTAGGGAGTGTGTTCCTTCCCCTTATCTTTGGTCCTTTGGCAGAACAGGGTAAGGCAGGAGCTGCGTGCAGGGACAAAGCTTTTCTCTGCTCTAGCAATACTCCAAGAGAGAGCTCTGCAGGCATCACCTGCTGAACTGAAATGAAAGAGGTGTCCGTCTTGGGAGGAGGAGACAAAGAGGCAATTTCCTTCTTAAGACATGGCAGTCTGTGGGGATCTATGTTGAATCTCCTTTTTCAGTGAGAAAAGGATGACTTGAAAGTCACACTGCCAAGATTATATGAGTGGAGTAGGGGAGAACTGCCTGTTTTTTCCTTTCTGGACTTCTTTTGTGCCTGTATTGGCCTGAATATGAGGGTCTTGAATCTAAGGGAATCATTTCTTTACAAGAAATGGCAGAAAATAGAGCAATGTTATATGGGAAAGCACCAAGCACCCTATGCTCATTCTTCTTTGACCCCTACCACAGGTCTGAAGCCTATCCCAGTTCAGTGACACTTGTACTTTGCTGATCCACAAAATACCTCTGTGTCCTTTCCACAGTCTCCTCCTTTCACACTTCACTTGCTGTAAATGCTGATGCAACACAGCAGGCATCAGCATGGGCACTTCTGCGCCCAGCCCTGGATTTAGGAGATGGTAATAAGGATATACAAGTCCCCTTGCATCCTCGATCAAGCAAATACTCAGCCAAAAGCCAAGCAAACCATGGTGCTCTCTAGTCACACGTGAGGACACACCTGCGCAGCCAAGTGCAGGCAGAGCCCTCGGCAGCACGCTGAGCTGGCTACTTGGTTTCCCAATCAAAATGCCTCTCACCTGGCTTTGTCAGAGAAGGGCAGAGCAAGCTCTGTCGTATTAACCTTGAGCTGCTCACAGTTTGGGTTCCTTCTGCTATAGGTTTTGGATTTCCTCTTCCAGCAGATGTTGTTTTTACGGGCCCAGACCTTCAGCTCAGGGAATTCTGTACAACCTTGCAATTTACTAATATGCAGTGGATTTTCTGACATTATCATTCCTAAAAAAAAAAGCCACTGCTGTATCCAAAACTATGAATGTTTCAAAGGGCTTTGTACAAATGGTTCATCTCATGGGCTCCTTTTTTGTGATACATAATGTGCAACTCCTTTCACGTTTAGAGACTAAGGTGATAATCTTAATACACTGTGTTCAGAACATATGAGAGAATTTAACTTTATTCAACCAGTTCAGTAATAATCAACCAATGAAATACTATTGAAATAAATACTGAACCTTGTTCCTGAGTAGTCCATGGGGCTGTGTCTTGAAGTAAACCAATAATAATGCAGATATGCTGGACTTTAGTCAAGTAAATTGATTTTTAACTTAAAAATAGCAAGTAGTTTGACTTGTGCCTTCTTGAAACAGCAGGAAAACTAAACAATATTCTATGATCAATATCATACACATAAATTAATTTTAGAATCTAAATGTGTTGACTAAGCATTGCATCTACTGTGAATATCTATATTTATTGGAGGTGATAGGAATTGTCACCAAGTAAGAGCATCTACAGATATAATAAAGAGAGCAGACCTGTATGCAAACGTAAGAGTAATTGAAACTTTGACTATATGTGACTATTCATGTTTCCCTAGTGAGCTAAATTCTAGAAATTGCTATTATCTGTAGGACATAGCTAAATCTTCATAGCCAGATATAATTATTAGGGTGTCAACACCATTTTTCTAGTACAGAGAATAAGGAAAGGAAGAGCATGCCGTTGCAAAGCAGTTCCATTGTTCTTCATGACCTGTATCCTCAAGTAGTTTTGGAAACAAAGTAAGGTGAATATACTCCTTTTCCCTTATAAAATAAACAATATTGAACAGAATTAGCAAAAAAGCAGGATATATGTACATTAACAGTCTGGGTTTTAAGGCAGAATCTGACTTAATCGCATGACTTAATTGCATTGCTTAATTGCTTTGCTCTCCCTGTTGGAGAGCACCAGCAGCAACTTCAACACAGCAGCTTTGCTCAGTCTGGGATGAAGAGGCTGAAGCCTGTCTGGTATCACCTGCTATTTCCAACCTTGATGAAGTCTGTCCACTTTCTACAGTCTAGGAGAAAAATGGTTTCATCAGTAGCAGCTCTAAACCCTCATGTTCCTGATGCTGGGAGTCTGCTTTTTTTCCCACCTCTAATGTAATTAGAGAGAAGACAAAGCAGAGTTATTCTTCACGGGACTGCTGAACGATCAGAGCCCAGTGGGGTCACCTGCAGGGTATGCTGGCAGACAACACATGCTCATAGCCTCCTGAACCAGCTTTGAATTTTTTTTCCCCTCAGGTTTTTCACAGCTGTATGATTCAAAGAAATATTTGAATTACCATCACAAAAACAATGAGGGAGTGAAGTCTGTTTTATCCAGGTTAAGATATGCTTGAACGAGGATGCATTCAGCTGGTCAAAGGCTCCTCCAAAGACTCTTCTGAAGACATAGTCCACACAGACACTTCCTTGGAAGCAGACAGGCTTTTCTCTGTTTTAAACAGGATGCTGTGCTAGATGGACCATGTGTCTCATCCACCGTGGCAGTCTTCGTGCTCTTTTCTGCTCTGGGGATGCTTCAGTTAGGAATCTGGAGCCAAATATGACAATGACTCCTAAAAAAAATGCTGTGCAGAGATATGTTACAGAATTTGCCTGTGGCCAGCAACACTGACCACGTTTCCTGACATGAGAAAGATGAGCACTGGCAGTGTATCAGGGAAAAATGCTGATTGGACTTGCCGAAGAAGCATCCTGAATAGAAGTAGCTTGAGTGACATCTAAAGAGAATTTTAAAAAAGGGAGAACGAGCCTGAGTAGAATTGAATTAATAATGGCAAAAGTTAAAATCTCTATTTTAAAAAAGATGTTAAAATGTCTGAGTGTTTCATGCATTTCAGATCTCTCTAATCAATTTCCTTAGCTGGATTTGAATGTTTTAGGTAAGTTATGTTGCCTCTGTTTGTAGGGAGGTGGTGAAGTCTTATGTTCAAATCAAATTTTAAATTATTTTTTAACTGGTAGCTGACTCCAAATACAGATTACGCCTTCATGTGTGTTAATCTTAGGCTAATATTCATAGCAACTAATAGTATTTAACCCATGCAAACAGCCTAGCCTGGTGCTGTTTATGCAATCCTGTCTTTCCCAAAATTTGGAAAACGGAATTTTTCCTTCAGGAAAAGGAATCCAAATCATAGTTTTCACCTCTAAATCTCCCATGTTATATTTAAAGCCTGCCCTTTCACTTTTTAGATATAGTATGCTGCAAGCAGTGGGAATCTCTGCTGTCACCCTTCCAGCACTGTTCTTCATTAGGGATAAATATCCAGGTTCCCAATACAGTAGCCTATATGTAGCCTCTTGCCATTTTATGGAAGTGGGGTAACCCAGTGCTATCCAGAGTTAGAGAGAAAGCCTCAGCTCCTGGATCCACCTGGTTGTGCTTGGGCTACTATTTAGGACTTGGGAAATATTCTCCCTCTCCTAGTCAGACAGCAAAGTTTCAAATTATGATTAATGTGTTTGGAAATGAAAGGATTCAATAAATATAATAGGCAGAAAGTGTAGACCTCTTGGCATTTGAAGCAAGCTCATTCTTATACATAATAAATATTAAATGTTAAATGATTTTTGTGTTCTAGACTGGTGATACTATATATATATCCAAGGATTATAGACAGTTTGCTTCCTTTGCCTTTTTGTTCTGGACAGCGTGACATCCCAGAATGTGTTACATACATGTTTTTGGTGTCACTGCGTACACGTTCCTGCGTTTTGTACCCTGATTGATGGTACATGGAATGGTGAATGGATTGCCCCAAGCATCTTTTCATATGGGAGTATCGTGTGGGGAAAAACAATCCCTAAGACTCAATCTGTCAATGTGGCTCAACAGGAGACATTTCTGAAAAAGTGGATGTGCCCATAACTACCTTCAGTGCTGCTGCTGCCATGCACTAAGCAGCTTCTTTGAAGAAAAAGGCAGTTGACAAAATTAGTATGTTCAAAATTTTACTTAGTAGCAGAGTACCACAGTAAACTGACCTCAATTACATTTATTGCTAATGAAACCATCGCAGAACTACACAGTGGTGATGAATGTACAATATCCTGAATATGATTATAGGGGAAAACCCCTTTTTTTCACCATTCACTTTACCATTTCCATGATCATCTGGTATTCTGCCTCAGTCATCTGAGATTCTCTCCTTGCTTGTGATGAGGTGGCACTATGCCCAGAGAGGCAGTAGCTCTTGTTTAGTCTTTTCCTTGCATGTCTTGGAATGAGTTCTCTAATGAAGCTTACTAATTTGCATTTTGATATTTTACCTTCCCCCATTCCTTTTTCCCCCTCTGTTCTTCTCCTATTTTTTCTTCCTTACTCCGAGAATTTCAAGATAGCTTTTCAGGGGGGATTGTTTTCCCTGCTTTCATCTCTACCTCCCTCAGCTGCGCTATTGTAGATGGCTTTGTTTTGCTTTAATGGATTTTCTTGTAGTGGTGAATAATTGTTTGGTTCACTGCTTCGTTTTTCATGCTTCATTTGCCTCATGTTCAAACTTTTGCACTCCCTTGAGCAATTCACTTTTGTTGCTCCTGCTTTGCTCTGCAGCCTGTGGCTAAGATGAGCGCTCAGCCTGGAGCTCAGGCCGAGGCTTCTCAAGGCAGCAGCTGTGCCTTGCTTTACTTCTGGTTTGCTGGTTTCTGTAGCATGAAAAACATCATTTTCCTAGTGGTGTCTTGTACAGCTAGCTGGTGAGGAGGAACATGGAGCAGGTGGGTTGGCCTTTAGCAGCTCGAGGGCTTGGCAGCTGGTGGCAGTAGAACAAACAGAAATTTCTTATCTTTGTGACAAAAGGCAGAGCATGAACTCAGAAAACAGGTAAGGCCTATGTGCTGATTGGATCTCTCTACAGCTTGTCTTTAGATCCTGCTTCTTTCAAGTGTTACTCAGTAGCTGCAGGTCCTTTCTAACATAAACGACCTTAAGTAATACGTCACCTTAGGCATTACTGTATGTGTGACTATTTCTACTTAAAAATATGCTAGAACAGGAAAAAAACCCTAAACTCATGCAGTAATAGGGATCCTGACTTTCTAGATGAGTTGAAAGTTTGCGTCTAGTTGAAGTGCTGGGACTGCATGCTCATTCTGGCCTTTACAGAGTGACCACAGTCCTGGGTGGAGTTTGCACCTCCAATTCCTTCCAGACCATTTTTATTGAGCACTTATTCGCATGAAAACCAGGGCAGAGGAGAGGATAAGAGTCTCCTATGCCCTTCAGTCTGACTGAGAGGTAGGGCTGGCCCCCTGATGTCATCTGGGCCTTGGAAGTGTTTTGTTTCACTGAGGGTAAGCAGTGTTGACCAAACATAGCAGGTAGTGCCTTCTCTGACCTACAGTATTTTTCCATAAGGTCACCGGCTACTTGCAGAATTTGGTCAGGTACTACAAAAATGGTTGCAGAATAATGGCATTTCAACACCTACTTTTGCCCTTTTCTCCACAGTGTTTCTTGTAGCAAATGCCAGATCCAGGGAGTATACATGGATGTCAGAATTTGAATTGCAGGCATGTTGTGTATTTGCTTCTTTTCCAGGTGCCACAGCCTAAGTCATACAGTTTAATCACTCTGAAGGGAAACAAAATAAGAACAATAGGATTCCAGCCAAATTTAGGCAAAAAGATCCAGTTACCTGATTACAGTAATGCACACAATGTGCCCATGCATCATTAGCGTAAATGTGATCATATCACGTTCTTATATCTGTTCACTCTGGAGCCCAAAGATCCATATTTCATTTTGTGAGAAACACTTTTATTTGAACATTTGCATGCAATGTATGCATGCAACTGAAAAATCCAATATTATGGTGTTTGAAAAAAAAACCCTCTAATAAAAAAGTATCTCTAATAAACCAAGCAGTTGATTTAGACTTTCTTGTGATAAATTCTACATTTCAAAGTGATGCTTTGGTTTGTTTTATTACAGATTAAATGTTAAAACAAATCCCTTTGCTAATGTTGCCCCAAGCAAAATACCATGTTTTAAATCTTCCAGAAACAAATAAAGAGCCTAGAGCTGGCCACAGCCTGGGTCCTATTAAACTGTTAGAGCCAGCAGAGAAGTGCAGATGGTGGAAAGACTGCTGGATATGAGAAAACTGCAGGTGACTTTTGGGCTGCTAGAAGGTAGATGGAAAGAAGAAAGAGTAAATAACTGCAGTAGTTTAGGAATGGTACTCCCCAATTTAATGTTCCCACTAAGACTAACCATGTGCTGCTCACTCACTCCTTCCTTCCCAATCCCCTCCCCCTGCAGCAGGACAGAGAGGAGAAATGGAAGCAGAAAAGGTAAAGATCATTAATTAAGATGAGAACAATTTCCTTGAAACAGCAGTGAGATAAGAAAATGGACAGTAATAGCAAGAATGACAGAGAAATCAAGAAATGAACAATTTGCATGTGAGTTCTCACCCCCAACAATACCCAACCACTTCCTCCGCCACCCTACCCTGACCCAGAAAGAGCCCTTCCCCTGCCCCTGGAAAATGACATGTGAGGTGGTGTAGAATAACATCCAGAAACCAGCCATGCTCCCTCCTGACTACTGCAAAAATTAGCCCTATCCTGGCCAGAATCAGGACATTATCTCTTCAACCCCCCTTGTGAAATATGGAGTTGACTAGAGAGTAGTAGCTCGGCCAGGTAGGATAAGGCTTTAAGCAACCTGGTCTAGTGGGTGGCAACCCTGCTTATTGCAGCGGGGTTGGAAGTAGATGATCTTTGAAGTCCCTTCCAACCCAAATCATTCCACGATTCTTTGTTCACTGGATTTCCCATTTCCTTCCCTCAGACGAGGTCCATATTAAGCTGAACAGTTCCAAGACAATTTTTCTGATCCTGAAAATAAGTGCACGGGTCACAATTACGTGGTTTCTTCCATCCCAAAAGTAAAACAGGAAAACTGCAGGGAATCCTCATCTGTATATAAACACGGAGTATCCCATGGTATGTGTCGCCTTGTGAAGCATTTCAGCGCTGCTCGGAGATCACAGTTCTCATGGGCCAAAGCCACATGTGGCAGGGAAAATGCAATTACACATTGCAAGCTGTCATGGAAACAGCTTGAGCCTGTGCCCCGACTCTTTTCCCTTTCCTGGTATACACAAACCTATATGTCCCTGGCCAGTTCGAGTGGGTGCTTCCAGTCAGGATCAAGGGAAGTCTGCATCAGTCTTCTCTGCCAGGGCATTGTACCTTGTAAGGGGCTTGGTGTGAGGTGTAGCCTTCAGGACAGTCCTCAGAGCTGGCAGTGAGACAGAGGGTCTTCAGGAGGTTTTGCATGGAGCAGGTGAACAAAGCCCAAGTTTATATAGGAGACATTCATGATAAAATGAAAAATAAAATTTAAAAAGTTAGGGTGAGATTAAAACAAATATCCAAACGAGGTTTATGTAATTTTAAATTAGGACATAGGCAAATGACTGGCTTAGAATGGGATACCAATTTACAGCCTATTGCTTCAGCAGCCCACCCCAACATCCACTCTAGCTTGGCCAACACACCCTCTCACTGCAACTGAGCTATGTGGGTCTCTGAACTCTGAGCTGGCAAAACAAGAACTCATGCATAACACCACCTGTCTTCAGGGCTGGAGCTCTTTGGGATGAGCTTTATTTCTCCCAGGGCATCATAATGCATAGAATCTTAAGGCCATTTCTTAAGATTTCTAGTGTTTCTTTCCAACTTTCCTTTCCTGGTTTGCTTGTTTTGGGTAAATTTTCCATGTTTTTCTGCTGAAAGTAGAAGATGAAAGGGAAGGGAAAGGCAGAAGCAAGAAGGAAGCCACTCTCATGTTTCCCAGAGTAAAGCAGCTGCAAGTCTTCTTGACCTTCATGTGGATTGTACAAAAGAAAGACAAAATTGCTCCCCCCGCTCCATGCCCTTTGAATATTGTCAAGGTGGCGGCCCAATTAGTGCTGTATGCTAGGCATGCAGAATGGCAGGGTTTTATTTTGTACAAACATCTTCATCTCTGCTGAATGAACAGCAACTAATTCAGATTTCCTCAGCCTGCACAACCAGTTCCTATTAACAGTAATTAGAATGAAGTATGTGCATTGAGGGAAAACAGATGTAAATGATGAAGAGATGGCAAGCCTGGCCTCAGTCCCTGCAAATAGTTATCACCACCTTACAGCTTGAAGTGTCTGTCTGCAAAATGTCTTCAGAGGGTTTGGAAATTATCCTTGTGGGGTAAAATTTTGCTCTTGGTTCTATTTATGACAATGTTATCTTACTTGTCTGAAAGTGGAGGAAAATTATTTGTTACACAAAATGTGCATGATACCTTCACAAATACAAATTTTAAGGAAGATATCAGTAAATATTTTCGTTGGATTTTTTTCCGTGCTTGTGTTACCAAAAGATTATATTAAAAAAAAAGCAGTGTAAAAAAAACTTCCTACCTTCCTTTAATAGGATTAGCTTATTTCACAAGGGGTGAAAATCTATAAAAAGCTGAAGAAACTGAATTCAAAAGCCAGTCTAACACTAAGCAGTTTTAAAAAAAAGTCTCAGGTATGGTTTCATTTCAACATAAATTATAAGGGTAATCCCACCATCTAAAGTAAGGATGGATAGATGGATAAATCACCCATTGAACACGGTAATTCAGAATTAGCTTTTAGTTGCTACAATTGCTTCAGACAAATCTCAGCCTAAATTTTTGAAAGTTGGTATCAAATGATGAACAGGTGTTGGATTTTACCTTTGAAGTGCCTTTCACTTCAGTTTTGGTTACCTTTCCACATAGTCTTTGGAGGATGGAGCCTCTGTGTGCTTACTCATCTTGGAGGCCCCTAAGAAGGCAATCTGGCTGAAATACTGGTGGTGTATCACTGCGGAGATTCTTGTCCTGTTGGTGTAAATTATTGTGTCCATTAATATCAACAGGGTCAAGATTTCATCCTAATCCTCTACCATGCTCCACCTTTTCAGGGTTAACTTCTTGAAATCAAGAGGATCTAGCTGGTTCAGAGCCCATTTCTTCCTCGTCTCAAGTCAAAGGGAACATGAACAGACGTGCTGGACAACAGCAGCAAACGTACATGAACAGTTTTGAAACATGCTATCTTACCTTGGCTAATCATGTGAAGTTCTAGGGTGTCCTGTTGTAAGCTAACAATAAACCCTTTCATCAACATTTTTACCCTAGTAATGGAGGTGGTAATTCATAGACAATTTTTGCACTCACCTAACACCTGGATGAGAACACATATGACAAAATAAGACTCAGACCTGGTTTTGAAAAGAAAACCAAAACAGCCAAACACCACTGGGCTTGTTCTTATCTATTGCTTTCTTCTACCAAGTACTGTAATTGAACAATCTTTATTTTCACAAAAGTGCTGTTCCACGCAAGCTCTTAGTGCTTGAGGATCAATGAGAGATGTTGGAAGGTGAAATTTAGACTGACAGAGGAAAAAAGGGCTTTTGCAGCACATTCCATTATTTTTAAATAAATGACCTTAATGCATGCTTTAAGCAGGAGCTGGCCTTGAAGAAAGGCAATGGCAAAAGCACTGCCAGCTGGACTGGAACATGGGCTCTTTGTTCCAAATATTACGTATTTATTCTGGATCTAAATGAATATAGGATTTTTTTCCATGCTTTAATAATGAAATGAATGCCTGCCCTCCCCCAGGGAACTGACACTGACCAAGAGGCAAGCAGTTGTCAGACACTGCCTGCAGCAAAGCTTACAGCTGCTCCAGATCAAGCTGCACTGAAGAAAAGACTATTAGGTCTCTGGGGATGCAGATAATAGACAAAAATGATAATGTATGTGGACAAAAGTAGAGGACAGTAGTGCTTTCTGGGATTAAGAAGCAGGCAAAAAAATGGTTTTGTTATACCCTGCAAAATGATTGCTGACTCTCGTTTTAGGATGACCCCTGACCTGAAGGAAAATAATGGATGGCCCATCTGCTTGATACACAGGAATCCTCAGGCACCATTTTGTCCTATTATGTCAAAACTGGTGCTAGAATTATGAATGCGTTTCCATTTGTCTTTCCTTTGTTACGTGAAACAAAGGTACCAGATACTTACCCCAACACCCCCCTGCAAGTATCGTTCCTCCTGCACAGGGGTGAGGCAGAAGCAGGTCTTCCTGGTGCAGTCTTGCTCCTCACTCTGTTTTCATTACGGAGGAAGCCATCCATCTCCGCTCGGAGCAGGCATCTCTCCAGTGAGCTACGGATGGACCGAGAACTGCTAATAGGATAGGGAGGCTTTCATTACTGTGCTACTCATCTGAAGCTGGGCCAGCTGGGGAGAGACTGAAGGGCATTACTGTTTATCAGATGTGGGGAACAGATGAGGGAATCTATTCTGCTCTCCACTTCATATCACCAGCAGCATTTCCAGCTCTCTCAGCGTTTTTCGCAAACGTTTTATGAGAATCTGAGCTATTTTCCCCCAGTGGCACCACTTTTCAGGCTGAGGTTGAACTGTGTTCAACAACGAGGTTGTGCTGTAGTTCCTATGTTATAAAACTCTCTTTTGCTAGATGCAGTTCCATGGTTTTCAGCCCTGGAGCTTGTACAAGATACCAGAACCAAAATTTTAGATTTGGTGCTTACATCTGGCATTTCTTTCACAAACTGGAGTAGGGTGTCTGCAATTTCCAGTAATTTCACTGATGCTCAAGAGGACCGATTGGTTTATTTTTGTAGACGTGAAAAGAGGAACATAGCGATAATGAAACAGTGCCCCTTGGATCGTAACAGTCACACAAACAGGAAGCAGTTCTTGTATCTGTGTGGGTTTCAGTGCATTTTTATTGTTTCTTTAATCTGTTGCAGGAAAGATTCTTCTCCTAGGCCTGATCCAGGACACCAGGAGGTGGCATTGCTCATAGAGAATAGCAGTGATCTTTACTTGCAGGCATCTAGTCACCATGAACATTGCCTAAATTGTCCCTGTGTTTGTACTTTCTACACAATCTGTTCCTCATGGTGCTGTTGTTGGGAGCATTTATTCTGATTATCTCTTGCATACAACCTTCAACCCATCCTTTTGCCTGCAGCAAGCTTGGGCAGATAGAAGTGAATTGGCTCCCAGCTGTGATACCAAGCCTTCTCTGTCTCCTCCTGGTTGCCCAAATGCCCTCTCCAGAATCATCCAGCACCTGTAAGGTTGCAGGCAAAGATATCTCTATAAAGAGAAAAAAAGCCAGCATGGATTCAACAGGAATGGCACAAGGTATAATCAAATCTGCCAAGTAGCACAGAGGATTATTATTTCAATTCTCTTTTTTTGTAACTGGGAACAGACAAGTTGCAGAACACCTTTGCATGATGTGCACTAGTAAAATCATCAGCACTCACATAAGATACCTCACTATTAAGGGACTGTGTTGGGTATCGATAGGAAAGGGAAGACAACAGAGGAATGCAGCTGCTGGCCTGAGTTCCCCTGGCATCCGTGGCACTGCTTCATGCAGTGCAGGGGCAATACCTTGTTCTGGTTCTTTTTCAGTGTGAAAACTGTGACTAGCCTAGTCACCTGGGAGCTATTTGGAGATTACCTGAGAGAGAGATTAAGAGAGAGACAGGCAGAATAAACCCTAAACAAACATAGATCTTAAGGGAACAATCTGCCGTAATTCCCACCCTACACCTGGGTAAGTATGCCAAGCTGTATCTGGAATGCCAGACGGCAGCTCCAGAATTTCACTCAGATAAATGTCCCTAGCTATGCTGTTACTACATAATTACATTTATTTGATGTGGGGTGACAGCTAGAGGAATCTGACTCATTTGTCAGCTTCAAACAAAGCTCAGTAATAACACTTTGCATTTCCATAAAGCTTGTCGTGTCTGGAACACAGAATGCACTTAATGATTCAGCAGCATCTTCATTCAGCAGATCCATTTTTCAGGTATGAGGAAGTTTAAATTCATAGAAGTTAAATAACTTGTCTGAATTCACACAAGATTTCTGACTCAGAGCTGAGAATATAATTTAGAATAACCAAGACCTCATCTTGTTTTTAACCACTAGCTAACAATCTGTTTTGAAATAGTATTTGCTTTTGGATTAAAAGATAAAACTCAGTGTCACTTATGATACATAGCTAACTTGATTTCAATGCAAAATCCTCAGTGCCATTCCATTGTTTCACTTCCTCAGACCAATAAAAAGCTAAATATATTCTCATAATTTCAGTGATTTAGAGGAATATGAATCACCTGCACTAAGAAGGTGTAACAGGCATGCTGGCATTTTAATGCTGCATTTCCCAGTAACTACCAAATCCTATCCTCCAGATGTGTAAAACCAGTGACAAAAGCTGTGATGCCATTACAAAGCATCAGTTCTTCTGTTGTAACATCTGCCCTTTGACCATAGCACTTCTGCTCCCTTCTCTATTGGGCCACAAAGGAAGAACTTTTCTCCGGGACCCAGCTGGCCCTGGCTTGATACCTCAGCACATGAGGATTCATAGTTCTAATTCCATGGTCACCACAGGCTGAGCTGCAGATGCTCCTCTTTTCAGGAATTTACTAGGCTATTCTCCTTCAGTGGAATCCTGTGACAACAATCCACACAGGTTAATTGTAAATGGTGGAAAACGCAGTACTTGTACTATTTTATGTCCGTTGCATTTCGGTATGGATATTTATTGTCCTTGTCATAATCTCCAGCCCAAACCATGTTCAAATGCCTGTTTTTCATGTTTTGTTTTTTCGTACACTCAGGACATTGCCTCTCTCTGTTGCACCTTTCCCTTTTAATTTTTGGCCAGTCCTCCTCATAGCTTTAACCTTTGCATTATCCTACCACAGACCTTTTCTGCATTTGCCTGGCTCTTTTTGAGACAAAAGTTATCAGGGGATTATGATATTTACTATAAATCTGTATTCATATGATACTGTTCTAAAAACTGCTACTGATTTCCACAGAGCTTTGACATAACTAACTGTATTAATTGAAATTGAATTTCTCTGTTTTCACCCTATCTGGTTATTTACTCTATATTTCATTTTCTGCAGATTGCAAGACCCTTTGTAACTCTGTTTGCTAATTAAAATAATGAACAATATTTGTTAAATTTCTCTTTCTGCATTTATTGATTCTCATTCTGCAAGTGTTTGGCAGTGAACTCACAGAACAGACCTACAGAGTGCCACAAATGAACTCTGGACCAAAACTCATTATTTATTCTTACCCCAGTGCTTTGTAAGCTATAAGCAAACATATATTCTGCTTTCCAAAATGGTGGAAATCTTTGAATTTAGAATGTAGGTGCCTTAAACATCAGCTAACACTCAGTCAGCTCTATCCAATAGCATACAAGTGTAAAAACATGGAAAATTGACAGCATCTTTATGTGACAGCATGCATCTGTTCTTCAGTGTGTTCAAGATGCAAGATTCACTCACCCAAAAGTGAAACCTTTCTCATGTCTTTTCAAATCCTGGCACAGGGTTCTTCCTGGGGATTATTGGCTGACTGGGATAAGTGGCCTTTGCCTCAAGTATCAACTCTTCCCATTTCTCCATCAATTCACTGAACCTGTCCTGTACCTCTTGTGTTATTACTAAGTAGGAATGATTCTTTTAAATGCTAATATATATGACCCCTCATTTACAATGTACTAAATTTATGACATGAAGCATACTCCAATGACTGTTTCTAATAACCTCACCACAGAAGTGATATTTCCCTAATAATTAATGACAGAATAATTTCTATAATGAGAGACAAATTTTGGTGTGGTAACACAAAGTTATATGGCTGCCTTTCTCTTTTAACGTAAAGATTCTGCCAATAACCAATACGAGAAAATGAAACAAACGTCCTCACCTTTCAGTTGCCATTCACCACAGATTTGTGATCAAGTGTAAAACTGGAACAATATAGAAAGAAATCAGCCTGAAGTATTCAGGTTCCTCTTTTCTCATTTGCTTGTGCCTGTTCATTTTGGAATTATTTCCGTTATCCCAAAGACCTTCCATAATGAAATCAATTTAGTTTAATGCTTGCAAGAAATCGAGTTCTAGTAAGCAGTCTTATAGATAAGAAGAAAACTGATGTCTCTCAACATAAGCAGATTAACGAATGGAAAGAAAAGCTGTTTTTTAAACCCCATTTCTATATCCAGTTCTTCTTGTACCTTTGGTACAAGGTACTGTGACCTAAGGGTTCGCGCCTTCTCCTGTGAAACTCTGAAACCCAGGGAACAGGGTGTTCACTGCTGTTGAAAGCAGTTAGGCAGTCCTTTGGAGCAGTTCTTTGGAGCAGCCTGTGGTAAACATTTTCTTTTCCCACCTGTCCCTGGCTGTAAGGCTACCAGTAATAACACACTGTGCTGAAAACAGCCCAGCACAAGGGTATTTTAGCACAACACACCTGCACGCCCCTTATTGCAGCAGTTGAAAGAAAGACTGATGGTACTTTCTGTTTGGTTACATTTGCAGTGACTGAGGAGTGACAAGCAGTATTCTGAGGCATGTAGTTTATGTCAATTTAAATGTGTCCACAGTTTTTCGTGTCTCAGCTGACTCTGCTGCTGATGCACAGCCCTGCTCAGTGCTCTGCTGGGGGCTGTGCAAGTTTACGCCGTATTGAACAAGCAGCACATAACATGCCATACTGGCTGGTTATTTGACTATCATGAAATGGCTATAACTGTATGATGATATAGTAGTGACTATTATAGTCAGTTCAGTATTAATCAAAGCAGCAGCAAGCTGCTCATGCTGGAATTTACTGACGACACTTAACATGGAGGAAAACGGGAAGAATAGGCCTAGAGCAGTTAGCAGGGTTCTAACATGCTTACATGTTTAATATAAGAGAAAAATGTCTAGTCTGCTTCCTGAGACTTAACTTGTGGAATCAGTCAGAACTCCTTAGGTTTGATTTGCCTGTATTTAAGAGAGAGGTAGAGTAGTTTCACCTAATTATTGTGTTTATTTTTGTAGTTAGCGTGCATGCCTTTCCATCATCGCTTCACACATGCTAAGGTGTATATGTTTGAATATTCTGAAATCACATCAAGTGATTACCTCATGCCTCCAGCTAGGTTTAGCTAACCCAGCATTCACCAACACAGCCATCTGAAATCCTTTCAACAATGATACACCGCAGACACAGGCAGATGCAGCTGCTCTTTGGCTGCTGCAAACAAGGATGTTGGACAGGCATCATCAGGTGAGGAGCGGCACATTATTGTGTGGTGTTTTCTGTCCTTAACAAAGAAAAGCCTTTTGTGGCAGGCAGGAAGGGAACAAAGTATTTCTTCTTTGTCCAATCCATTTCTGTGTTGTGCCATGAAAATGTCAGGAAAGTAGTGTGCTGAAGCACGAATTTTTGTAACAGAGGGAAGCAGCCAGGAGCAGGCTGCTTATCTGATCCAGTTTTTTTCTGTGTTCATGTCCTACAGTACATTTGATCAGACAACACCGCACTACCTGGTGCTGTAGCTGTTTTTACAGTACCTCACAGGAGATTTCTGAGCTGAAAGCTTATTGCCTAGTTTAATTTCAGAACCTGCTGTTCCTTTTGTGAACACACTGTCAAATTCTACTCACATATTTTTTATATGGAGGCATGTTCTTCCAGGAATACATCTGGAGGCTGTATCAGCCCATCCCTGCTTGTCCCTCACTGCACTAGATTTTAAGAGGCCTTAAAGGGTATGTGTTAAATGATTGAGAAATATTTGAGAAGTGCAGAATTCAGCCACTGTTTTCAAAGTGAGTAGTGAGGGCATATTGCTGGACAGTCCCCATCTGAAATCTCACACTTCTTCCATTCAGACTTCCAAAATGAGACAGTGCCTGCAGAGAGACCACCCAACTTTCAAAACCACCACTGCTTCTTAAGAGTCCGTAAAATCTACAGCTGACTTCTGGTCTCCATTTTGGAGACCTAAATAAGCTGCTTTATTTATGTGAATTTATAATTTATAAGAATCTTTATCTGCTGTACCAGGTGCTGCAGCAATAAAGTAAGATAACCCTGAGGCAAGATTCCAGCTCTATTGACACATGAAAAAAAGGCTTGTTAGATAAATATAGGTAAGAGATTCAAATACACATAAATGCAAGCCAAATGTTGTCAGTGCACAGAGACACTTGAGCTTAGCTTAGCTGAGCTGAGCTGAGCTGAGCTGAGCTGAGCAGCAACCTTTTGCATAGCTGTGCCTTAATTTTTCATCTCCTTTCTTGGATAGAATAGAAAGGCATTTGTTATTGTTAAAGGTGTTTTTATTCATCACTATACTTTCCTCAAGGCCAGACAGGAAGAGCAGATCCATTCAAAGAGATGTCTCCTAGAGACATGGAGTGGTAGCCATGCATCACATCATAAGAGAGCACCTCATTCTCAGGGTGTAAAGTTTTAGTCAAGATGAAATGTGGCATTGAATCCACGCCTTGAGATAGTCAGCTCAGAGTCTTTATCAACAAGTGAACCTCTTTTTACTTTCTTATATTTTGTTTTCAGAAAAAAAAAAAAAAGAAAACATTTGAAGTTTTTATGCAGTAGTCTTTTCAAAGTTTAGGGTTGGGTTTTTTTGAGTGGGAGAGGTTGTTTCAGGGTTTTTTAATTAAATACTGCTGTGCTTTGCTTCAGGTGAAATTACTTGCTTTCCATGCTGGTAATGTTAGGGTAACCAGATTATAGATGTTGAAGTCTTCAAACCCCTTTCAAATACAAGGATTTGACCAATAATCCTTCCATCTTTTGTAACTCTACATTCTTCAAGTTGCTTAATCATTAGTGTGATCAGGAAGATCTTCACCAACTACCTCTTTAATTTATATTATCTGGGCTTCTTTAGCAGATTTCTTATCTTTCTTTGTCACAGACATGTCCTTTATCCAGCATGTCCTAAGGGGCGGAAACATGTGCCTGCTTTATTCCAAATGCAGAAGAGAAACAGCTATCAAGCACTTCCTGTCTCTCTGAGTCAGTATTTATGATTCATTGAAGGCAAAAATAAAGCAGAAACTGAATGTGCTTGCCTGAAAGGAACACAGCCTACATTTGGAAAATCCAGTGATAATATTAGTTGTAAATGTCTATTACATAAGCTTTTTAAGAGTTTTTCACTCTTGGCAACAGTCTGACTGTCACAGTCTGAAGCACCCAGTACTGTGTTTCTGAACTTTTTCTTTTCCCCTTTCCTCAGCTGCATTGGTATTCAGTGCTGCCAGAATCTAGAGTTTGAGAAGAATTGCTACTATCCCCCTCAGAGCAGTTTGCCTGGAATTCTCCAAAGCAATGGAGTGTCTTCCTGAAAGAGCAGTTGTAAGCTTGATAACTGACCTGAGAGTCCCTCACCACATTCTTCAGGTATGTTGATGAGGTCCTACAACATCAGCAAAAGCCATCTCTGCATTACCAAAATCTGTCACCAAGTTTTCAGAAAGAAAGTGGTACAGAGGGCTCTGTACCACGTCTTCAGAATTCTTACATGAGAAATACTGCAAGGGAACGCTTCCACTGTTTTTCCCTCTCATTATTTTTCCCATGCTCCAAAACAGCCATATCAGGCTGCAGTAAGCCCTTATCAAAAGTAAACTGTGCAGTTCTGATTCCATTTGACTCCAAAAGAATAAGCATCATTATGGTGTTTCTTTTACTAAATACTTAATGAAGCATTTGAGCAAAATACAGCAATGACAAATTGGCAAAGTACACCTTAAGAGTCACATGACAGAAATAAAAGTGACACTTGGCCAATGCAGCCCTTTCACTCACCAAGAGATGTCAATCAAGATGTCTTGCTCCCTGACAAACTGTCCATCTAGTGGAAATACTCAGGAAGATTTGGATCACTCTTTTCCCTCCATTAACAACATCAATAATGAGCTCTCTGTCTAAGGGTCAGCAGGTCATTAGCCCGTCAGCTTGGATTACTCATTGTTTCACTCTGGGGTCCCCCTTCCCTGACCAGGAGCACAGCATGCAGACTAGATTTGTCCTGGAATCTGTTCTGGAGGGGAACAACTGGGTATCTCTTGAACAAAACCTGTGAGTGGGTTGATGGTTAGATCAATCAAAGGCAATTCCACCAGCCGTTGTGGCCAGGGCTATGCCTGTCTCTCTCACCAGCCCAGGACTCCAGCAGGTACCCAGTATGATGGACTTCTTCACGTGTCGTAATATCATAGCCTTCTATATGCAGTCCACACTCTCAGCAGTCTGCTGGAAAGGTATAAAAGTATTGCAGGTGTCTCATTTTCCATATATATTTTAAAAGAAATGATAAATGTTGGAATCTTTTTGAAATTAAAAAAAAAAAAAAAAAGAAGCAAACATCAAACAAGCAGTGAAGTGTTCAGGACAAAAGAGAGTATTGGCATGGCCCAGAGGAGAACTTAGTGATTCCATAAATGAGGGACTTGAAGGATTTCAGGGAAACTTGAGGAATTTAAGTATTGTGCCAATTGCAACCATAAATGACCACAAATTGCACCATGGGGGGTGAAGGTTACAAGAAGAAAGAGGGTAATGCACTGCTGAACCAGATTGTACAGAGACTCTTCATTCTTGGGTGTTTTAGAAACTGAGATAGACAAAGGCATTTGGTGATTTGACATGATTGTGACACTTTTAACAAAAGACTGGACCAGACATCTCCAGAAGTCCTTCCCAGACAATGCTTTTTTTTTATGAGTCTGTGGTACTCTGCTGCATTGATGTTCCCATGAATTAACCACAGAGCCTTAGATTGTGTCCTCTGGGATGCTTTGGTATATATTTAGAGCCACGAAGTGTCTTTTAGACATTTATTTGCTGTAAAAAGGAATGTAGGTTTATGCTTTCCAGATGTCAGGGAGCAGCCTGGACAAGCTGCTCTGGAAGGGCAGGAGCAGAGGGTGACAAGAAGGCCGTCAGGGTCTGTGACCTCCCCAATAAGAAGTCAGGAAGTTTAGCCAGCCAGGGTCAGGATCAGGTCCAGGGACAGTGATGAGGGTCAGCGTCAGTCCAGTGACAGCCCTGCTAACCCGTTGTGGTGAGGCTGGTCCAGGATCCAGATGGGAAGTCAAGTCAGTCTGTCAGGATCAGGGTCGAGGTCAGGACCAAGGATGTATTTGATCTGGACTCACAGAGCTGTAATGAAGAAGAGATGTGGCCAAACTAAGGAGCCCAGGCTTCCAAGGGAAAGCTTGGTGGGCAGAATATTTCTTCTAGCTTTCTTCATGATTGTTCTTATTAGTGAGGAGTTCACTTTAGAGTCAGTCAATTAGACTCTTTAACTTAGTCAGATTGTCTCCTGCAAGGAGTGGGGAATAGGCTCAAGACCCTGACTCCAGGGGAGGTCCTGCCCAGAGATCAGCAATCCAGAGCCAAAAGCTGGAGAAGAGAGCATCTCTGGCCCATAGGTCCCTAACCACATCTTGGTTACACGGCAGGAACAGTTCAGGTTAACAGGGTGTGCCTTTCCGTAGGTGTTTTAGCAGATTTAATGTCTTAAATCCCTCAGACATATTCCACACTAGAAAAGTGGCAGATCCACCCTATCTAGCCAGATTCTGTCATCTGTGACTGCTTCATCTTTCTGACAGATCAGCTGGCTTGACTATCTCCTCTTTTCACAATAAATGTAGCAGTAAAAAGCAATTATCTCTGATACTGAGAGCATTTCCTGAACTTAAACTTTCTTTTCTTTTCATCTTCAGTCTCAAGCAGATTTTTCGGGTTAAGTCTAACCAAATTTCTTTTGTGTAGATGGGAATCCTTTCTCCTTGCTTTGAAATATATCAGGTTTTTTTTTTTAAAGATACATTATTACTATTATTTAATACAGACTTAGATGGTTCTATACATGCTCAACAAAAATAACACAGTCAAAAAATTTACCAGGCTGCTTTAATGTAACAGCCTCCTCCCTTCTTGTTTTCTTTTTGTTTTCTTTCCAGGGTGTCCTGTCACAATATTGAGCAGCTGGCATTCATGGGGTGCAGTCCTGTGGGTCTCCAGGCAGAGTGAGTACAGACAAGGAGAGGGAGCTGAAACTTAGTGGTAGCTGTGGCACTACCCCTTACTGAAAGAGACTGATGAGATCGAGAGGAAAGGCTGTGTCTTGTACCACATGGCATTGAGCAATGCCTCAAAACTGGAAGTATGGAATGCCACCCTCACCCTAGCTGCATCCTCAATGAAGAAGTATCCACAAGAAGAAGGAAATACAAAAGCAGTGATTACCTAAGGAGCTGGTACTGTTGGTTGTTTTAGAGCATTCACGCTTCCAATTAACACATGTTCAGTTGGCCAGTGATTGCTGGTTTTGTGTCTGTGGTCATGGATAATTGCACCATGTGATGAACTAAAATATCCCCACAGAGTACAACTGTATTGATCCACAACCTAATTGTAGACATTATGAAAATACCTTTTAAGTGGCATCAATGAGCAGCCTTGTTCTGAAGGAATTTTTATTTGGTTTGGCAGCATTAGAAGTGTTTAAAAATCGCTCACTGTGCTCATCTTGTTGAGGTTGAAATTTGTTCACCTAAGGAATGATATACGGAGCCTTCATGCATAGCTGGAGATTATTCACTAGAACAGTCAGCGGGGAGTAGGGATATATAAGTCAAAGGATGATTGTTTTCTTGCAGAGCTGTTATTATTTTCCCCAAACCACATTCCTCCTAGTAGAGGTATGGCACTGTCTGCCAGGGCCAGTAATTCAAGGAGACAAAAACCTCAGTGGGACATGGGCTCATAGGGACAGCTGATTTAAGAAAGAACACTGTTTGGTCAAGAAAATCTCATTTTGACTACACAAAGAATTAGACTATATGCAACATGCTGTAATGAATAGACTATATTTCATCTTATAATTCTTGCTGCTTTATATATCTAACCTTTATCCACTGCCCACCCACCACAGGCTCAATAGACTTAAACTGACATTCATCACTGTCCTCTCAGTGGAGCTTCAGCTTGACAGCATTAGTGTGAGACACCTTCTTTTGTTCTGTCAGGTGAGCAGGGATGATATAAGGCAGCAGAAACTTGTCAGATCCCATAGCTAAGTACAACTCAGATTTCAAAGCCAGAAAAATAGACTCCTGAATAGCTGTCATGCTTCAAGGCTGAGAAATTCTCATTCCAGTTTAAAGCAGTAGAAATTTTCTTGGCTCTGTCTCAAACCGTTGTTTTGTAGTGTCAGTTCTTACTATTATAAGACACAGAAGCGTTTGCTTAAGGGAAACTGTAATTTAAGAATTTAAACAAATTTAAATTAAAAAAAAAAGTTATATATTGTGTAGCTTACTTACCATAATAATATATTGACCTTTCCTCACACGTTTTTTAATGATTCAGAAATCACATTACCCCTGCTAAAGAATTAGCACCTGTATAATCTCCCTGCTCTAGGCTAGCATTGTTATTCCAGTCTATAGAGTAGGAAATGCAAAGAAATGAGAGTAACAATTTTGTTCACTGTCACTTAGCAGATACGTGAGATAGACAGGAATAAGATACAGACCTCCTGAATCCCAGAACTGGGGTGTCAGTACTTCAGAATTCTCCTTTTACTGTTATAAGTAGTAACAACAGGCACTGAATTATCAGAGACTACACAGAGGACTCATGCCTTCCATCAGGCTGTGGCAAGTTAGCAGGAATTTGGAATAACCTGTCATTTGTGGGTTCTCAGAGCACTTCATCTGTGAAGTGTTGCTCTTCCATTGAGCTTTAAAGTCAAAGGAAACAAGCTAAGCTGGTGAGTATATTCCTATCCTGTATGTTAGGGTTTCTCTGCTGAGAGGTGGCAACTTTATATGCTCATGGCATATGTTCAGCCACCCCTCAGTGCCTTGAATATAAACCAGTGTTTTAATTTTGTTCCTTGTAATGTGTCACACCAATGGGCTCTCCCAGCATTTTCCAAATGCTTGTGTAGTAGCTGTTGCACATAGCATGTTCTCATGCCCTGTGGTGATGTGCCTGTGCTGAGTATCTTAATACCAAGAGCAGCAAAGAGAAAATGTTGGTTCTGGGGTAGACTTCACCAACCTCAGACATGCCAGAGTACATCTGAAGAGGTTTTGACCGATTTTAAGGTGATGGAGAAAGTGCACTAGAAGTAACAGTGGAGGGAAGCACTGGAGTTGCCAACACCATTTGGAGCTGATGAAGGACTGTAATCCGTTCTTGTTCTAAACAATGAAGAACTAGGAGTACAAATGGATTAAAAAAACAAGGTTAGATTTTGCAAATCAAATGAAAACACGTAGTGAAAATCTCATAATGCAAATAAATAATGAAGTGAGTCCTCTGTGGAATGACTACAGGCTAAATATGAAACATAATAATGATATGACTCCAAATCCAAACTAATACTTTGCCTTGTTTTTGAGTAAGAAATATGATATTGATGGGATGAATGCAGAGGACAAATGGCTAATGGACACGAATTCACACAGGCAGAGATGACCACATCTGGGTGTAAGAATGCTTAATATGCTCTTTTGAGAGACAAGATGATTTACACACTGAAATGTGAAAAAAAATTCTCAATATTTAATGCAGTATGGAGGAGTACTATCTGACTAGAAAACGGCAATCACACTACCCATATATACAGCAGAGAGAAGCAAATAATCCAGAATCAAGAGTTTAATCTGAATTAGATGTAAGAGTAGCACAGATATTGAAGTGGTGAATATTTAAAATCAGGAAATTAAGTAGAAACCAGGACAAAATATAATATGGATTTAGCAGTGATAATTTTATTAGATGATTTTTTCACCTTTTGATACCAAGGATGACTAAATCTGTGTAAAATATAGGACAAAAATACAGGAAAGAAACATTAAACCCGAAACTAAATCTCATCTACTTGCATTGTAGCTAGCTACCAACACCTTACAGAAATATGAGTTCAGAATCAGCAAAAGAAAAGAAATAATAATTAGTCTGGAAAGAACTGCCACTAGTGGAAATCCTTAAACATTTGGGATTGATTTTTTAACATCTTCATTAATGACCCTTATAAGAAGCTGGCGTGTACTAATGAAGTTTGGTGATGACACAAAGCTCAACAGAGAGGGAGAATGTAATATTGTACAGGAAAGACTAAATGACCTTGAGAGTAGAGTATTAGAAATGGGATAAAATTTAATTGCATAATGTGCAAAGTCATACACTTAACGAGCTTATAACATGAACTTGTGCAAATTGGGAGTTTCATAGGAAAATGGCAGAGAAGGAGGGAGACCCTGGGGCACTTGTTGATTACAGGAGGATTATGAGCCACCAGTACAGTGTGGTCATGAAAAAAGCAAGTGCCACAGCTGGAAAATTTCCTGGTATAGCCAGGGGTGCATAATGTGGGAGACATTAATCAAAAATCTTGTGAAATATCGCCCATTTTCTTTATTTGAAAAGTTTCAAATGGGAAATGGATGTCAAATCAGCTATTGGGATTTTCTTAGAGCTGGAGACAAGAATTTTCTTCTCTGTGAGTACAAAGACAACAGAGCTACATAAATGTCCTTATCATGCTCATGGGTCTGGACTGGTTCCCTGCACAGTGCTGTGCCCTAATTGATGGATTCATAGGCCCCAGACAGTACAAGCCCATTGTGCAACAGAGAGGTGTCCAGAGATAGTTTTCTTGGCCTAAAAAAGTAAAATTAGCTGGAAACTTGATTGCTCTCCATAAAGAAACTCTGGCATTTGTAGCTGTCCTTTCCCCTAGAAAAGCAGTGCTAAGGAAAAAAAAAACAAACCAACAAACAGGGAGAAAATCAAATAAAAAGGTTGACAAGAAAGAGAGCTTTGTAACCAACAGAAAAGAAAGATTTTCTTGTGAACTTAAGGAGGAAAATAAACTTGCTTTAAAATTGAACTCAAATTCCTTAGCATCCTCTATTCATATTCTTTTCCAAAATGGTCTCAGAAAAATTTTTTCACTGTGTTATTTTTGTTGAGCATGTATAGAACCATCTAAGTCTGTATTAAATAATAGTAATAATGTATCTTCAGTCTCTGATTTATTCTGTAACATCAAATCACCAATCTACTTCCTTAAATCTACTTCTTGCTAGGGAATGTGTTAATTTTCAAGCAGTTATCACTACTTTATGCGAAAAAATATGTATTTAGTTCAAGCTTTGGGTGACTGATTTTTTTAAAGAAAACTTGTCACAGAACTTTTGTCATAGAAGACAAACTGAAATTACCAAAGCTGTTTTGTAGTTTCTGCACCCTTTGCAGTGATCTGTAAAGGATTTTCCCTCTGTACTCACCCCTGGTGAGGCCACAGCTCAAGTACTGTGCCCAGTTCTGGCCCCTTCACTGCAAGAACATTGAGGCCCTGGAGCAGGTCCAGAGGAGGGCAACGGAGGTGATGAAGGGTCTGGAGCACAGCTCTGATGAGGAGCAACTGAGGGAGCTGGAATTATTTACCCTGAACAAAAGCAGGCTCATGGGAGACCTTATCAGTCCATACAACTTCCAGAAAGGAGATTTGTAGCCATGTGGAGTTCAGCCTCTTCTCCCAGGGATTTAGTGATAGAATGACAGGACACAGTCTCAAGCAGGGAGGTTCACATTGGACATCAGGAAGAATTTCTTCACAGAAAGGGTGATTAGACATTGGAATGGGCTGCCCAGGGAGGTGGTGGAGTCACCATCCCTGGAGGTGTTTAAGGAAAGACTGAGTGTGGCATTCTGTGCCATGGTCTGGTTGAGGTGGTGGTGTTCGGTTACAGGCTGGACTCGATGATTTCAGAGGTCTGTTCCAACATAACTGATCCTGTGAACCTCTGATCTGCCATTTTATGTGATGAACATTTGCCTGTAGGAAGAAAAGTCAGCAAACTGCACTGGGCGATCAGACACAGGGTGCTAATACCCAGTGTGTGGAAATCTTTGTTCTGCAAACAGACTAGTCTTTTCACACTAAAGATGGTGAAAAAGAGGCAAAATAATTTTTCCACTAACTACCATCAACTATTGATGCTTTCATCACTAGGACACCGATTATACTGACAAGTGTTCTTCATGAGGTCTCCCTTGGGCTCATGTTTTTGACCAGATGCCTCTCTCTCAGTGGCTTAGAGTGGAGTGATTTCTTTGGAGATCTAGAGCACCTGTCTTCCTTCTGATCCCACTAGAGACAAGCTACTGTCTGGCAATGCATAAATCTGCTAGCAAAGTCCTTCCATCTTGAGCACCCTTTTGGAAGACATTTAATTTCTTTTTTTTCCTTTTCATGTTTTCCAGATCTTATAAGCTTATGTGATTAAGGGGATTAGTTTGGAATTCAAAGAGGGATTTAAAAAAAAAATATATTTTGAGTACTACATGCCCTGGCCTTTTTTCGTCAGATTTTACACTTGTCTGTAGCTTTTCAGAGGTGCTGAAAAGCACATGGTTTTCAGCAATGTCTAAGACAAGTAGACACTTGCCATCTCTTCACATTTTACTCCAGTTCCACAGGAAAATATATCTGTGAGAGGAGAGAGACTGCAACCGTGTTGCACACAAATACCCATGTCGAGCCACTCCATCAAATGGTTATTCACCCACAACCTGGTTATTCACCCATGCAGGGTATCTGGCACCTCCTGCAGGGTGCTGCAGGTCTGTGGCACTTAACATACAACAGCAGGACTTGGACAGCCTCTGTTCTGCAATGAGATGTCCAGTACATGGCAAGAGCCAATTCAATTTAATGATGGTTTCTCAGCTTTTATCCAATGCAGGCACCACATCCTAGGAAGAGTGACAGAGCAATAATTTAACCTCAGCATTAGTGTGGAGCAAATTGCTGCGTGCTTTCATGGGACTGATTGTAAGCCCTGTATTGAGGAGGGCCAGACACAGTCCTCTCTGGGAAATCACAGCCTGTAGTTGAATCTTGACCTTTTACTAAAGGAGAAGCAAGGCTAATTGTGCCCAGCTAGTTAGGCAATAACTGAGCTTGAATACCTGATTAAAGAGTTTCTGGGATTTTATGCCTCTCCAGAGATGATCTGGCAGCCGTGATAGACTCCAACAATGCCTGACAGTGAGGGCTTCCTGCCAGAACCAGGTCTTTCTAGCACTTTTGCAAACAGTTACTGAAACCACTTTTTGTGTGTACCCATAGGAAAAAATAGGTATTTGCAGTAGTGTATGTGAGAGATGGAAGAGTGATAAGAGAATACATTTTCTTTCTCTTCTACATACACACATGCACACACACAGACAGGCATGTCCCACAGCCATTAAAATCTCAGCTGAAGGGAGGAGATTTCTCAGGATGCGCAAGGTGACAGTCCTTGGCACTTCTCCAGCCAGCCCTCCTGCAGATCCTTGCTGCATGAGAACAAGCTGATTAATAGTTCTCCACACCCTGAAGCTAGGGGCACCTAAGAGAAGGGGTTGTTCCTTTTATCCTACAGCTGCAGAGAGGGTACCACAGCAGAAAAGGTAATGAGAATTTTCCCATAGTCTCACCTTTCCCTTCCCAGCTGCTTTTCTCGTTCTTCCTCTGTCCCTCCTCCCTCTGTCTTCAATGTACTCACCCATTAATGATTAAAAAAAAACCCTAGCTGGTACACACAAAAGTGCAAAGCTGCTGCTGAACAGACTCCGTTTGCCTCAGGATCAGTTGCTGCATCTGCTTGTGAGGCTGCCAGTCAGGACTGCAGATGATTTAAGAGGCTTTCTTATTGGCAATTTAGTTAAACCTGCTGTGCACAGCTAGGTCTTGGGAGAAGGAAGATGAATGCACATTTTAATGATTGAATCAGCATATATTGGGAACCAGGATGGCAGGAGCCTCACCTCCCTCGAGGCTCACCAGCTATGACAAGCAAAAAACCTCCCTCCTGTTAAAAAGTACATGATTGCTGTATGCCCCACTGTTGGATACATACTCTAGATGGATTGTGCCAGGGCTCCTCGATGACATTAAAACATATCCAGTGTTTGTAAGATGACATTGGTGCTGTTTACACCCTGATTCCAGTGCTGAATCCCAGGAAGAATAAAACAGCTCTGTGGAGTGGCTTCAGCAGATTGATACGTCCTTTCTGCTCCGGTATGAAGTAGTAATGTACAATATCAGACTGCTGATGGGTGTAACAGTTGTTTTATACACAGAGATTTACCCCTGTGCTACCTGGTTAGCACACCTCCACCACAGTCAGTGAAATGGTGTTGATTTCTATCTGCTGAGGATTGCAGCTGTAATTCTTGTCTCCATTTTTGTGCATGTGTACAAATACACTCACATGCTTCAGTTTTCAACAGACTTCAGCTATCCAGTGCAGCATTGTGTCCTCCATCTGTTTATATCTCCAACAAAAATTACTGCTGTTCTTCAGTCACAAATGTGAAATTATTCTGTATCCTCAGTGACACTGAGATAATAGAATTTATATTGCACATATGCTTGTTTACACATTCAAGATCTCACAGTCATTATTACTGTTGCTGATTTATGTTATTGCTATCCAAAGCTGCATGCATTTATGTACACCATTTATTTAAAACTATTTCAGAAATAAATCATCACATAACAAACTAAGCAATCAGATGAGTATCCTTTTATTTGCCTCATCTCTAACTATTCCAACCCAACTACCAACATTCAAAACCTTTTTAATCACTCCACAAGTTCCATTCTTGCACTTTGAGCTCAACTGTTAAAGCTACTTTGGACAAATGCATAGGAGCAAGTTGCAAATATTATACAGAAAGGGAAATATACAACAGACTTTGGGAAGTTAAGGACCCCTGAAGTTAACACACTGGAGAATTGACATTAAACAGCTTACATACTTCAAGCTTTTAACAAATCATATCTGAGATCAGTATGCTACAAATCAGACTGAAGTATTGCTTATGTGCAAACTGATCCCAATGCAGCAAGGAAGCAGATATCAGCCAGGTTTTTCCCAAGAGGATTTTTCTGAATCAATTCTTTAACAGTCATCCTAAACCTTGAGCAATTCATCCACTTTTTGGACTACTTACCTCCTTGTATGCTTTTTTTTGCCCTACCAACCTACCTTAGGTTGTCTTACCCTTGCATCAGGAAGAACATTATTTCTGATATTCATCCTCTTAGGCAGTACGGCAAAGTTTTGCTGTGCTATTCTTTAAAGGTCATATCATTTAGGTACTAGCTATGCAAAACCTGGCGTCTCCCAATTTATTTCCCTCTGCAAAAGTACACTAAATTGTTCAGCAAGACACTGCCTTATTGTTTAGACAGAGTAGCAGTGACTTGGTGAGCAACTGAACTCAATAGAAGCAGGTCCCCAGGTGATTTAAATCACAGTTACCTCGCTAAAGTCAGCACAGTCAGTGCTGCCAAGTTAAAATGACTAAAGACATGAGGCCAAATCTGTGCCTTACTTTAACAGCACATCTGGGCCTAAAGTCAACGTTTCCAACACCCAAATGTCAGAGAGACATTTGTAGATTTTTGAAAGCTGATTGATGGTTGGAACCAAGCTTCTCAGCCTAGGTCTACACCGTGAACCTCACAATCCCAAAATAAGCCATTTATGGAGTCTAGACTGGTTCAGAGATGGGCAAGAGCTGAGGGGGAGAATTCTGGATGGCAGTTCTGGGAGCTTGACTTTACCTGAATTCTGCTGCTGGCCTCCAGCTCTATGTTGGATTCATCACCAGCTCCTGTAATTCCCATGGAGTTGTGAACATTTCAGCTTCACCCCTCTACATGCTTGAGGCCAAAGCTTTGTGCATGTCCTGGTTACACATTATTCTGAGAGTGGCAGAAGTGGTGATTGCATGTGAACTCAGAAAAAGAGTGAATTCTCTACATCAACACTAAAAATGGCAAAATTGGATCCTTCTCATTAAATAAATCATATGAACAATCAATTTGCGTATGTTTTGCATTCTTGGGTATAGATTTTTAAATATTTTAAAGGTTCGGGAAACCTGGGAAGATTTATAACACAAATCCCTCTGAACTGTGATCTAAGAGTTACTTGTCCCTTAAGAATAATGATTTCCTGGGTCTAAGCAGTTTTAGCATTATTAGTTTTTAACCTACTGGGACTTTCAATGTGGTTACTTTCAAAGGAAATAAAACCAGATGGTAATTGTAGGTTAGAGAAAAAGAATGAACTCCCAATTAATTATTAAAATTGACTGTTAATTTTAAAAACTTGCTGCAAATTGTTCGCAAAAGAAAAGTTAAAGCTACGAGAACATCCAATACTATATTATTTCTCAAATTCCCTGTTCAGAAGATGTAAAAAACATTTTAATTATTGGAGAAAGGAAGTAAATGACACCAAGTATATCCTGAATTGCGTCAAGGATCTATTCCCCTTCTTATATCAGAAAATCACAGAATGAGTAAGGTTGGAAAGGCCCACCAGTGGCATTAATTTGTCCAACATTCCTGCTCAAGGAATATACATGCACAGCATTCACATACACTAACCCTATAAGATGCTGAAGATCAATATGTGTCTGTGTTACATAGATATATATCTCCATTTCAGTCTTAAGGCAGAGTGAGATCAGATTTCCACTTTTTTGGATTTTTTTTTTAGGGTTAAAAAATTCATTCCTTACTGTGATGAATTAAAATATTTCAATGGTTTTGGGCTTTGTATGAATGAGACAGTAACATCAGTAATATCAGAGATGCAAAAATGTTCAGACTAGCCCCTGGTTTCATCTTGGGAGTCAAAAATACTGCAAGAGAATATGTGTCTATTTCAAATGAGTAAAGACAAAATATTTTGCTGCAAAGAGAATAGAAATTATTTATCATGCCTAGGCTATCGTGCAGTCAGCTACTCTGACCTTCCATGGCTTCCTTGATAGTTAAGGTACTTGGATCCTTTTGACTCGTGGTGAAAATGTACATTTTCTTTCCAAGTTTGTTATCTCCCTGTTTTTCTGGTTTCTTTTAAACAGAGTATAAATATGTGTGGCAGTAGGGAAGGTCAGTTTAGAATACATAAATATCAAAGTTCTGTTTTACTTTCAGAAAAGGCCATCTAAAATATCCTCCCTTTCCAAACTGATGTATTCCCTCCATGTGTTCAGTCAGTCCTGATGCCTCCAGTGACAAATTCCGATTACCGTCACATTTTTCTCCCCTTAGCTGCGTGTATTCAGCACTGTAAATGAGAAAGGGCTGCAGCTCCAGTCTGTGCACCCCAGCAAGGGAGTTCCTAATGTCCCAGACACACCTTTATGAAACTCAAAGTTTTATACCTTCAACACTGTTTTTTCTGAGATCGTAACTACAGGTGAAGTGTAATGACTGGGACAACACAAAGAATGATACCACCTGGAGCACAGTCTCAGAGTACAGAGTAGATTTTGTACAAAGAAAGTGATGAAGAAGTGATAAAGTGGTGATGAGAAAGAAACCTAAGAATATTTGCAGTGGGATCAATATAAGGCCCTGCTGTAATATGTTTAGAGATCTGCTTCTATCACAGTATCGTGGTACATGTCAATCATCCAGTGGCTCAGCAGGCACCGGTCACTTTACAGCAACACTAAGGGAGGAAAAAAAACACGCCAATTAAACTGAATAAAAATATTAAATCCCCAAATATTAAGCGTACATCCAATTTGGCAACTCATTTGACTGCCTAAGGCAGTTGGTTTATAGAGTCATGTTCACTCCACTTAATATTATTAACAATTCCCAGGGAAGTACTGCATAGTTACAGTAGCTAGCACATTAATCTTTATCATATGTGCAAGAGTGGAAGCTTGGAACAGGATTATGAAAACAGAGTGCTTATTCTTTTATCTCCAAACTGATCTCTATGCGGAAAATAATGATCTAATGAGACTGCTTACTAACTGACTATTAACTTTCCTGGGGCTAGAAATGCTTTTCCATCAAGTGCTGGGACAAATGCTCTTGTGAGGGTTTTGAGCTCTCGGCCTTTGAGCTTCTGCTTCTTCTCTTCTGGTCAATGTGATTGGGTCACAGGATGCAAAAACCTCATATTCCAGTTTTACACATGCTGTGGGCTAAATTAACAGTTCTGCATGGAAATCATTCTAAAAGCACAAGTCGTCTCCCTCACAGATTCCTTTTGCCTTTTCTCATTAATATTGGGGTGTTTCCTCTAAAAAGCAAATTACTCTGGATGTACACTCTTTGAAAAAGAGCAAAACCACTGGATCTTCCCCTTTTAAGGGAAAACAAACTGAAAGGAATCCAATTGTGTTCACATTCTCAAAGCCTACTTTGTACATAAGAATATAAGAGAAGCCAGTACTGGGTCAGATCAAAGGTCCATCTAGCCCAGTGCCTCTCTCCAGCAGTGATCAGCACTGGATGGCTAAGGTAAAGAATAAGAGCAGGGCATAGATATAATCATCCTTTCCCAAATATTACTCCAGCCTTCAGCAATTTGTGGAACAGGCTCTTCTTGAGCCAGAGGTTATGACTTCATGTTTAAAGGCCCTTAATGGATTTTTCTTCCACAGATACGTCCTACAATCTTCTGAAGTGTCAATTCCAGTGGAAATGAGTTCCACAGTTTCACTAAATGTACAAATATATAAGTTCTTTTGTTTGAATCAAAGCTAGACCCTAGTGGGTTTCATTTCTCCTACTCCTAAACCTGGAAATGATACTGAGATATTGTTCAGGTTTATCTTCCTCATGCTGGTCTTTATTATGAAATATTATGAATGATGAAAAAAACTCACACTTCTATTTTATCTACACTTACTCCTCTCTTTTTTTTTTCCATGCTGAAGAATCCTACTCTACTTAGCTATTTCCTGTGCAGAAGTTTTTCCTTATCTTTATCATTTATCACCTAGTTCTTCACTATGCAAGATCCTTCAGTAACTGACTCAGGAGACATGTCCAAAGCAAAGAGACCAAAAAATCAGCCAACTTTAATCCACCAGTTCCCAGGAATTATGCTCCACAGTGTACAGGGGTAACAAAAGAAGAAATGCACTTTGCTGGTACATTTTGTTGGGTTTATTGTGTTGATAGGAGCAGATGGGTGTGAATTTGCTTGTTACATCACCCAAAGTCTTCCAAGTACAGTTTAATATAGGTCATATAAGGCTTGTACAGAAAGTGATTTTCAGAACCTAATTTAATGACAGAAGTTCCCCTCTCCTGTTCTTTCCACAGCACTAGCTAAAGCTTACAGATCCCCCTAACAAAAGATAGTTTGTGAAGTAGGTAGGTGGCTTAACCAAAGGACATTAGGGAAGGACATTGTAGAAATGTGTAAGTATTCTAGGAGACACTGTGGAAATTCAAGGAGGACAAAGTCATCCTAAAAACACAGGCACTATGTTGTGTTCAAGTCCTGAACTTGAAGTACTTGGGAGACGGGAGGAGAGAGAGCAGGGGTGAAGCTTGTCCTGTTTTTCACATTCTCCACTAAACATTTGCTGTGGGTGCTGGTGATGACAGTCCCTGCAGAACTTCTCTTCTAAACCCAGGCTGCCACGTTCATTACGGCAGCCCATCGATAATACATGGCCAATTAAGATCACCCTTTCCACGGCTGCTGTAAATGCCGCAGGAGGCTGTGCTCTGCCCGACTTTCGCTGGGAAAGGGGCGCTGCTGGAAAATAGGCGGTGAAGCCGAAGCCTCTGGCTGGAAGCCCGCCGTGCTGAGCCCTCCCGGCCGCC